>LPNX010492380.1:281982-306037 GCA_001517045.1 Pseudotsuga menziesii
GTCCTTCTGTGGTGAACCATCAGCATCAAATTTGGTCTTATAGACCCACTTACACTGTACTAGTTTTCTCCCTGGAGGAAGATCCACTAGCTCCCATGTGTTGCTCTTCTGTAACGAGTTGAACTCCTCATTCATGGAAGCTTGCCATCTTGGATCTCCTGCTGCTTCTTCATATGTTTGAGGATCAGACTCCACCATCAAATAGCATTTTTCAGCAAACTCAGGATCCTTCATGCACAGACCACTCTCAAATTGAGATCTAGTCCTCCTTGGGTCATTGGGATCCCCAGCTAGCTCACCTGCTGCATGTAGTGTCTTGGCTGCCCATTTAGGCCTTGTGGGGCTGTTTGGGTCTACAATAAACTCATCTCCATCAGACAAATCAGAATCAGCATGTTCAACAAACTCTTTACTTACTTCTTGAGGTTCAGGTGGTGAAAATCCTTTATAGAAACAAAGACTGAGTATTCAGGTCCTAGATTCGAGAGGATGGCCAACACGAGCTGATCATCTTTCTTTTCGATACCACACTGCTTCAGCTGCAAAACTAGTGCTTTGAACTTGGAGAAATATAGCTGCAGGGATTCAAAGCTGCTGGGACTCAGAGAAATCAGCTCATTTTCGATCTGATGTCCCCTCATCTCATCTGTCTTTCCAAAAAGCTTAGACAGCTTCTCCCATACTTGATCCGGTGAATTTAATCCATCGAGATGGAAAAGGAGGTCTCGGGAAATACTGAGACATAGGAGGCCATAGGCCTCATCTCTCTGATTGTGCCATTTGATCTTCTCTGCAGCAGCATTGGGCTCTGCTTCTGTAGCCATAGTCACCCTGTAGAGGCCTTTCGCTCTCAACAAGATCTCCATCTCTGCTTTCCATTCATAGTTGAAGGGAGTCAAGATAGTTTTCTGTGAATCCATAGCTTCAGAAAATCTGTCCCGGGTGTCAGTAGAAGGCTCCCAGTCTTGATGCCGAACCTGCAAAACAATTTTTGGAGGAGAGTAACAACCTACAAGCAAATGGTGTTGTCAAAGCATTAATAAGATATTGGAGAATGCATTGACAAAAATATGTAACGTTTAGAGGGATGAGTGGGATCAGAAGATACCTGCAGTATTAGGGGCTTACCACACAACATCCAAATATTTTATAGGACAAACTCCATTTAGATTGGTTTATGGACAAGAAGTTGTCATGCCACTAGAATATATTGTGCCCAGTATAAGGATACATGTGATTACTAAGATGAAAAATGTTGGTGTCGTAAAATAAATATTGTTGTAGATTGTACAGTTGGAAGAAGATTTTTCTGTAGAAGGTTATCATCAACATGTAGAGAAGGAGTCACATAAAGCTTGGCACGTCCGTAAATGACAGTAAATTTGTTAAGCATCCTGGCAAGTTTCAAACACTCTCGCTGGGACCTTATGTTGTCATCCATATCACTAAAGAAGGTGCAGTATAGTTACAGAAGTTAGACGGTACACCCTTCAGGGGGTTAGTAAATGGAAGTCGGTTAAAGACTTATCAGGATAGCCACACTTCGGTCGAATGAAACAATAAGGGACGGTAAAAATTTAAAAAAATAAATAAAGATAATCGCCATTTAGTACTGTGTCACAAGTTTATGATTTTGTCACAAGTGGAGAATGTTGTCGCAGACTATATGTCTTTCACAGGAGAATTGTTGTTGAAAGAAAATTGTTGCTGCATAATGAACTTTTGTCACAAGTGACAGTTGGGTAACAATTAATTTAAGGTAATAGGAGATTTCAGTGGCATGTTTTTTGGTTACATATGCCATTAATGCAAAATAAATACTGTTGGATTGACAAGTGAATTGATGGTTCAATTGGTGGTTTTTATTCAAATGATTAGAAATATTGTTCCATGTGACTAAATTCACTACCACCTTCTCCATTTATTGCAGGACCGTGTGAGTGAACGATGTCTCACATGTGTAAAACTATTTCATCTTTGTGTCAAATCTCGTTCATTCAATTGCATCCAACTAACTATCTTCTTGAGTCGATTCATCTATCTGCAACACTTTTGAGCCAAAGTTATTTTTTTTAAGCATGGTCATTTATGTTTCATGAACTAGAACTATTCTAGAATCTGACATGGATCTTCCTTCCCTTGCACCTATCTTTGAAGGGGCTCCAGAATTTGTCTCACAACCAGTGCTGACCGACCCATCAAGGAAAAAAAGGGCTGGTTGTGGAGCTACTAAAACATAAAGAACAAAATATCCCCACGATGTTGAATCATCAGGACCTGGATCGAAGACCATGTTGATAGATATATTCCACCAAGGACAGCTGAGCCACCTCCTATCACTATTAGTAAGAACTCCAAATACCCGTTGGTAAAGCCAACCATCCCAAAAGGAGTCCATGTGATGGCAAACATTCTGCCGAACTTCAAGAAGACGAGATTCATAGACCATGATCTATGAAAGTTTCATGAAATCGACTTATTGAGGTACATGAACTCAGTACGAGAGACTAAAAATGGACCTTTTCACTTGGTTCCAACGGAGTGGGAAAGAGGACTTCACAAGTCTGGATTATTGTCGATGATGCACATGCCACACTTTGGTCACACTACAGAGGTCAAGACATGTGTCAAGCAACTGCTGGTTTGTTTCCATGGAGGATTCATATGGCTAGATTGAAAATTTTCAGTGGATGTTGACCTAATAGCTTCAATAACTGTACTTCCTCTTGCAGGGGTCAACCTAATGCCATTTTTCAATAGAAAGGAACAAGATTTAGGCATTGTCAACCAGATGAAATAAAAATACAACTTGTCGAGAGATTCAAGAGGTTTTTTCATTACCTCTGTCAATGACATTGTTGTTCGGTTTTCTGCAAAAGTATTATCAAGCAAACTATTAAGGGATATGCGACCAAAATAGTGTGCAATGAGAATAATTGCTGCAACATAGCATTGTGTTGCAGTGTTCAGATGAACTGGTCAACCTACCTATTGAATGAATTGCTAGCAGATGCCACTGATGTTTAAGATAAATGTAATCATTTTTCTTATTCGTGGATTTTAATTGTGATTTCATTTGTCACATGGTCTAAGCCACTGCACTACCAGGTGGTGGATGTGTCCATGATATGTCAAGGGGCATGACACCAGAACCTTTGATATGACAGGGATAATTCACACTGACAAAAGGATAATAATGTATAATTTTACCTACATGGTGAGGCATTAAGGTACCACATTGGGAAGTAGACAAGGATTGATGTGGATACTATCAAGCAGTTGTGCATCATTATCAGATTTTTAGTTGGGGATCAGCACATTTTTCTACAACCATGGAAAGATACTAAGAATCAATGGCTGGCTACCCAATTTCAACTCATAGAACAATACATTGAAATAATTGTTTGGGACTGGCCTATAGAATGGAAACAACCTATTGTGGATGATCAGATGTTTACTGAACTTAACACACTATTGAATGGTACAACAGGAAATCAAGAAGGAGATCCACAAGGAGAATAAATCCCAAGAATCTCCCCATATGACAGTAAAGATGAATCCAGCAGGACCTCGACATATCAAGAACTGGGGGAAAAGAGAAAATGATTCGAAGAAGCAAGAAGAGTCATAAGAAGCAGAAGGCCAACAAAACATCTGAAATTGTCGGTCTTACCAATGATGACTATAATATTATTTTGGATCGGATGGAGGAATTGGAAAATAAATGTTGTAAAAAGATGGATGAAAGGAAAAATGAATTGGTTAGTAGCATTACAAACTTAATGCTAGCTCTTTGTGTCGTAGTAAAGGAAGTTAGAGTAGCAGTCGAACGAGAACCGTATTTGACTTTGTTGTAGGAAGAGACTGGCCCATTTGAGGAACAACCTGTCGAGGCATTGTCGATGCCTCCACCAATAAATATTCAAATGATTTCTAAGACACTTGACCTAGGTATGCTAGAACACAATGCCATGATCAAGGATATTGGTCATGTGAGTCCTAATTTTTCTGTAGTTCTGATGTATCTACTGCATACTATTTAGCAGGATGTAGTAGAGTAGTTGAAGACAAGAGATCGTGCAGTGTTTGACCAACTCACGCATTCCAATAATACCACCTCATTGCTTAAAACCAAAGTTCAAGAGACAAAGAAGAAAGAAAAAACATGGCAGGACGACAGGCAAAGATTGGAGCAAGTTATCGTACTTACTTGCAGTGACTTCTCTTACACAGGAATTACAAATGAGATGCTCCCAAAATTCATAGTTTTTCAACTTGGGGAAGTATCTGGTAACCTACATAAATGAGTCACAAAGCTAGAAACAAAAATGGCTCCCAATACACCTTCTGAGGTACTGGGAGTTCGACGAAAAGTAGTAACTAAAACTGTGTAGAAGATTCAGGAGGTTGAGGCACTTTGTTCCAAAGCATATGTATAGGTTTCTCAGTCATGGGAATCCTTGATGGATGATACAGATTTGGAACAGGTAATAGAGTAGCTTCATACTGCTGAAGTGAATTTTAATAAGTTAAAGACTGAATTGAAAAAATTGTCACTAGTAGAAAAGATGGTAAAGGTTGTTGATTTTAAAATATTACAGCAGAAGGTTGCTAAACTGTGGACACAATAACAAGAACGAACATACCATGTCATAGCAATCCAGGCTAAAGCAAAGAATGTTGCAACATGGTTACAAGAACAATCCAACCGATCCATGAAAAGGTGCAACAAGCATTGGGTGTGACATGAATAACAGCTTCGAAACATATCACTTCTAAACTTGTGGAACAAATAAAAAAAATACAGGAATATGTGTAACAAGAAGCAGAAGTGGTAATGAAAATATCCCAGGAAATTTAGAGTAAACTCAACCCGATAAAATGTCAGACAAAAGTGGCTCAAGACGAGCCACGGGTGAACGGTTGGGGGCATGTTGGCCCTAGGAAAAGATAGAATATTTTTTGTCGAAAAGATAAAGAATCTGATCACAAGGAAAGAAAGACCATGACTGAAAAGGATGCGACAAAAGAGGAGAAGAGAAAGTTGAAACCAGGAGTTCCACCTATTTTTGGAAACAGGTAGTTAGACTAAGAATTAGTCATATTGATAGTCTATTTTGGGAAATAAGCATGATTGTAAATTAGGTCAATAGCGTCTGTGTTAATGTAAATGGGATGTTTTGAGTTTATAGAACAACCCATCGACTAACAGGTAAGAACTAGTCGACGGTAAAATAAGAATTGTAAAAAACATATAAAGTCCATCCAAGTTGTGTGGGGATGACCGATTAATCAACGAAAGACCAGACCAGAGAAAGAAGAAGAATTATAAAGAGAAACCTAGACATGAGAGCATGAGAAGAATACAACCATTATTGATTGTAAAGAAGATCTATAGAGGAGTCTGCAAGCTGTGTGCATAGATAAAAGGCGCTTAAAATATTACTCATGTCAGATGAAGAACACCTTTCTGGTTTTTCCCGTAGGGGTTTCCACGTTAAATATGTTTCTTTATGTATTTCATATCTATATCTTTCATGAATGAATGTTTGTTGTGAATGAACCTATCTAAGTGTGTTTAGTATATATTGATATAATAGTGTGGAGTGTTGGGTAATGTGTGCTAAAATCTATATATCTTGCATGTTTTCTATGTTTGTCCACATATCACTATGCTTTATTCTCTGATGTATGTATGATACTGGAAGTCCATTAATTGGTTTCAGTCGAGGGACCTAATGATGCTATGATTAGAAAATGCCCTTCCATAACTACAAAAACCTGGTTCTAACTTCTAATAGTCCCCATAAGATATCTCAAGTGAGACCTCACTTGCGTCATAGGTGTTGTTGATGGAGTTATCAGGCTAGTATCTTGGGCTTTCTTGACAAAGAGGAAAGTATGAATGTAGGTCAGTAGAAAATACGTCAACAACCTTGCTAATATGTGATAATGTTAACTCTACAACTTAAGTATTGATAAATATAATACCACATTTATTATTACATACCCGTGTATTTTGTTAAATGAAAAAGAGGATTGTCGTCTCTCTCCATAATGAAGCATGAAAAGTCCCAAATTTATTTGCATCATTTGTAAATGAAAAAGAACACAGATAGGGTGATCCCTATGGGCATTTTTCATCTCCATATGTGCTAGTACTTAGTATGTCAATTTTGACACTAAAACGAAAATGGAACAAAGGAACCAGTATATCATTATCAAAATGGAATGGATACGGTAGTTGCATATTTATTCGATTCTATGAAGTTATATCGTGGCCTCTGAGTTTACATCAAAGTGTTTTCATGTCATCGACAATTACCGAGATCAAGAAATTGCACATGCCCCATAAACTTACAATGTGGTGTCATAGATGCCACCATAACAACATAACACCAGCCTTGGAGAGTATCATAAATGCCACCAGAACATCAGAATACCTGGCCTAACGGGGGTCATAGATTCCTTGAGAACACAAACTCTTGAAAAATATAAAGAAGAGCTAAACGTATTGGAAAATAGGCATAGAATACAAGAATTTCCAAAACAATCTTGTGAGGCTTAAGGATCCAACCCAACATATCTTTTTCGAATTGAATGAATCCTATGGACAGAATTCTAAAAACCCAGTACATCACTCTAATTATCATTTAAATAACAATATAAACCAACAACTGGTATCAGAGAAACTAATGATGAGTATCAATGTTACCATTGAAACTCTAACCGTTTACTATGTTCAGCAAGGATATCCCTGAAGCAGAAATGAACCGGATTAAAGCATGAAAGCCAAGAAGCCAGGACCAAAATATACTTAAAGGAATTTTTAAGACTTATGAAACCCTTACTTTACCATGATTGTATGTTCTCAATGCCTAAGTAGAGCTTAATGTCCAATGTACTGCATACATGGTTAATGCCTCATCCCGAGTTATTAACTTGTCACATTGGTCTAGGAACTGAAAACACAGTCTCACAAATAATATAGACAAATAATCATAAAATTGGAAAAATGGTGCTGCAATGGAAGTAGCATCTCTTGATAATAAAAAATAATGAATAATACAATACAATGATCATGTTGGAAGCATGAATTCCAAGGCAATTCGAATTCCCAAGGAGGTCATTCGAATTGAATGAGTGAGTCTAGCTTAACTGAATGTAAGCCACAGTTAACACTCAAGTTAACCACTAATCAAAAACCTAATTGACTCAACTGAGCCCTAGCTGAAGTCGAAGTGCAATAAATGACTGAGTCTAACTGAAAGTAGCTCAGACACATGTCACTGCAAGCCAACCAACAAGTGGTAGCACCTCAATGACTCCAATGAACCTTGATGAGGTTAACTGAAGTGTAACTGACCATCAAAAGTGGTTGGAGGCGCCCCTGTTGACTCCAGTTCATTAAATAATCAATTTAATGAAGGAAGGCACCCTCACTGCTCTGTTTAACTGATTGTAACCATCAGTTAGCAATATGGGGCATTTATGTCACTCAGATCACCCCTGGAGTGCTCCAGTTAGCCTCCCCGAATGTCGGAGAAAGCTAAGTTAGCCTCCTTGACTGAAGGTAGGCATGGGTGTGCTCATGTTGATGTCATCCAGTGCTCCTCTAATGTCAATTAAGTCAATAAAACTTAGGATAGTGGTTTAACTAGGACAAATTGACCAAACAGAGTGTGTATGGTGGTAAATGTCTCCAACACCCCCCCTTAAGCTATACTCAGGAGGAGTAGAAAACATAAAGTGCATAAGAATGCTAGGGCCCTAGAAACTAAGGCCATAGGTCACCCTGTACAATACTGAAACTCAAACAATGCTCAAAAAACAAACTAAGTGAGGAAAAGGGGGAAAACCCAGTGGGAGAAACACCCCCTCAAGCTGAACACTGAAAGTAGTTGGATCACCGTGATGAGCTCACCCTCAACATTGAACAAAGGTAAGTGAACTTATTTTCTGAAAATATCTTGGTGAAGATGTTTGCAATCTGCTCATCAGTCGAGCAGTATTGCATAATGATGGTCCTGTCATGCACTAGCTCCTTGATATAGTGCATGTGTATCTATACATGCTTGGTTTTCTGCCTGGTAACTGGATCTGTGGATATCTTAATATCACATTGATTGTCACAAAAGAGGATAGTGGACAAAGTACTACCAAAATCAAACTATGAAATAATTCCTTGCAACCAAACAGCTTGGATGCAAGCATTCACCACTCCTCGATACTCAGCCTCTGCTGAAGACAATGCTATGGCGGCCTGCTTTTTGCTAGAACAGCAAATGGGGCCACCACCAAACATGAATAAATATCCTAAATTAGACTTATGATCAATAGAATTACCCGCTCAATCAAAATCTAAGTATCCAACCAGCTCTAGCTCGGAGTCTACAGCATAGTGAATGTCGTAGGTCCTGGTTCCTTGAATGTACTGGAGGATCCTCTTGGCTGCTTTCTAATGAAGATCATGGGGCTGCTGCATGTATCTTGATACATCATTCATGGCATAACAGATATCAGGCTGAGAATGTGTCAAGTACAACAAGCTACCAATTAGTTGTCGATAAATAGTGCAGTCCATGGGAGGTGTGCTTTTTCCTTCTTCAAGGCTGATCCCTGAAAGGAAATGGAATGGTGCAGGCATACATTCAGCCATGTTAAACTTGACTAATATGTCTTAATGTATTTTTACTGAGTTACCATTATCCCATCATAATTTTGCTCAATTTCGAGCCCCAAAAATTGTTTTAAAATCCCCAAATCACTCATTTCAAATGCATTGTGGAGAGCAGTTTTGATGACTGAAATAGAAGCAACTGTACTGCCTATGATCAGTAAGTCATAAACATATAAAAAAATAATAAACAAATGACCATCAAACTATTGTATATACACATTTGGATCTTATCTACACCTTTGGAAGTTTTGCGAGAGAAGGAAGGCATCCATCTTGGAATATTTCTCTCTTGGGGCCTTTTTTAACCCGTATAGTGACTTCTTTAGCTTGCAAACCAAATATGGATCAGAGATGTAGTCCTCAGCTTGCTTCATTTATATCTCCTCATGAAGATCTCCATGCAGAAAGGTTGAATTAACATCCATATGATGCACTTCCCAGTGCTTAGATGTTGAAATTGCCAAAACTAGGCGCATGGAGTCCATTTTTGCAAGCGGTGCAAAAGTCTCATGGTAGTCCACACCTTGGACCTGGTAGAAACCTTTTTCCACTAGCCTTGCATTATATTTACAAGTGCTTCCATCTATAGTAACCTTATTCTGAAACACCCACTTGCATTGAACCAATTGCCTCCCTGGAGGAAGAGAAACTAGCTCCCAAGTAGTGTTTTTCTGAAGAGAATTCATCTCTTCATACATGGCGACTTGCCATATCGGATCCTTCCGAGCATGATAGTAGGACTTTGGGTCTAAAATTATCGTCAAATAACAATATTCGGACAGCAAATAATCATGGAAAGAGAGTGCAATACCTTCTCTTTGGAAATTAGACCGGGTTCTCCTTGGATCATCCCAATTTCCAATGTTATCTCCTGCGGAGGAGAGTGTCTGTCAATCCCATGCTGGGAGATGATTTTGTACTTCAGATTCTGATTCAGAATCTAATTTTTGTTGTACATTGATATCAAAAATCATAGGATCCAAATCAGGGTCATCACCCCCAATTTCATCATCCAAATATTCAGTAGAATAGGAAGGAAATTCAGCAGTTTTCTCCTTCACTAATTCCACCTCCTGAAGAGGCTCATCGAACTTGACGCTCCTTTTGATGATGATTTGTTTTATTTTGATATCCAGTAGCTTGAAACCTTTTGATTCATCAAGATACCCAATAAACATACATTCTATGCTTTTCGGTTGCAAATCCCTCCTTTTATCAAGTGGAATTCGGGCCCATGCAGTGGACCCAAACACCTGCAGGTTCCACACATCTGGCTTATGTCCGAAGTATGCTTCGAAAGGGGTCTTCCCTTTCACGGATGAGTGTGGAACTCTGTTCTAAATGTATGCTGCATCATGCACAGATTCATCCCACAAATTTGTAGCCAACTTCTTTGATTCCAACTTACAGGTGGTCATCTCCTTGAGAAACCGATTCTTCCTTTCCGCTACACCGTTCTGCTGGGGAGTGTAGGGAATTGAATGCTGGACCTGAATACCACTTTGAGAGAATATGTGTAGTAACTCATTACTGACATACTCCTTGCCATTATCATATCTCAAGATCTTGATCTTTTGTCCAGATGCATTCTCGATCAAGGCCTTCAGTTCAGTGAATTTTTCATAGCCTTCAGACTTCTTTTTGATAAAGAAGACCCATCTGTACTTGGAAAAATAATCAATAAAAGTCAAAAGATACCTTGATCCATTCATGGATGTGATAGGCATGGGACTGTTGATATCAGAATGTATCAGTCCCAACATGCATGTAGCTCGGCTTGCCTTCCCCCAATTGAACTTGTGCTCAGGGTGCTTTCCAACAGCACAGCCCTTGCAAATTCCAATAGTTTCCTTGATGACCGGGAGGCCTTCAACCATGGAATTTTTCTGTAATTGTTGCAAGTATTTGAAGTTGAGATGTCCAAACCTCTCATGCCACAGTCTACTAACTTCATTTCCATGAGTCAGCAGTGCGGTGGGCTTTGCATCTACCACAAAGTGGGGAAACTCATAGGCTTTTGCATGATGGTTTGCAAGGCCTTTTGCAAAAAGTTTCCCGGATGCAAGTTCTATGATCTCTACATCATTGAGGATAAAGGATACTCTCTTGGTAACTCCCATATGTGTCATTTGATAGACACTCAGGAGATTTGATGCCAGAGACGGTACATATAAAACATTTGAAAAATAGCCATTCTCAAGATCAACAGTACCTTGTCCTTCTGAAATGATGGTGGAGTCATCTCCCATGTGGATGGGGATGGATTTACCGGTCTCCAAAGATGAGGAGTCTCTTTCAGCCATCATGTGATTCAAAGCTCTAGAATCAATCAAGAGTGCTTTGGACTTTGAAGTGATTTCCATGAGGTCACGACCTCTTTCATGATGTGGTTCCTCATCTTGATGATCTCTCCTCCGAAAGATTTTCGGAATATTGATGTGATTTCTCTCAAGGAGAGAGGTAGCTTCATCAAGTTTCTTCTTCATGCAGGCATGTTCAGGGTCGAATCCCTTCCTGCAGTATGAGCACTTGACTTTTTCCTTTCCATGATGCCCTTTTCATGTGTTCTTCTTTGAGCCGGAATACTGATCATGCTGCTGGTTTTCAACTTTAGGCTTAGGAGCTTCGAATTTAGTTTTTGGGTTCTTCTGCTGCTTTCTGTTACCCTTCATATATTTGGGCCCCAAGACATGGAGGGATTAATCATGGGAGGATCTGATGATCCCCATCTAGACAAGATTATCATGTTCACTTGTTAGGGACTCAATGAAGGCATTGAGTGAAGGCATCTTCCATCCATGGGTTTTCAGCTTCCCCGCACGGAATGTAGAGACAAAAACTAAATAATCATATCCAAGTTTGGAGATTATGGTGAGGATGAGCTGATCATCCTCCTTCTCCACTTTGCATTTCTTCAACAGTAAGACAATGTGCTTGAACTTTGTGAAAAAGTCATTCAAGGTCTCGAAATTGGAAGGCTGGAGAGACATCAACTCATTCTCAAGTTGGTATACTCTCAAATCATCCTGCTTTCCATATAGGGTTTCCAATTTGTCCCATATTTCCTTTGGAGTCTTCAATCCCAAAAGATAGAAAAGAAGATCTTAGGAAACAAAGAGGTGCAAGAATCCGAATGCTTCATCTTTCTTGTTCAAGAATCTAGCTTTGTCTATCATAGAAGCAGGCTATTCTTTAGTGTCCATAGTGACCCTATAGATTCCTCTGGCATGTAGCTGGATCTCCATGTCTCCTTTCCATGAGTGGAAATTGAACGAAGTCAAGAGTTCTACGGAAGAAGCCATCTGAATCTGCTAGAGCAAATGCTTTCACCTATTAGAAACCTGAAAATCACAACAAAAGGGGCACCATAATGTTGGACAGCCTGCACATTTTAGGATTTCATCACACCCATCATAGTCAATCAAGCAAGCTTGACCAACAATTTCCTTACTTGGGGTATTAAGTGGTAATCCTTGGCTTCTGGTGTAGTGCTGGATTTTTGAGCTATTGCTCAATTTTCATGCAAGATCTGTCAAAAACCTTGTTTTTGAGAGATCTGAGCTTCATCTTTCCATGAGCTCTTATACCATATTAATTTTTCACAATGGTCTAGTAACTGAAAACAAAGTCCCACAAAGAATACAAACAAATAATCATAAAATTAGCAAAATGGTGCTGCAATGGAAGTAGTAGCTCGGTATAATAATAAAATAATGAATAATACAATACAATGATGATGTTGGAAGCATGAATTCCAAGGCAATTCGAATTCCCAAGGAGGTCATTCGAATTGAATGAGTGAGTCTAGCTTAACTGAATGTAAGCCACAGTCAACACTCAAGTTAACCACTGATCAAAACCCTAATCATTAGAGGAAATTTGGGGTCTAAAATGGGCCTTATAAGAAAACGTGCCAAAATAAGTTTTTGTGAGTTGGAATTCAAGAACCAATAGAATTTCAATAAAATAAGTCAACCATAATGGTTGAATTGACATATTTGTCATTAAAAAAAACTACTTTTTTTTATCGTATTTTCGACATATCTCATTGTGTTTTTACTCAAATTTCGATCGGGAGAGCTCATTGGATGTAGAATTTGATTCCGCATCCAACAAGTACCCACACTGCATACTTTTGACACACCCCGCTACCCCAAAAACAAGAAATACCTGAAAAAAATGTGATGATGACATCATCATCACATTTTTTCAGGTATTTCATGTTTTTGGGGTAGTAGGGTCCGTCAAAAGTATGCAGTGTGGGTACTCGTTGGATGTGGAATCAAATTCTGCATCCAACGAGCTATCCCGATCGAAATTTGAGTAAAAATACAGGGAGATATGTCGAAAATACGAACACAAAAAGTAGTTTTTTTCTTTCTTCCTCCAAAATTAATCAATATTATTTTATTATTTTAACTATTATTTTATTATTTTAACCTTTATTTTATTATTTTCCTTAGGAGGCCCATTTTAGACCCCAAAATTCCTCTAATGTGACTCAACTAAGCCCTATCTGAAGTCAGAGTGCAATAAATCACTGAGTCTAATTGAAAGTAGCTCAGACACATGTCACTACAAGCCAACCAACAAGTGTTAGTGCATCAATGACTCCAATGAACCCCGATGAGGTTAACTGAAGTGTAACTGACCATCAGAAGTAGTTGGAGGTGCCCCTGTTGACTCCAGTTCATTAAATAATCATTAAATAATCAATTTAATGAAGGAAGCCACCTTCACTGCTCTTTTTAACTGATTGTAACCATCAGTTAGCAATATGGGGCATTCATGACACTCAGATCACCCTTGGAGTGCTCCAGTTAGCCTCCTTGACTGAAGGTAGGCGTGGGTGTGCTCATGCTGATGTCATCCAGTGCTCATCTAATGTCAATTAAGTCAATAATACTTAGGATAGTGGTTTAACTAGGCCAAATTGACCAAAAAGAGTGTGTATGGTGGTAAATGTCTCCAACATGAGTCAAGTTTTTTTCTGGAAATGATTTGGTGGCTTCGTTGAGGACCGATAATGAACATTCTTTCTTCTTCCTTACTATGCATTGTAAATGAAGGTAAGGAGACATTTCCTCATAACTGATAACTGTGCATTGTGAATGTAAGGAAACATTTCCCAGGCGATCAATATTCAACCTGCTGCAGGCCAATTAATGTCGTGATAGAAGGTAGGGTTTTGTTGGATGTAGATGCAAGATTCAAATTTGAATCCTTCAATGTTGTTCATGACCTCTTTTACCCTTCATATAAGGGTAAAACAATTTTTGACCTGTAGAAAATATATATATATATATTTGTGCATTGGGCCCTTCAATAATAAATTTGCATTTGAATGGCTACTATAATTTTAGCCTGTCAAATGTTTAGATGGTTGAGAATTAACAATTAGACAACAACAAAAGCATAGCCCCAACCTAGTCTACCATACATTTCATTAGCATTATTTATCAAAATTTAAATCGTGATGATACTTTAAATCATTTAAAATTTATGTTTAAAACTTATTGCCACGTCACATGTAACTTCTTCCATTTAGTTGTTTAATGCTCAACTCGCAATATTAACCGAACAAGACTAAGATATGGATGGACTCTTTGCTCAAGATTGATATCTTTATAACTAGCATGTACTAGTTATAAAATTTTGATAAAAATATGTGATGAAACTCCAAATATTTATGAAAATATTCATGAAACATTTATAAAAATTAAGAGATATACTAGTACAATCTATGTACTTTTTCATTGGAAAAAAACTATGAAAATTTTGAATTGTTAACAATGAAAAAATTGTAGTCAAAAGAAAACATTGTTTTCTCATAAAACAACAAAGGAAAACACACATATTCATGTTTTTACCCCACAACCACAAGTAAAGTGGATGGTGAATGTCATAAACATTAAATTAATTAATATAAATATAAAACAAATACTATTTATTAAAAAAACTGATATGCAAAAAAACAAAAAACAAAAACTGAAATCTGCTTAACTCAATTGAAGCTTATTTAAATCTTAATGCATTTAAGCATAACAAGATATGACGACCATGAAATGACACTTGGTTGTACACTTATGACTCTCCAGTTAAGTTCTTTATAAAAAAAATGGAAATAACATTTTTAATGGACATGAATTTATTTCAATACTACAATAGTTGATTTTTTTTGTTACAATGTGAGTTTGCAATGGCTTGTTTTGATGTTATAAATTTTATTAAAAGTGTTCTATGGTTTGGATCTCATAGTAACTATTACATTAGTATAAATTAGGCATATGTAAGCTATTATTGGTAACATGAACGATATGATCTAATACTTAAATTCTTTTTATTTTAGCATAGATGCATCTCAGAAGAAGACATAAATTCTCATTTCCTAGGATCATAGTATGGTTGCATTTTTATTACTACTCTTCCTTTCATAATAGCATCCCTTTTCTTGGATTTGTATATGGGAATTTTCTTTGAATATTGTTGTAGGCCAAAGGCCATCATGATATTGTGCAAGTGTTCAAAATTGTGTGCTACAACCTTGTCTTCTTTTAGGGTTCATATCCTCCAAAACCATGTTTTGCAAAGCTATGTCTGGTTTTTTGTATGCAACAATGATCACTTGTTTGATGGCACATGTGCTATAATGTAAGGTGGTTGTGCTACTAGCCATGGACTCATTATTTCATCAACTATGGCTAGTTCGAGAGTCTAGATGCTTGGACCATAATTGAATGAGATTGTATATCAATATATTAAAGGAGGAGAATGCTACAACAATATTGCCAAAATATGAGAAGAGCCATGTGTAACTTAGAGTTACACACTCTTTTAGTATAGATTTTTGTTGCAATTTTTTGTTAGAAAACTTGTCTAAAATGAAGGGATCTGAATGAGAAAACTTCTCAAAATAAGGTGATTTGATAGTTGTTTCTCCTAGGATAACTTTGCTAGAGAATTTGTATTATATTGACAATGTTATCCATAAATCTATGAGTCTATACCTTTCCACTCTTTTCCACAATGTTTTAACCAATAATCACTGCAACCCTAACTTCCAAGCATTAATTGACAATCACCTCTAGTAAGTTGGTATCCTCGTAGAAAATAAATAATTAATTGACAGTCTATTATGGTAAGCTAGTATCCTAGTAGCAAATAAATGGATTAATGATGGTTGCTTTTTAGTAGGTTGTCATAGTTGAAATCGACAGACAACATGCTTCAAACACTTAAGGTAGCTTGACAACTATTCCTTCCCAAATCCCAACTAGTAAGGTGAATAAGTAATATATTAATAGAAAATGCAATCACATAATTTAGAACTAAATTGTGCACCAGAAGATCATAAATGAGAATTAGAATTGATTCATCATTTTTTGTACTGGTTTATAATTAATGTAGCTATGTGATTGGATTATGGGATTTGGATTTAGAACTTTGGGTAATCAAATGGTTATTGGAATATGGAAATGTGATTATGAAAGAGGAATTGGAATTTTGGTTAATCAAATGGTTATTGGATTTTGGAAATGTAATTATGAAAGTTGAAAGTTTGGAGCTTAAGTTGTTTTAAAGTCTAAAATTGTGTTTATCATTATTCTAATTTACAAACTTGTCATCCCTACTTACATTGTGCCTACTTCCAATATCACCATTGATTCTCAAGCCTTTTCAATTTCATATTTCTACCGCATTTTGTGTTTTAATACCTGCTAGAGTTATGGTAGCTAGATAGTGGGTGGGAGATCATGCCAGGGCACAAGTAGCTCTGGGATTCAATCAAGACTCCCTAGAATTAGCTAGTTAGGTAGGATAATGGACATAATTATCAAGGCTCTTGTTGGAGCAAGTTCCTTGATCAGTTTTGTATCAAGATGTACTTCATCATTGAGAAGTGAGACATGGATATTCATACTAGTAAGAGAGATGGTGGGTCACTTCCTCTTTTGTTGGGTTTGTGAATGGTTGATATGGAGACTTAACCAAAATATTTCAGCCATATTTATCGAATGGCTCCATTGGTATTTACATAAGTATGAATGTACTACTCTAAGGCCCCAAAACATCATAGGAGGAAAACTTGCATTATGATTGGATATCAATATCAATGATTGCATGAATGATGATCGACTAAGGTTTTCATTTGGTCTGCAAATTAGGATTCAAGGGGAAGAGGTGCCTTAAGCTATTCCTACTGACATCACAAGTTCAAATTGGATTAACTCTTCACCCTTGCTCAAGTTGCTTCCACTATTGAGTTCAACCCCTGTTCAAGTCATTTCCACTATCATTATTGATACCTCCTTATGATACTTCCACCCTTTCTTTCCCTATTCATTCATAACATAAATCATACCCTCTTTAGACTCTATAGGATTTGATTGAGAAAAGGAAGGACACATCATCCCTAACACCATCACTAACCTATGTAAGTATACATCCCCACTAGAGACAAAAAATATACTTTCACTAATGATTATTTCCTCTAGGGGAGTATGTCTCTCCTTTGGTTCAAAGAGCTAAGCAACTAGAAATATATATAAAGGGGTAGTGGTTGGGTTGTTTCTATGGATGAATGATTTTTTAGGTACAAGAATACTTTTTTGTATTATTTTATTAGTAGTTATTTGCTTCTTGGAAAGGAATGAAGTTTGTTATCGAAGTGATTCAAAATAATAGTTTTGGTATTAATGAACATATTTTTTAGATTCAATCCATTTTTTGTATTTATGGATCTCTATGTTCATTGGACATTGTATAGACTATATGTCATTTTTATCGAACCTTGAATTTTATGTTAGAAATTGCATTGCTTGCCTACTAAATATGGATTGGTTATAAATGTTTTTCAATTCATTTTTTTATATTGCAAAGTATTTTTTATGTTTCTAAAGTTTCCTCTATATGGATTTTATATGGATTCTTCGGTTAAATATTGTTTATTAAAAACCATAAAACAATGTAAAAATTTTCACTATATTGAAGAATTTGATTACATTGCTTTTAATATACAATGTTATTTTGATGTATTATTACACTTTTAAATGAAAAGAATGGTTTATTTTAACACGTCATAATTGAATAATTTAATATACCATAGAATCAAAGTAAAATAAGATCCTACCTTTCAAATTTGATCCTTAATGTCAAGCTGCACCATCCCTGCAGCTCAAGCTGCACCATCCTGCTGCAGCTACATTAATTAACCTGCAGCAGGCTAAATAATTTTAGCCCATTTCTTCATTATAAACGAAGATAAAGCTCCTGTCACAGTGTAGTGTAACATTGAATGTTGCTTATTAACTTCCATTGATTGACTAACAGTACAATCAAAACAAAATATAAAACAACCATTCTCAATGTCATTTTCTTTGTCTAGTTGTGTTGATGACTATCTAAGGAAAATGGGGTATCAGCAATAATCAATCAAAAATGTTTTGTTTTTTAGTGGGTAGGCCGGAATATCTTCCTTGAACCATGTTGATCAATCTATTCCTCCTCCCATATTGGCCATTTTGACACAGCGTCTCATCTACAGGGCTCATTATCCGAGGATGGCATGGCGCTCTCCTTATCAGCAACACATTATTTCCACTCTTGGATGGGATGCGGCCCTAGTTCAAACACACTAAGCTAGTTGTTAGCTTTAGGTGGTCTCCTACAGTTTGCATTCATTGAAGGTTTTTGGCGACTCGAGGATGGTTGTGGATTGGGCACTTCTGGTTCGAAATTTACAGGTTGTTTTGTTGCGTTGGTGGAAATCCTTGAATCGAAGGCTACAAGATACCTTTCATTCGATCATGTTTTTTTTTTAATACAACGACACTGCTTATTAGTTGTCCAAAAAAAAGGCCTTCACTCTCCTGAAGGTGTTATCTTATATGAAGAAATCTGTGATGGATCTGTCCTATTTTATGCAGAATGATGTCCTTTTGTCTTTTAGGCAAGATTCAAGTTCTCTCTTGATATGTTTCCAGATCATTTGAATCTCTTTTGATTGTTCATTCTTGTTTTCTATTGCTGTTGGCATGAAGCCATTGAGCTTTCTGATGTATTTCGGTTTTAGACACACCTTACTTTTGTTGTAGATTCATAATTTGAGTTGACAATACATGTTTTTGGTAAAAAGCAATAGCAATACCCGATATGCATTTGGGTCATAATGGGAAGTAACAGAGCCCATTATGAGATCTGTCTTTTTTTACCCGTTCTTTGAAAACAGTTTCTGTGTATTTGGTGATGTTTTCGAGCTAGGTAATTATTAGTTTAAAAAAATTCCATTTATTTACTTGGATTCAGGTCTAGTGATAATGTTCTTTAAATATTTTACTGTTGAAAGTTTAGTGTTTTCAGTAATTAGTTGTTCTGTATCAGTTTTTTGGTCTTTGTTAGCAATCTAGCATCTTTTAATTCTTTAAATCTTTTATATATGCGTGGTTTCAATCAGAATTTTGGATTAGAAAGATTTATGGAATCTACCATCTATATTCCTCAATATGATCATGACGTCAGGGCTCTTTTGAACTAATTAAAGTAGTAATATTCATTTCATTATAGAGACTATAATGAAAGATAACGTTGGCCCTGGACATTCATTAATCCCCTTTGTGATTTTGGTGTAGTTTGCCACTTACAATTATAATTTGATTTATTGATAATTGGTTATATGTTTTGAAGATTTGACAAGGAATAATATTTCCAGTTTTTTTTGTCTAGCCAACAACCAAACGACTATTCAGTGTGGTTATTTAGAGGAAAAATAGTTATGGAATTTCCTAGCAAGTAGTGTCATTTCCCTATCCCAATGCGAAAGCTAAGCACAAGTCTATTAAAGTAATTAATCTCACGGTATTTACGCGGTATTTACCTAACCGCCCACGGTATTGTTGCTCTTTCCACTCCTATTTATTCAGCCTCTAATAATGAGAAGGCAGTCATCTGCCCGTGTAATCTTTTACCTGTTTGCTGTGTGCTCTGTTCTTGTGCTCTGTTCTGTTTCTTAACATGGTATCAGAGCCTAAGGCCTGATCCTTCCATCGTTCGGTAAGCCTTTTCACAGAGTGAAAAGCTCTCTCTCACAAATCCAGATCTGAGCTCTTCCATTGATGTGAGCGGTCACCAGATCTGCAATTGGTCGATTCCGAGGAGGATTATTCAGCAGATCGATTCCTGAGATCTCCATTGCCGGCTCAGTTTCTGAGATCGAAAAACAGGGATCCTTCTTTCTTCCACGGGATTCCAAAATCACTTCGCAGATTCAGATCTGATCAGAAGGAGATCAGTGAGTTAGAGAGGGTGAACACCATTGTCCCCTGCGCGACCACCCAAGCTATCCAGATCTGCAATCCAATTGAGGGATCACTGTTTGCAGAAGTCACAACTGTTGAATCTACAATCCAGCTCTTCCATTCATCAAAGGTCAAATATGATCTCATTTCTTTGTGAGATCAGCTGCGCATTGGGATCCTTTGAAAGTCAAACGGAAAATGGGAGAAACCGCAACAGGGAGAAAGAATCGTCATAGACTTCAGATCTGAATATGGGGATCGCCTGAGCTCGACTACCTCGTTTTTTCTGCCGATTGCTGAGCGATCACAGAGGTATTTCCAATTCTTTAAACCCAACTAAGTCGGCGTTATATACAATTTCTCCATTTGGGTACTCTGTAACTGCACAAGGATTGCCGTTACAGCTCTCACCCATCTCCGCAATTGGATTCTCTGAACCTCTAGAGGGCTTATCTAGAATTTGTCTGTTGGGCGCATTTAGATAGGGAACTCACTTCAATGTTCCATCTTCCTCATAATCTGGGTGCAAATATTTAGTCAAAGTTGATTGTGAAACTGTTGAGCGTTATAATATTGCATCTGTCTGTTGAGTGTTAATTTTTGAGGTTCAAGCCATTGGATTTATGATTTCAACGCACCAGATCTAATTTTTTTTTTAGATCTTATCCACTTGGTGCTTCGTCATTTGGTAATTTTTGATTGGCTAATCTCTGTCAGTGATCTAAGATATCACAAGTATCACAAGGGCAAATTTTTTTTTTTAGTCATATCAGATGGCTAATACCAGCTCTTTGAAGCCAATCTTCGGACCTGTTTTGACTAGAGCAAACTATGAATTTTGGTCTATCAAGATGAAGACATTCTTGTAGCTCAACAAATGTTGGGATATGGTGGAAACTGAGTTCACAGAACCTGAAGCGGTTGCCGCCGCCATAATGAACAATGCACAGAAAAATGCTCTCGAAGCTCGCCGAGATCGAGATCTCACAGCCACATGGCTACTCCAAAGCTGCATTGAAGAGTCTATTTTCCCAAGGATCTCAGGTGCTACCAGCGCACATCAGGATTGGAACCTCCTTGCTTCAGCTTACAAGGGAACTGATCGCGTTAAAACGGTAAGACTGCAAACCCTACGCCTTCAGTTTGAAAGTTTAAAAATGAAGGAATCAGAATCTGTAGATCTGTTCATGACTAGAGTCTTGGGTCTAGTAACCCGGTTCCAAACCTATGGTGAACCCCTAGAACAAAAAGTAGTTGTTCAAAAGATTCTTCGGTGTCTCACCAAGAAATTTGCTATGGTAGTGACTGCCATAGAAGAAGCCAAAGACCTGTCTAAATTCACCTTAGAAGAGTTAACTGGATCACTTCTATCTCATGAAGCACGATTCACTCAAGAAGAAGAAACATTGAGCAATGCTTTTAGCACTCAGGCTTCCCTCAACAGAGGTCGAGGCAGAGGAGGATGAGGTAGAGGATGAAGAGGGCGATGGTCTAGATCAGAAGACAGAACCAGTCACAATCATGACAACTCAGAGAATTCAGAACACTTTCACCACTCTCAAGGTCAGAGGGGAAGAAACAAGAGATGGACAAATAAGTCCAATGTTCAATGTAACTACTGCAAGAAGTATGGGCACTATGAACGTGAATGCAGAAAGAAGCAAGCAGACCAGAACCATAACCAGAACAATAGCAGAGCCAATGTCTCCAAAGAAGAAGAGGGCTCGTCCGAGGTGATGTTTCTGTCTTATCAAGCCACTGAAGACCACTGCAGCTCAGATCTATGGCTACTAGATAGCGGTTGTAGCAATCACATGACAGGTAACAAGTCATTATTCTCTAGCTTAGATTCCACTGTTATCATGAATATCAAGCTAGGAGATGACTCTCTGGTTCCAGCAAAAGGCAAAGGTATTGTTCCTATACTTAGTAATCAAAATGAGAAAATGTCCATTCATGAGGTGTTTTATGTACCTCATTTGACTGTAAATCTTATCAGTATAGGTCAATTACTGCAGAATAAGTATGATGTTAGGTTTCATGATACTTACTATGCTATCTATGATAAACCTCCCAGTAAGAGACTCATAGCCAAAGTTGAAATGACCAAAAATAGAATCTTTCCTCTTAGAATTAGGAGTGCTAACCTTCCACAGCCTGTAGTTCATACAGTTTCTAGTCAAGACCAATCCTGGTTATGGCACTGTAGATTCGGTCATCTTCCTTTCAAAAGTCTCCATCTCCTACATAAACAGTCAATGGTCAAAGGATTACCGGTCATTCATAAACAATCCAACACCTGTGAGGATTGTATAACTGGTAAACATCATAGGGACAGTTTTCCCACTTCCACATCTCGAGCCAAACAGCAACTTGAGTTAGTTCATACAGACCTCTGTGGACCCATGCAAACCCAATCCATAGGAGGCAGTTTTTATTTTCTGACCTTTATTGATGACTTTAGCAGAAAAGTATGGATTTATTTTCTCAGGCACAAATCAGAGACCTTCTCCAAGTTTAAAGAGTTCAAGGCTCTCGCTGAGAAGCAATCTGGAAAATCCATTAAAATGCTCAGGTCAGATGGTGGAGGTGAATATGATTCACATGAATTTTCAGATTTTTGTAAGCAGCATGGCATCCAGAGATAGTTCACCACCAGATACACTCCACAGCAGAATGGAGTTGCTGAACGGAAGAACCGAACCATCATGAACATGGCCCGTAGCATGCTGTCATACAAGAAGCTGTCAAATGAGTATTGGGCTGAAGCTGTTGGATGCTCAGTCTACTTGCTCAACAGATCACCTACAGTAACTGTCCAAGACAAGATTCCTGAAGAAGCATGGAGTGGCACTAAGACTAGTGTCTCACATCTTAGAATATTTGGTTCTGTTGCCTTTGCGCATATCCCTGATGAACTCAGAAGAAAGTTAGACAAAAAGAGTGAGCACTGCATTTTCACCGGTTATAGTGAACAGCACAAAGCATACAAGCTATATAATCCTGTCACCAAGCAGCTTGTGGTGAGCAGAGATGTAAAGTTCATTGAAGACAAATGCTGGAGTGATCCTTTCGACATACATCATGAAGATCATTCAAATCAGCCAGATCTACCTATCAGAATTCCAAGATTGGAAGCACAGCAGCAAGAAGATGAAGCAGATGGACCACCACAGAACCGGAAAACCAAACGTTTGACAGAGTTATATGACCAAACTCCAATTCTTGATGAGCAACTTCAGTTTGCTCTCTTCTCCTGTCAGCCCACATCTTTTAAAGAAGCAGTGAAGGATGCACAATGGGTAACAGCCATGAATGAAGAGATTGATGCAATAGAGCAAAATCAGACTTGGGATCTTGTTGATATCCCTGCAGACAAAACCAGTATTGGAGTCAAATGGGTCTATAAGACCAAATTGAATGAAAAAGGAGAACTTGAAAAGCATAAGGCAAGGTTGGTTGCCAAAGGATATGCACAGAAATATGGTATAGATTATGATGAAACCTTTGCTCCTGTAGCAAGGATGGATACCATCAGAGCTGTACTTGCCATTTCAGCACAAAATCAATGGCCTGTGTATCAAATGGATGTGAAATCTGCCTTTCTAAATGGCATTCTTGAAGAAGAAGTTTATGTTGACCAGCCACCTGGTTATACTGTTAAAGGTCATGAAGACAAAGTGTATAAACTCAAAAAGGCCTTGTATGGTCTAAAACAAGCTCCACGAGCTTGGTACAGTAGGATTGATTCCTACCTCATCAACAATGGTTTCAACAGAAGCAGCAATGAACCCACTCTCTATGTCAGAAGCAGCAATGAACCCACTCTCTATGTCAAAACAGAGCAAGGTAAAATACTAATGGTATGTCTTTATGTTGATGACATAATTTACACTGGTAATTTGATGCTTGAAGACTTCAAGACAGTCATGAAAAAAGAATTTGAAATGACTGATCTAGGACTGATGAAGTACTTCCTTAGCCTGGAAGTTACTCAAACTGATAAAGGTATTTTTATCTGCCAGCATAAGTATGCTACTGATATTTTGCAGAGATTCAGAATGGATAAATGTAAACCAGC
>LPNX010492380.1:308246-353956 GCA_001517045.1 Pseudotsuga menziesii
ATGAAATACTAACAGGGTGGTCGATGTGGCAGGGTGGTCCAACTACACTTGATACGGTAGAGTAGGGTGTGGGTTCCAACAACAACTAACACATTGGAGTAGGGAATGGGTTCCAGGAACACCCAACATTGTGGAGCAGGGTCCCAACAACTATTAACATGATGCAACATGGTGCCAAGACAAGGTGACGTTACTTCTATTTGGTAGAATAATGAATGAAAATGACAACAAATGACCAAATATGTAATAAACCTATTCGAATGAATAATTATTCGACAGAATATCAAAAAAAAAATATCACCAAAAAATTTCCTCAACTGATAATCCTGGCATGGAATTTGAATTCATTGTTTGTTTTAACAGTTGATTTCCAATAGTTATTCAGTCAAATAATCTACCACTTTATTCAGTCGAACATTATTATTTAGTCAACCCAAAAAATAAACAAATTTGATCGAATAACTTCTTCTATGCTTCTCCTCCCCTCGATTCTCATAAAATAGACACCCATTTCCATAATTTCACCCGATTATCCTCTCCTTTCTTCCTTTATTTCAATAGTATAATGATAATTGATGTTCTTGTCGGAGAAACCACAGTTTCGATACTGTGGTTTCTCCGACAACAACATCAATAACCTACCACCACAGAAATCTAGCAACAGAGTATAATGATAATTTATAATTTTGTACATAATTTCTTTTCTACCTTCTAGAGCCTTTAATCGATCATTTCATAAGTTTGAAAAATTCCAAACTCTCACAAAACCCTTTGTGCTCACCTTCTCCTAATGCTAAAAGGTGATCCCAAGGTACACACAAAAGATGAATATCTGGTTACACAAATGCATAGAAATATTATAATTGATGTCACATGGAATTACTATGTAGAATCCACCAAGCGTTCAATGAAGGACTGAGAACTTCAAAACAAATTCCACTTCAGCATGGCATGCAGGTTTTGTATGTATTTTAGCAACTCAAATTTCTTGATATTTCACTACGCACTTTGTTATGCATTTGAGCTAAGACATTTGAGATTTACTCATAATCATTCTTATTGTACAACTGGTCTGATTGCACTAAGTAGTAGGCAATGGATAAATATGGTTTGATATTAAGCAATGTATTTTCCAAAAGACATTCATTTTAAGTGACAACACTGTTATGGACAGAATTTATGGCGTCTCTTAATTGAGTATAAATATATCTAACGTGGTCTATAACAAATAATTGATTGTCATGTAGGAGACTAGCAGTTGTTAAGACTTTAGATTAACATTTGAATTTTGAGCAACCCTCCTTATCATGTATATTCAAGATCTGTTTCACAAATTCTTGTTCTAGGATTCTACATGGATTTCAACGAGTGTAGTTGACTTTGTTCAACTATTTTATTGGAGAACTTGCTTAGATTATACATGACTCTTCATCTTGTATTTGATACATTTAGCCATCTTGTAATATGCTTCTAATTCTTTGAACCCATCTATTATAGCTGATTTTACCACACATGGTTTATCACACTTTTATGGCCTTCCCTGTCTCTCTACAAACTCTTTGGACCCCATGGAATATTTTTGTATCTTTGATGTTTCCAAGATCATCCCTAAAAACACTCATTATTTGTTGTACGCAACTTTTAAACCCTTTCTCGCGTATATACGCGGATATTACTCCTAAACCCTCGTACATCAGGATGTGTGCAAAAGGCCAAATGTTTTGGAGTTTTCCTTGATGTGGATCTGAGTCACTTGTCTCTTCGCCTTCCATATGCCTTGAGATCACTCGGATTTGACCTTCCATTACCCCATTGAAGCACTATATAAGGAACCCTTTGTATACATTGAAAGGAGAGGAATTAAAGAGTAAGGAAACTATAGTCCATTGTTGCCATAGCTTGCTTATACTTGAGTCTGCATCCCTTTGTCCCTTGGAGCACTTTGTGTTCTTCCCAATCGTGCCTTTGTTTGTGAGCTTGCTATCGAGAGATGGAGGATTGAGGTGGTGGAGGCCCAGGTGGAGGACTCAGTTTCTCTGGTTCGCAGATGTGCCGACAAAGGTTGTCACTCATGTAATCTCTGATTTATATTAATAGAAATATCTTTTCTTGTCCAATGATGTGCATTTAAATGAATATTGAATCCATGGATGCTTTTAATTGCTTATACATTATTGATTATATATGCTAGAGTAGGTCTAACACCATTATATAGCATGCTTGTCTTGTTTGATGTTGTTGAGAGAGCAAATTGCTAACACAAGTGGGATTGGAAAAAGCTCAACAGGGATCTACATCAACTGTCCAGAATAAGGTATGTTTCGAGATCCTTTAGTGTTAGATGTTTTATTTCTCTTGCTTATTGGGAAGGGATTGATTTCTATGATTTTTTTGTCTGTTGTGGTACACCCCAAGCCATAGGAAGTTTTCTCCGTAACAGAATTGGCGACCATACTGGGGAGGTTCCTAGTCATTTCCTTTGGGGATTTTTTCGCCATTCAATGTGTTTGAATTGCTTGGATTTCTCTGTTTCTGAGTTGGGTCTGGGGGTATGTTTTCCCAATAGTGTCTTACAGGAGTAATTTTTGTCTCAGCTTGTTTGTTTGTCTTCTTTTTATCTCTTTTTCTTCCTGTACGTGAGTTTGCTTTCATAGTCGTGTGTACACACGGGTTTTCCCTGAATAGTCGCATATGTACACGGATTTACTGAGAACAGTCGTGTATACCCTGATTTTTTGGCCTTTTAGGGAAGATTAAATCTTGTTGGGTGAGTTTCGATGATTGCTGAGTCTTCTTGGATGCTTTTGGAGTCTGTATACATCCTTGTTTCTGACCAGAGACACATTGTTAGTTTAAAATTTTTGAAAATGTTCTTTTCATTTCATTTTCTATTTTTTGTTTTGGGATTAGTGCATTAGGTCTCTTTTACCTTGGTGCTTTGCCTGATGGCTATCTATTAGTGCTTGAAAAGTCTGAGGATTGTAGAGTTATAATTTTTCTTTTTTATCTCATTTAATTCAAAAATACAAAAACATTTGCTTTGTGCATCATTATGCATTGTTTGCATTTTGCATTAGCATGGTACTTGCATTAGGTTTGCTTGGAGAATATTGGTCAGATTTTCATATAGGAATGATTGCACATTCATTTGAAGGAAAAAATTTTCACTTCACGTAGTAGCATACCCTGTTCTTCATTTGACACAGTGCATTTTCATTGATTGTTAGGTGTACATTTTACTTCTTGTTGCGTCATAACATCATCAGTTGCACGACCATTTTCCCTTTGAGTAATAAGCCAATTAAAATAAATGCATAATAAAATGAATTACACTCTTTTCTTTTTTAGGGTGCACCAACAAGACTAGGTTTTAGGGTCTTGGAATAGTTCATTGTAAGTCAATTGTCCAAGACCACTAAACTAAACGTTTAGGTGTATGTCCAGGTGAGAGTGTGAAATCCTTTATATAATTAGTGTTCTTAGGATCCTCCCTTTACAAGGGAGTTAAGCACAAGGCAATGTGATCGGTTATGATTGAGATGACCCCTGGTCATAACTGAGTAGCACCGAAGATATTTCCAGGATTGTATTCGAATCTGGGGTCTCTTTCGAGAGTTTCGACCTTTGCTACCCTGCCCATATGATCAATCCTACATGTGACTGTCCACCTGAGCATTGATTATATTGAGGTGACCTTAGTTGCCTTACCTAGTTTATCGAGGGGGTACTTCGTAGAGGTTATTCTACAAGTGTCCTGGCCAGGTAGGGGTCGGACAGCACAGTCGCTATATGCGTTGAAGCTGAGGGCCACTATAATTGGTTACAAACCTCTGCTTCTTGTGTATGGGAGTCTCAAGCCTCTCCTAGGCGATACATACCTACTTCATTTGGGAGCTTTCATATCCTACCCTTGTTTGCTTGCGATTTGGCTTTACATTTTATAGGTGTATGCTCTGTGCATGCTATTTTTCCTAGGGTTTGCGTAATTAGATTGATTCTTTTAGTTTTTTAGTCATTTTGGATTTGGGTGTGGCACCCCGTTTAGAAGGACTTCCGCCTTCCACATCTCCTCCTCCTTTGGGAAAGGAAACTAGACAGTCCGGGCAGACTACTTCTCACTTTGATTCGCACACCATGGGAGACCATGAGGATGAGATTCCAGAGATGTCCTCTCCACCTCATGAGGTTGGGGAGGAATATCCTATTAGCACATATGATCCATCACACGAAAAACCATCATGATCTGGTTATGATCCCTCATTCACAGGTCGTCGATATTGGTTTCCAGGCGACGAGACTCATTATGAACCCACAAGCACTAGTCATGTTCTTTATCGCATGCCTGATATCACAGCACTCGATCCGGCACATCATGTCAAGTCGAAAATTGATCCTAGCACTACGCTTGGGGGCACTCCTATTCCTTTCCATGTGGAGAGATTTGGGAGCACTAGTCACATTACACCCTCCATCCCTACGGTGGAAGCAACCTCACATGTCTGTCCTAGACCTAGTGTTAGTAATCCTATGCAGATACCAGAACCGAGACAAGTGAACATTGGGAACACCACTTGAATTCCTTCACATGTCCCTTCGTCCTTGAACCCTAATCCTTTGAATGCGTTTTTGACAACCCTTCCTCCCCCTAATTCACGTGGTCCTTCGGGCCGGAATATTGCTACTAGTTATGTTCGTGCTGCGACTTCTCACATGGTAGTATCTTAGAGTCAAGTACCTTTTGTTGTGTCGAGAGGTCATATCCCTGTTTCTGGTTCATCTCAGGTTCCATCTCATGGAGATCCCCATATCCCTAACTATGGACCTTCTCATGGGACATCCCATGGAACACCTTATGGAGCTTCTCATGGACAGTCTTATGGACTGCAGTATGGATAGAACTATCAACCCTATGGGTATGGATATCAACAACCCGCTTACTCTTCCAATTATGTCTTTGTAGCACCGCATAATCAAGGTACCCAACATCACAATGCTTTCATGCATCCCTATACGAGTGAAATGGGAGGAGGCTATTATGGCCAAGGCCATGGTATTTATAGAAATCAACCTTACATGAACCAAAACTATCAGGGAGCGTGGCATAGACCGGCTCAACCTAGGCTCCCTTTTCTCACGACATTAAACTTACCTGACTTGTCGATACTAATGAACGATCCGGTATCTCATGACCCGGCCTGGCCAGCTATCCCTAACAATATTCCTTCGTACATTTCCAAGTTCGAGGGTAAGGTTGGAGAAGATCCTAGTGGGCATGTCACCACTTTTCACCTTTGGTGCTCTTCCAATTCCTTACACGACGATTCAATCCGTTTGAGGCTATTTCAACGCACCCTCATGGGGCCTACGGTGAAATGGTATATAGAGTTACCAAGGGGGTCATATGCTTTATTTGATGACCTTGCCATGACTTTCCTCAACCACTTTCAGGTACCCATACGTTACGACGTCGGTACCGAACTCTTGTCGACCTTCTAGCAAGATAAAGCCACACACATTTTGGATCACATTCAAGAGTAGCATAGATGGAAGTGGTTGATTAAAGCCTTTATACCACCAGAATTTCTCCTTGAATGGTTCCTCAAATCGTTGTTACCTTACATCATAAAGGATGTTTCTACATATGGAGTTCAAAACGAGGAACAAGCAATCTTTAGGGCACAAGAGTTGGATTTGATCTACGCTCAATCCGGAATTTTGTATGAGATTATACCTAATGCTCCATGATCTAGTTTCGATACCAAGGTCAAGCCTGGACCACATGTTGATGGCATTGTGAGCTCTACAAGTACCAAACCTGCAGATTCGGTTGTGAAACAAGTGAGCCAATTGTCGATTAACCGGTCTGCATTTGGACATGCCACGGCTTCGTCTCAACCTACCCAATCAGTGAGTGTAATTTCTGTGCAATCGTCAGACCCAAAGGGAAACCAGCAGCCTGGAAGGAATAAGAAAAAAAGGAAAAATAACTGTAAGGGTGGGAATAAGAACAAAAATGCTAATAATAATGACAAGAATGCTCGTAATGTTAGGGGGGACAAGCAGACTAAACATAAGGTGAAGTTTCCTTGTAAGTGTGTAAGGACAACCACCTCACTTACTTGTGCCCTCGTATGGAAGATGCCTCTAGGATCATAGCACAGGGCCCAGCTGTGTTGACGAATCCTTTACCCAACAATCAAAATATGAACTCAAGGACCATTGATCCTAATTGTGCATCGGGTGGAAATCAAAATCCACCAGAAGCCAATAGTGTTGATGGATGCATCAACATGATGAGTGTTGCTAAGGTTGTGACTCATATGAAATATTATGGTTCATCACAACCCAACCTTGGGAAAGAACCCTCTCCACCTGAGAACCCTTTGTGTATCGAAAAACCTACGGATAAACCTGAAGCTCCGCCTCACATTCCTAAGGGAGTCCTAAAGCATTCAGGGCACAATCCTAATGCCCAAGCCACCCAGAACTATTCAGTTGTCGAGGATTTGGGCCAGACTCCTTGTGCGATGTCCATGCTTGAAGTGCTTCAGACTTGTCCTCCACAAAGGATGACTTTGTTGTTCGCTCTTAGGGTTAGTGACTATAGCTCTTCTTCCATTATCAAATTTGAAACCATGGGAGTACAGCCTCACTTGCCTTACTACGTGTATCTTTTGATTCATGTAGAGTGTCTTAATAAGACCGTCAAATGCACTGTCATTAATGAAGGAGTTGCTACTTCTGTGATGTCTTTGTCATGTTGGAAGGGCTTAGGTTCTCCCGAGTTGGCTCAATCCACTACCATGTTGACAGCTTTTGATGGTAGATCATTTCAGTCGCATGGAATTATTCCTTCTCTAAAAGTCTAATTGGGAGGGAAGACCATTTGCAATCGAGGTCGAGGTGGTTGATGCACCCCTTGACTACAATCTTTTACTCGGTCGAAATTGGATGTATAGTATGCAAGTTGTAGCTTCCTCCCTCTTTCGAGTAATATGCTTTCCGTTTAATGGGAATATTGTTACAATTGATCAGACGTCATTCCAAAATCCGTGTGTCAATGCATCATCAGGAGCTTCTATACTGATTATCAATCACTCTCAGCCGGCAACTGGGAGTGTGGGTGTGTGTATGTATTCTTCTCTTATGGGAACCTTTAGTTGTCTTGCGCCCATACTTATGATTGGGCCTAGTTTTGGTGGGGCTCCATCCTCATTGAATTAGGTGTCTTTTCACACTACCCATGTGGAGGACCTTTGGATCCTTCCTTCATCGAGTTCTTCGGTTGGACCTATTGAAACGGACATGACGTTGCCTACAACGATGATTGCATATCAAGCAAATCGTGATCAAGTTGTAGAGCCTAGTCCTTCCTCTTCGCAGACGGAGGAAGAGGACCCATGTGTGCTGCCTGCATGGGAAGTTGAGTCATCTCACGCACATGATTGCCTTGATGATGTTTTTCTGTCGGATGAAGCCATTATTGAGGCCATGTCTGAGGTTGAGCCACCTTGGGAAGAGTTGCATCATCAATCATATTTTCTTCCTAAGTTCGACCATGTGGAGCATGATGACTTTAGGGATATTCTTAGTGATAATATTGGTAGGCGCATGGTTCCATTTATCTCTCTTGGTTAGATGGCTGATGGGAACATGGAAAATTTATCACCAACTATTCCTATCAATATTTCTCGCGATCTTGGCAAGGTTGAGAATGTCTACATTGGGGCGGATTGTTCCCCTGATGAGATCAAGGAGTATACTGTTCTATTTAAAGAGTTTCGTGACATCTTTATGTGCTCATACGATGAGATGCCAGGTATCAACCCTCGTATTGTCGAACATGAGATCAAAACTTATCCAAATGCGAAGCCAGTTTGACAACGTTTGTGTGTTGTGAATCCTAGAAAAGCACCCGCCATTAAGGCTGAGATAGAAAAACTTTTGAAAGTTGGTTTTATCTATCTCATTCCCTTGACGAAGTGGGTTTCAAATCCCGTTTTAGTAGATAAGAAGCAGGGAGCGATCCGTCTATGCACTGATTCTGTGACTTAAATCGCGCATGTCCTAAGGATAATTTCCCCACACCATTTATTAATCAGATTTTGGATGAGTGTGCCGGAATTGAGGTATTTTCCTTTATGGACGGTTTTTCTGGATATAATCAGATTCAGATTAAGCCTAAGGATCAACGTAAGACCACATTTATTTGTCCTTGAGGTACTTTTGCATATCGGAAGATGCCTTTCGGCCTTAAAAATGCCGGAGCTACATTTCAGTGAGTAATGACCTTAATTTTTCACGATCTCAAAATGATTATCAAAGTGTATTTGCATGATCTCACTGCTCACTCTCATCTAAGGGTGCGTCATCCATATCATTTGACATTAGTATTCGAAAGATGTCATCATTACCAAGTTCATTTAAATCCTCATAAGTGCATCTGTTGCATGACTGTTGGTCGCTTGCTAGGATTTATCGTTTCCAAGGAGGGTATAAGAGTCCATTCCTTAAATTTTGAGGCAATACTTCAATTGTCTCCCCCGCGTAATATTAGACATCTTCAATGTTTGCAAGGCATGGAAAACTTCTTGCGAAGATTTGTCGTTAATTTTGACAATTTGACTAAAGGCTTTATGCATCTTTTGAAGAAGGACACTCCTTTTTACTGGGATGAGCGAGCCTAGGATTCCTTTGATGCTCTTAAGCGAGCCTTAGGAACGGCCACTGTGCTTAGTCCACCCGACTATAGCCTTGATTTCTTGATTTATGTGGCCGCATCCATGGAGACGATTGGTATGGTTTTGGTTCAGGAGGATGAGGAGCTCCATGAGCATGTCATTTATTATTTGAGCCGAAACCTTATAGATGCATAACTTCATTATTCTCATGTGGAGAAGCTAGCCTTGGCCACTGTTCATGCGGTTCAGCGGTTGATACACTAAATTCTCCTTCGCCAAACCTTGGTCGTAGCTCATATCAATCCATTTCAGTTCGTCCTTACTAGAAGGATGATTGGGGGAAAACACAATAAATGGATTGTCATTTTGCAAGAGTTTGATCTCGAGTTCGTTTTAGAGAAATCAAATAAATATTTGATCTTTGTGGAGCTCATATCCAATTTTCCAAGTTTGGAGGAGGAGGAAGTTTATGAGGATACATTTGTCGATGATCATATTTTCCTTATCTCAATTGTGGACCCGTGGTACAGGGATATCATTGTATATTTGCAGACATTGAAGGTCCCTACTCACCTTTCATGGGAAGAGCAACGATGATTACGTCATGTAGATAAGAACTACCTTATAGTGTATAACACTTTGTACCTTCATGGGGTAGATTCCATTATGCGTCGCTATTTAACCCATGATGAGGCTGAGGTTGTGCTGAACGATTGCCACGGAGGGGCATGTGGTGGTCATTTATCTGGGCTTTCTACAGCCCAATAAATCTTGAGAGCAAGATATTTTTGGTCATCCATCTTCAAATATTGTGTTAATGCGGTCAAGAAGTGCCACCCTTGCCAGGTGTCTGCACGCAATATGTGCTCGCATCCAGCCCCATTACATCCTATTGTCACTACCGTGTTGAAATATTGTAACATTGAAGAATATTCTATATGTATCTTTTTATGGTCCCCGATGGTCCTACCGGGAGAACCACTTGTATTCCTTTGTGCCCCGATGCTTCTAATCGGAATAACTAATAAGAGTCATGAGGTAGTCCCCTCTAATTGTAAAGGTGGGTCATTAGCACCCTAGTGTGGTTACTTGAGCCTACATGTGTAACTCGAGCCTACATGATAGATCTAATTATTAAAGTGAATGGATGAATATAAATATAGGTGTGGCGCTCTTCATTTGGAGCACACACTCTCACTTGTGTAGCACATTAGTGGAGAAGAGAAAATTAGCTCGAGAAGGAGGATAAGGCTTTGATATCCTTGTTGGTTTTATCTTTTATCTTTTGGGGCATCTATATTGAGGAAGCTTTTGCTAGGTTTTTCCCAGGATAAATCTTTGTGTTCTTTTGTATGGTTGTGCTTATCTATCTTTCAGTGATCCTATTTATATGCTTTTGTTATGAAATTGAAATGAAATACTAATGATCTAGCTTAGCATATGAAAATTAAACGTGGTATTAGAGCCATCGTAAAAGAAGACATTGTGTAGCTATAGAAGCTAGGGATTCTTAATTTTTTATTCTCTCTCCACAATCTATCAGTAAAAGAAGGCTAGGCTGACTCTCCATTGAAGGGCACATCTTTCTGTCGAAGCAGAATTCGATTCCGAGCATTTTCAATTTTCGGTGCGAGAAATTAGGGCTTCTTGCAGAACAGTATTTTTTGAGTGATCTTGGCATAGAATTTCTCTCCTCATAAAAATAGAATTTTAGAGACCTGGATCAATATTTTTGGTTGGGTGGAACTCCGGGAAAGTAAAACCCTAGTTTGACCCCGAGCTAGAAAAACCCTAAATACTAAAAATGCTATGGTTTGGTACATTTGCTATATCCTGATATTGGAAAAGGTCCAAGAGATAAAAATTTCAGAGGATGAAGATGAAATCCTGATGTATACTGTGTCCAAAATTCATCCTTAGATGCACTATATTCTGGGAGATATGATCCCTCCAAGTTAGGGTTCCAGCCCATTCCAGAATTCATCCCTAAACAGGAAACCTGGGGAGAATTGCTATATCTTGAGCTACATAGGTCCAAATTAGATTTCCAAAGATGTTCCAAAAATGGAACGGAATTTAATTTTGTGGTCCAAGTTTCAAACTCAGAATATGAAACAATGATATATGGCTATCCGTACAACTTCATTGTTCTGAACAGTCCTGTAACAGGTCACCTTGGGAAAATGATCATAAGTATCAATTGGTGAAACAAATTCTAATGAAACCTATGGTGTTGGAATAGGGACATGCGGAGATACCTCCATACAAAGTCTTAGACATAGAGGAGTATAAATTTCTGAGATAGCATAGAAACAGTATCAGGCATTTCTGCAGGAGAAATTGGAAAACTAGGGCTTCCTGTTCCGGGAGCTTCCCTCCATAGTTTTCAGAAAAGGAGTACATTGGAAAGCTCATATTGAAGAGATATATATTTCTATCCAATCAGATATGAAATATTCCAATTTTTGAAAATTAGGGTTTCTCTGGCAAACCCTATATCAGCCAGCTCTGGAACCAGGACGGACACCTCAAATCTGTAAGATCTAATCTTTTGTTATTTACATTTGAGGTTCTCATCAGCTTGATGATAAGCTTGGTGAAGTTGACAACTTCCAAGCATGGAAGTATTTGATCTCTCTGAAGAAAATGAATTGGACATCTACATGAGTAGAGATGTTTCAATTCTAGAGGGAGATGAGGCTCAAAGCCTTATACCAAAAGAACTTGGTCAAGGCCAAGAAGATAATTGTTGATCCAGTGACGAATCAATTTGTATCACAAGTGTCTTCCCTAAAGACACCGAAAGAGATGTTTGATTCCTTGACCAATATCTTTGAAGGAAATAACATACATCAGAAGATGACCTTAAGAAATAGGTAAAAGAAGAAGTGAAGAATGTAGAAGTGGTGATAGCCAGCTTGAATGGCCTCCCATGATCATGGGATTCATTCATGCGAGGAATGTGTGCCAGAAGGAAGTGATTACTTTCAGTTGACTCTGGGAAGAAAAAGAAGCTCGACTCATAAGAAGAGAAGAAGAAGATGGTAGCAATTGAAGGTCAAGCTCTCACCATTCAAAGAAGATCCCTCAAGTGATGAGGAATATGAAGAACTCAATTCTTGAAGAACCTCTTATCCATCTTATCATTTGGATAAGAAATGATGATGTCATAAATGAAGAAGATGATGAATTAGAAGGATCAAGAAGGAGTCTACCCACGAAACGAATAAAAGATAAGTATTCAATTGTCATTTCATGATATTGTTTTGTTATACATTTGATTATATTCAGTTGATGTGTCATGCATGATAGACTGGTTGCATTAATGACAGTAGTGAGATATGGATGAATGTTGTGTTGGCTAAACAATTGCATGATGCATAAGAATTAGTTGTTATGCATATGTTTTATGAAATAGTTCTAACCATGTAACTGGTGCATTTGAATTGTAGGAAAGGTCTTGTACAACCGCCTACAAGAAAAGAAGGATGAGACTTGTTCCGAAGAACAAGTGATGACAATTCAATAAACATGAATCTGAAGCTCCCAGGGTCAGAGACATCATGACGAAGGAAATAGCTTCAGAGAATGGTAGATCCACCTCGAAGGATGAAGACCACCATGGATATGAAAGAAGCTATGATCAAAGAGTGACAATTGATCATGAGGAATGATGTATTTGATATGGCTTCAAGACATAAAGGGAAGTACGTAGTATCTTCCATATGGATCTACAAGAAAAAGTGTACAAATCAAGGTTCGTGATTTGCCTCAGAAAGAATAGACTATGACATGACATACTCTATTGACAAGTATATATCAAGCATAGAACCACCTGTACAGAATGAAGAGGGAAGATGATACTCCACTTCAGGGGGAGTGACTATAGAATATATCTGAGTTCGACATGGTATGACATGATGGACAGCTTCTTGATGGATCGAGACTTTACCAAGAGTAAAATGGGTTCCAACCTCCAAGGTTGAATGTAGAAGACTAGGATATGTTGATGACCTGACAAGACGAACTCATGGAAGATGTTATGAGGAAAGAATACTAGAATGATGTTTGGGATATAGTACTCAAACCAGAAATGAAGAATGTGGTATCTTCCAAATGGATTTGCAAGATAAAATATGTTGCAGATAGTAGTAAGGAAAGACTTGTGGCTAGAGGTTTCTATCAGAAAGAGGGAATTAATTATGAAAAGACATTTTCCCCGGTAGCAGAGTATACTTCGATTAGAGCTATCGTGGCACTTGCATCCATGATGAAGTGGGACTTACACCAGATGGATGTGAAAACAACTTTTCTGAATGGTGTGATTGAAGAAGAAGTATACATAGAATAGTCACAAGGATCTGAAGTTGAAGACAGATGGACTCACGTATGCAAGTTGAAGAAGGCCCTCTATGGCGTGATGCAAGCTCCCAGAGCCTGGCATGGAAGGATAGACAATTTCCTAATGAAAGTCGATCCTAAAATTTACTTCAAGGTTATAGAAGATGAACATGTCATACTATTACTATATGTGGAGAATCTATTCTTGATAGGGAATGAGAAACAGATTGTAGAATGCAAGAAGAAGCTCGCTGAAGAATTTTGAAAGACCTTGGGTTAATGTATTATTTCCTAGGTCTGGAAGTATGGAAAAATTCAGAAGGAATCTTTCTCAACTAGGGAAAGTATGCAATAGAGATATTGAAAAGATTCGATATGTTGGAATACAAAGCCATGGCCACACCCATGGATTCCAACTTGAAGTTGTTAGCTGATGACTCATCAGAGTTAGTGGATGTGACTCAATATAGACATTTATTGGGTCCTTAAATGTATCTAACAAATACCAAACCAGACATTTGTTTTACTATGAACAGCTTGAGTCAGTATCTAGTTCAACCTAGACGTGTTCACCAAATAGCTGCAAAACATGTGATGAGATATCTGAAAGGGACTATGGACTTTGGTATATACTATGATGGAAACCATGACTACAGATTGTATGGCTATACAGATGTAGATTGGGCTAGAAGTATCTCAGACAGGAAAAGCATATCAAGTAGATTCTTTTGTTTGGGGTCTGCTATGAGTTCATGGTACAATCCAGTGTTTCTCTTAGAATGACAAAAGCAGAATACATAGCAGATTACTCTGCTAAGTTGTGCAGCCATATGGCTTCACAAGCTGATGTCAAGTCTCCTTGACCTGAAGATGGATACTACAATGATTCTATGTGATAACAAGAGTTGTGATAACAGAGAACCCTGTGAAATCTGGTATTTATACATATGAGATAAAGATGCAGATGATGATGTTTCAGTATTTACATACTGTAGATACAGATGATGGTGATTCAGCATTTCTATACTAAATAGAGAGATGATGATGTTTCAGTATTCCCATACTGAAGATATAGATGATGATGATTTCAGTATTCCCATACTGAAGATATAGATGATGATGATTTCAGTATTCCCATACTGAAGATATAGATGATGTTTCAGTATTTACATACTGTAGATGCAAATGATGATGCTTTCAGTATTTCCTTACTGAAGATATAGATGATGATGCTTTCAGTATTCACATACTGGAGATACAGATGGTGATATTTCAGTATTCACACACTAAAGATGTAGATGATGATGGTTTAGATGATGATGTGCTGACAAAGCCTCTGTCTCGAGTAAAGTTCAAACACTTTCAAGACAAGCTTGGTGTGGTTTGGAAAGACCTTCCCCGAAAGGGGGAGTAGTGATGTTACAATGGGATTGTATCATCCCTGGGCACCTGCCCTAAATTGATCCGACCTTGGTCCTCGAGAATGAAGTGGGATTGTATCATCCCTGGGCACTTTCCCTAAAGTGATCCAGTGACCTCAGTCCTCGAGAATGAAGAGGGATTGCATCATCCCGGGACATATGTCCATAATAGATCCGGTGACTTCGGTCCTCGAGAATGTAGTAGGATTGTATCATCCTTGAACTTCAGTTCAGAATGGATCCGGTGAACTTTGGTCATAGAGAATGTGGTAGGATTGTATCATCCGTGAACTTCGATTCATAACAGATCCGGTGAACTTTGGTCATCGAGAAGGTGGCAAGATTGTATCATCCTTGAACTTCGGTTCAGAACGGATCCGATGAAATTCGGTCATTGAGAAGGTGGAAGGATTGTATCATCCTTGAACTTCGGTTCAGAATGAATCCGGTGAACTTCGGTCATTGAGAAGGTGGTAGGATTGTATCAGCCTTGAACTTCGGTTCAGAATGGATCCGGTGAACTTCGGTCATTGAGAAGGTGGCAGGATTGTATCATCCTTGAACTTCGGTTCAGAATGGATCCAGTGAACTTCGGTCATTAAGAAGGTGGCAGGATTGTATCATCCTTGAACTTCAGTTCAGAATGGATCCGGTGAACTTCAGTCATCGAGAAGGTGGCAGGATTGAATCATCCTTGAACTTCGGTTCAGAATGGATCCGATGAACTTCAGTGATTGAGAAGGTGGTAGGATTTTATCATCCTTGAACTTCGGTTCAGAACGGATCCGGTGAACTTCAATCATCAAGAAGGTGGTAGGATTGTATCATCCTTGAACTTCAGTTTAGAACGGATCTAGTGAACTTTGGTCATTGAGAAGGTGGCATGATTGTATCATCCTTGAACTTCGGTTCATAACGGATCCAGTGAACTTTGGTCATAGAGAAGGTGGCAGGATTGTATCATCCTTGAACTTCGGTTTAGAATGGAACCTTGGACTTTAAGTCCAAAAGAGATCCAAAGACTTCTTTGTCTTTGTACTATGGTTTGCAGATTGTTGCTGATGATGATGATGTTCCTCATCAAAAGATCAGAGTATGATGATGATGATGTTTCTGATCGAAAGATCAGAGTGTGATGATGATGATGCTTTGATGATGTTGTATGATGATGATGATGTTTCTAATCGAAAGATCAGAGTATGATGATGATGATGTTTCTGATCGAAAGATCAGAGTGTGATGATGATGATTTTTTAATGATGCTGTATGATGATGATGATGTTTCTGATTGAAAGATCTGAGTATGATGATGATGATGTTTCTAATAGAAAGATCAGAGTGTGATGATGATGATGTTTTGATGATGTTGTATTATGATGATGATGTTTCTGATCGAAAGATCAGAGTATGATGATGATGATGTTTCTGATCGAAAGATCATAGTGTGATGATGATGATGTTTCTGATCGAAAGATCAGAATGTGATGATGATGTTTCAATGATGATGACCATGATGCTTTGATGATGATGTTGTTGTTGATCGAAGGTCAAAGTACTGAAGATGTTGTTGCTGATTGAAAGGTCAAAGTGCTGAAGATGTTGTTGTTGATCGAAAGGTGAAAGTGTTGAAGATGTTGTTGCTGATTGAAAGGTCAAAGTGTTGATGATGATGTTGCTGATGTTGCTGATCATAAGATCAGAATATGATGGTGATGATTTTTTTGTTCGAAAGGTCAAAGTGTTGATGATGATGTTGCTGATGTCAGTGATCGAAAGATCAGAATATGATGATGATAGTGTTGTTGTTACTAAAGACTGAAGATTGAAGATGAAGACTACATGATGTTGAAGAGCTTCCAATGATTTATAGATGTGTTACCTTGATGATGTTGATGATGTCCTCTATCTCTCTCCTACTATTGTTGTTGTTGATGTTGTTGTAGAATACCCTTCTCATTAAGGGGGAGTATTGAAATATTGTGTAACTCGAGCCTACATGACAGATCTAATTATTAAAGTGAATGGATGAATATAAATAGAGGTGTGACTCTCCTCATTTGGAGCACACACTCTCACTTGTGTAGCGCATTAGTGGAGAAGAGAAAAGTAGTTGGAGAAGGAGGAGGATCAGGCTTTGATCTCCTTGTTGGTTTTATCTTTTATCTTTTAGGGAATCTATATTGAGGAAGCTTTTGCTGTGTTTTTCCCCTTAGGGTTTTCCCAGGATAAATATTTGTGTTCTTTTGTATGGTTGTGCTTGTCTATCCTTCAGCGATCCTATTTATATGCTTTTTTTATGAAATTGAAATGAAATACTAATGATCTAGCTTAGCATATGAAAAATTAACATGTCGGTCCCTTCACCAAGTGGGGGCTTGAATTTATGGATTGCAACCCAGCTTTGGTTGGGGGGCATCATCACATTATAGTGGTTGTCTATTATTTCACGAAATGGGTAGAGGCTATTCCCACAATTAAATCCGACGGTGAGATAGCCGCACATTTCGTGTTCAACCAGATTATCACCGGTTTGGTATTTCGAAAGAGCTTGTCACTGACCATGGTAGGCACTTTCAGAATAAAATGATGGAAGAGTTGGCTTCCAAGTTAGGGTATAAGCAGGAATATTCATCTTCTTATTGCCCTCAGGTGAATGGACAGGTTGAAGTAGTGAATAAATCACTTAAGTCTATTCTCCAGCGAACCATCACATGAAGCAAGACCAATTGGCATATTATGTTGTATCCTGCTTTGTGGGCCTATAGAACCATGGTTAAGATTACCACTGGTTTCTCTCCATATCAAATTGTGCACGAGGTGGAGTCAATTTTACCGGTTGAATGTGAAATCCCTTCTCTGAAGCTAGCTGTAGAGCTTTTATCGGACACTTCCACATTGGAAGAACATTTGGTCCACTTAGAGAAGCTTGATGAGCAGCGCCAAGATGCCTTAGTGGCTCTAGAGGTTAACAAGTGTCATGTTAAGGCCCAGTATGATAAGTCGGTCCATCCAAGGAGGTTTAATGAAGGTGACTTGGTCCTTTTGTGGGATCAAGCTAAGGAACACTTGGGGGTAGGAAAATTTAATCCCATGTGGCATGGTCCTTACGTGGTTAAATGGGTCTTAGAGAAAGGTGCTTATGAGCTTGTTGATTATGAAGGGATGGCCTTGGTGGAGCCTAGAAATGGGCTCTATCTCAAAAAATATTATGCATGATCTTTAGCCAGGGCTGATTGTTGTATATTATTGTACAGTTTTTGGCATTGCATAGTTAAGTTTTCTTATGGTGATCGGGTTTATTGATTAGCTTTTGTTTCTTATGGTAGATGTCAATGGAGTCTTCCATTTACATAGGATTTGCTGATGGTGCTAGCCGCACACTCAAAACTCAGCTTCGACTGCTTGGGTGATTTATGCTCCTATCAGTCAAGTATTGTCTTCAGGAGGTGTATGTTTACGACCTTCTTCGAACAATGTTGCTGAATATAGTGCCGTTATTGAGTTATTGCGTGATGCCATTTCACATGGTGTTCATTCTCTTGAGGTACATCTTGATTCACAGTTAGTGGTTTCACAGCTTAATGGCTTGTATCGTATTAGGGATCCGACATTATTACGAAGATTCTTACGTGTGAGATTGCTAGAACAACAATTTGAGAATATAACATACATTCATGTTCCAAGAGCTTTTAATCAAGTTGCTGACTCATATTCTAACTATGTGTTAGATTGGCATTTGTTTCATAGACCATAAGCATATCATAAACATGCATTTTACACACATGTAAATATAAATAAAATCGATCATCATAAAAAATTTCATTAATATCCAAAAAGTGACGTCATAATACATAAGTGTCAGACAAAATTGGGGCTTACGAGCCACCAAAATATAATACAGGGTCATACAAAAATGAACACACTCAGGTCTTTAAGCCTGAGGAGGAGGGGGGTTTTGATCATGATATAGCACTACGTCTCTAGCTATCCGTCGAAAGAGTCGAACCCATTCTTGTGGTACACCAACCACCTAACCCTGCATGGCCTCAGGCAAGTCCTCAACTTACGCCATGGGTATCCCGTGTATCAAGCGTACGAAGTTCGTGTGAATGCTTTGGAGCATCTGCTCCGCATCTGCACCCATGATATCATCTACTCTTCCCCTCCGTCGATGAAGAGGGAAGCCTTCTGGCTGCCATGGTCCTACATCTACATACACATGACAGATTGTCACTATGTGTTGTCAAACAAAAAATATGTCTTTTGAGTCAATATATCAAAAAACACAAAAAAAATTAAATAATTCAAAAACTTAAAAAAAGTGGGTATGGGATTCATTACCTTAAGCTGCTCCTGGTGGTAGTGGCATTTCCAGATCTCCACAAAATTCTATCCCTGCATAGGGGTAGTCATCTACTGTGACGATCTGTCTCTGCCACCATGGAAAGAAGTCTGCTGGGTAGGGGTTAGCCACCCTACCTCCGCCTAGTCTATGCATAACATTTGCCCAATGTCATTGGGATGGATCTTGAAATCCATGTGGAACAATGTCCACTCTAGGGCTTAGCCCTGGTACCCGCTCAAAGAAGAACATGCTCAGTATGCTGCCGAACCCAAAGTTTTGCACCCTGCCCATCTTGCAGTCACTGAGTTTTTGTTTCATGTTGCTCAATAGCATCGTGCTCTATTCATACACTGTAGGTCTCATACACTCCACCGCATAGAACATCATTGGCCGCGAGAACTAGTGGAGTGATGCTAACCCCGCAATCCTACCTAATGCCAATAGTATGGCCTTCAGTCCTAGAATCTGGATAGAGTTTGTCAGGATTTGAATCCCAACCTTTTCCATCTCTGGAAAGCAGTACACAGCTATGTACTCGTTAATAGTCAACCCTCCTCCTGGCCAATGAGATCAGAGATTCACCATCTCTCCTTGTCGGGACAAACCAGTGATACAGTATATGTCCTCAACCTCAATGTTGAGAAACATCCCATCAATCTAAAATGTCTCATATTCTGGATCTGAGTAATCCACTAGCAGCTCGAGTAGTCTTGGTTTGGCCCTCAAGCTACCAAGACACCAAAACTTGTATAAACCACAGGCCCATAATGCTTGTTGGGCCATAAGAACACCTTGCACGACCTCCTCCACATCACCATGCTCTTTTTCCCTCCACTCTAACACCATCCTACACAAAAAACCAGAGTTTTGATCAGTTATTGCCTTTGAAAACCTTGTTTGTGTTCCTATATGCGACTGTTCTCAAAACAGTCTCGTATGTACACGGGTTTGGGTGGTTTTTCAGCGTATGGTGAGCCTTATACGCGAAAAAAACCTCGATTTCCATGTGGGTCGAAATGCACAATTATGGATGGATTAAAAAATTAATTGGACCATGAAAGTTCAAAAAAATTGCATGAAATAGGAAGAGGAGGGCATGAGAATCTACCTGGATCAAACGGGGATAGATTCCGCTGGACGATGCTCCCAGAATTTTCTTCGGAAGTTCTGATCTCAAATACACTATGTTGGATAAAAATTTCAAATGATATGAAAATTTTTAATTTTTTTACTATATATAGAAAAGTTTTGAAATTTTCACCCACTTTCTATAGTTTTTTACCATTTTGGATGGTTTGAACTAATTTGATAATGTAGGAGTCCATTTGGTGTGTGGTTTGACCATGGCTTTGATGATTGATCAGTTCGTGCCTACTGCAGGTATGATGTCTAAATTGGCATATAGGTTAGGTTTCACATCTGTTTGCATTTTGCATGACCTTATGACCATTTCATTTTAACCTTAGGTAAGAACCCATTCCATCTTGTCACGGAACCTTCTTGCTGCTTTTAGAAGTGTTATGTTGTCAATGGTAGAGCTTTACCATACATGGGTACCCTAGTTATATCTTGTATTGCATTTGGTGCCCATGCCGACATTTCTCCTTTAGGGTGTGGGAGTACTTTGTATAGTACTGCCATGACTTTGAGCAAGAGCTTCATACTCCTCTTGACCTTTATGCTAGCCTTTTCCCTAGGACTCCCTTGTATAAGTAAAGTTGTAATTGAATTATCATGAGTTTCCCTTGCCTTATTGAGCCTTATGGCGGCTTCCCTGACTTTCATTATCAGCCATATAGCCCGAGATCGTCTCATGTCTAGCCAAGCAGAGCCATTTTATATATCTTTAGCAACTTGATTCCCCTTTTTTTACCGAGAGGGGACTTTCCCCCGAGTGTCGTTATCCTGCACATGTTCCCTTGCATTGAGCATAGGTATGTTCTGCTGCTTGGAACTAGTTTGTTTTCCCCTTGACACTCGTCTCCTCCTAGATTTGTAACTATAAAGCATTTTTATTCTTTTTCCAGCTTTTCAAAATATCTAAAAAGTCCAAAAACAAATCAAAAAACCAAAAAGTCGGACAGGGAAAGATGTTATCTTTGGCAGCAGTCGAGTCATGTCACCTTCGAACAGAGAACTGCATATCACATTTGTTGGTTGGGTTAGTAGTTTGACTTTAGGAGTTGTACTCGTATCTTTGAGTTTACCTGCACCGACTGGTTAAGCTTCCAGTCCCTATGGAGCCTCTATCGATGCCTCATGCATCACAGAGATGTCCTAGTTTTGTATATTGAGTCTATGTTGCTTACATTCAGTCACCATTCACCTTTATGCTCTTGTTCAAAGGAATTTGAAGCTTGAGTCGGCCATTCTTCAGTTGTCTTGACTTTGCTTGTCGACCATTCCCGGTACTATTACTGGTTCGTGCACATCTTGTTCAAGTCCTTCCACATTATACAGCGTTGCTGAGTAGCTTGTGTTGGTTGATGGGGGATGCCTTAATTCCCTTCTTCCAGTGGATTCCATCCCATCAACTTCATATCATTTATTATGGGATAGGATTCTAGAGTCATTTGAGTGCCTTGAGACTTAAAGTCATCAGTGGTAGGTTCTCTCACCATCGACAGTTTTGGGAATACATCAATGTCCCCTGATCGATCGATTATTCCAAGTGTTCGACCTCAACACATTTATTCACACTTGTGAGATTGCACTCTAGTACCTTGATTTCCATTTTCATTATCGGTGGGTGATCTCGCGTCTATTAACGTTATACATCAATCACCGGTAATCATACAATTGACTACTATGTTCGACCTTGACACGTTTATTCACATAGTAGGACATGTACTCATAGCGGTGTGTGTAGAAGACTTTCCAGATTGGTGGCATTTCTTATATGCTACCTCCTTGATCATGCCAGTGTTCATGAGATTTCAGCTCTCGTGACTTGATTCCGGTGTATGCCAGATATCTTCAGCCATTATAGGGATCTTGATCCATTCTATATCTTTAACCATTATGGAGATCTTGATCCATTCTAAATCTTCAGCTTTCATGGAGATCTTGGTCCTTTGTATATCTTCTTCATGAAGGTTCTGATCTATTGTATATTGTATATGGCGATGACCACACATGTCACAGTTTGTATATCATGCCTATTCATGGCCATTGTACTCTTATGTATCTAGGACTACTATATGTATTTGCAGTCATGTGCAGAGTTTGATTATTGTATTATACTGTTGGATGGCTAGTTCTTCCACCTAGTTCTTCATCACTCCACTTCTGGGATGGATTTATAATGTATTTCGGCCATCATGTTACCCCTCTGACCTCACACATTAGGGGGCATCTGTTATAGCTGATTTTACCACACATGGTTGATCACACTTTTATGGCCTTCCCTATCCCTATGCAGACTCTTTAGACCCCATGGACTATTTTTTTACCTTTTATGTTTCCAAGATCATCCCTAAAAACACTCAGTATTGGTTGTACGTGACTTTTAAACCCTTTCTCGCGTATATACATGGACATTACCCCTAAACCCATGTACATCGGGATGTGTGCAAAAGGCCAAATGTTTTGGAGTTTTCCTTAATGTGGATCCGAGTCACTTGTCTCTTGGCCTTCCATATGCCTCAAGATCGCTCGGATTTGACCTTCCATTACCCCATTGAAGCACTATATAAGGAACCCGTTGGATACATTGAAAGGAGAGGAATTAAAGAGCAAAGAAACTATAGTCCATTGTTGTCATAGCTTGCTTATACTTGATTTTGCATCCCTTTGTCCCTTGGAGCACTTTGAGTTCTTCCCAAGCTTGCCTTTGTTTGTGAGCTTGCTATCGAGAGATGGAGGATTGAGGTGGTGGAGGACTCAGTTTCTCCGGTTCGCAGACATGCCAACAAAGGTTGTCACTCATGTAATCTCTAATTTATATTAATAGAAATATCTTTTCCTGTCCAATGATGTGCATTTAAATGAATATTGAATCCATGGATTCTTTTAATTGCTTATACATTATTGATTATATATGCTAGAGTAGGTCTAACACCATTATATAGCATGCTTGTCTTGTTTGTTGTTGTTGAGAGAGCAAGTTGCTAACAGAAGAGGGATTGGAAAAAGCTCAATGGGGATCTACATCAACTGTTCGGAATAAGGTATGTTTCGAGATCCTTTAGTGTTAGATGTTTTATTTATCTTGCTTATTGGGAAGGGATTGATTTCTGCTATTTCTCTGTCTGTTGTGGTACACCCCAAGCCATAGGAAGTTTTCTCCGTAACACCATCGAAAGCATGCTAAACTTGGTTGTGGATTACCACTCATATGTGCACATATGCTAGAACATTTGTATGAAGAAGTTGCTTCATTTAAGGTTTCCAACACTCTATTGTATAATATATACAACAAAGTTTTATCTTTGTTGATACAATTTGCAAATCTACATGATTAGAATCCATCACTAACATTTCAATTAGATTGCATTTAACCTAATCACTAGAATCATTCTTGGTAGAACTCATTATGTGGCTATGTTCATACAAGAGCACATTAAATTGATAAATATGAAATTGAAAAGAAAAAGTTCCTTTATGAATCCATGTCTATTGCAAGGAATCAAAGGACATAAAAATTAAGGAGTTAATAGCATGTTAGATGTATTAGCAGTTAGTATCATTTTTTTTAGATAACCACTTATACCATTGATCACTTCTGGATTAGATTTTTTATTCATGACAAATTTTACTGATCACTTCTGGATTAGATTTTTTATTCATTACAGATTAACATTGTGTTTACAAAGGTTCTTCTTGGCTAGTTTTTGAGGCATGACTTTTGATTAGGAGCTCAATGAGTTAGTGTCAATTTATACATAAGAGACAATTAGGATATGCCTTTATAGACTATTTTAGTATTGAAGAATTATCTTTGATGTTGAAAGGTGAGAAAAGAGTGGGACCTCCCATTTGAATCAATCCCTAAAAGGTGTGTGTGTTTAAAGTTTGATGAGGCAATCAAAGGTAACTAACCAATGCCATAACATTTATATAAATCTTACTTAATGTCACGTACCCATACCCCGTTATCATGCAGAATTAAAAAATTCATCGAGAACCTTTACTGTTCATCAAAACACAGGGCATGGCCAGGAAACACTCCTCCACATTCATGTTTTGATACCACGTGGTCATTGAATTCTGCATGTAAATTCTCCAATTTTCCAGTAGTGGAGAAGAAATATATCTAAGGAGATCGGACATTGGGGAGAAATAGCAATGAAAATCAACGATCATAAACAGTCCCGCGGCTGGAATCAAATCAACGACTAAGAATCATCCCATAAAAAATTGACAGTGTGGATAACTTGAGTTGCAGGATTGGGAATTGTGGAAATCGTGATACCGTGATCCTGCATCCTGCATTCTGCATTCTGCATTCCCACATCCCGCATGCGGAAATGACCATTGTGGAAATCAAAATTTGCAAAGCCGCATACTGCGATCCTGCATCCTGCATCCTGCAAGTTGCGAAAAGGTGTATTGTGGATCGAAAACTGCGAAAAGCCGTAATTCACAAAAAGACATCTTCGCATCCTACATCCCGCATCTCGCAAGTTTTGAAAAGGTGCGTTGCGGAACAAAAAAACCATAGGTCCAAATCTACCAAAGGATGTCTTCCACATTTCACATCCTTCCTGTGAAATAAACCATTGCGGAAGAAGGCTTATGCTCAAAAATTCAACCTATTAATCAAAGTCTTTGAACAGACTTGGCCATCCAGGACAACATCATTCTAGCATTCTAATCCTACAACTTAGTTTAACAATGCATTGAAGGAAACATACATGGATGCCTATCATTGCATTTATTCAAAGGAACAATTCGTCAATTCAACACATCCAACATGTTAATCATATTCCACCAAGCAATTACAATGCAACAAATACAATTGCAGAGATTAACATAGACAAGAACACCTATCTTTAGAAGAACTTGTCCCGCAACCTGCTATGTTGCTGCAACGTTCCACCCAACCATAGGCCAGTGCCCTCATAAATCTTTCAGCAACACTACCAACCCCGAGCTAGGCATGATTTCCTCAATGAATAAGGGAGCACTGGCAGACTCATACATATCCAAGGGTGCAATAAAACTCAACCAAACCAACACAGTTGGGTTTATCAAGCTATAAGGGAAAACAAACCAACAGATGGGTTTCGCAAGCTACTCCGCCAAGCCATCTCATAGTTGGGTTTCACAGACTGTTCACAGTCAATCCAACATTCACCTTAAGGACCAATCAATCCAACAAATGTGTTTATTAGACTATACACAGTCAAAGGTTACTCACAAGGTCAAACGCAACAAGACACAACCAAGCCAACAGATGGGTTTCACACTAGGTTTACTAAGCACATTCTATGTCTCTCCCACTCCTAAGTCTTGTACACGGTCTAGACCCAAACTAGTGTGCACAACAAAACAACCACAGGGAGACTCAGCAACACTGGCTTTACTCTGGAACATGACTAACAGGGTCTCATACACTCTGTAGTTCAAGATAATGCTGGAACACAACAATCAAAGTCTCGCCAAGGGAAAACACTTACAGAACGTGAAGGATACACACAATAAGAACTCATCTTCCCAAGAGTTTCTACGTGAATGGAGAGAATGATGGATGAGCAAGACATCCCACAGCTCCCAAAACATGAATCCAATCGAATACGTGAACACATGAGCCAAAGATGGCATACGGTTCCGGTGTTTTCTTGTCCATGCAAGCAAAACACAACATTCAAAACTGGGTTCTCTTCCCAATTCAAATTTTCCCATACTCTTCCCCTTCCAGGAAATAAATACCTCAACCGCATTCTGGCAAAAATAAATGGTTGGGAATAAATACAAGAAAAAGGATAGTTGACAATTTTGATGGGTTTTCCACGTGACACATGGATTTTCCCAAACTGGTTCAAGGTTAACATTCCCTCCCCCTTATCCTTAGGAAAATCATGCCCCCATCTCATTATTCGTTGCATTGACATAGCTAGTTGTGGGTTTTTCATTAATTTGCATATTTACATGATGTTTACAAACATGCTTGCCTTAGCACATAAACCATAGGCATCAACCATGATTGCCTACATACCAAACATTAATCAATGATAGGGCCTTGGCCTTGAGCTCCTTGTCATTATTCCATATAATATTTACATCATATACATTAATCCAAATGGGGTCAAAACTGGGGTGTTGCATTCCCCTCCCCTTCAATAGCATTATCCTCAACGCTTAACAATTTAACAAAATAGAAAACTACACTGTCACCGCCCTCAGTGCTTTGCAAGAATTGAACCAACAATGAATGTGCCAGTCGCATGGAATCCTCCATCTCCCATGTAGCTTCCTTAGGACCACAGTGCTTCCTCTGCACCTTTTTCTGTCTAATGGCATGATCTAGAACATTTCCAAGTCCTTCCTTGCATGCATCACCACGCACCACATGATCTTCTTCTTGGTATTGGAGAATCCTTCTCCTCATCTTGGAACATTTCCAATGCCTTTGGAAACTAGCAACACCTATGCTCAAGCATCAAGCAATCAATCAATTCCTGTGTTAGTATTCACAAGATTTTCCAAAATCATAAATGAATCACATGCAAATGTATATCAACATAGAATCAATCAAAACAAATTGTCAAGTGAACCAAATACTTATCTGCATAATTATCTTCTACTGGTTCCATAGGTATCTGACTTGGCTTTATACAACCATGGCATTCACAACCCTGCCCCACCCCATCCCTAGGTGTGCATTAAAGGGTATCCAAATTTCTGCAAGCCTCAAATTACCTGGAAATATCTTTTAATCAAGATCTGGTAGGCCTGTCTAGATCCCAACACCTCTCTGGGTGCTTAATAGAAGCTATTCTTAAGGCTCAACACTTCCTCCCAGCATTGACTAATGCTCAGGCACTTACTTTCTAGGAACCATAACAAATTAAGCCACATGTCAGATTCATTTTTGCAGGATTTATTTCTTAACAAGATTCTCAAAATCTTAATTGAATCATTATGTATATTTGTTTTTAAATAAACTCAACAAATATGTGCTAAGTAATCAAATACTTATCTGTGTAGAAGTTCGTCGTCATGGTCAACCTAGATTCAGAGCCTAACACCTCCTTGGTGCTTAATGATAGCTCTAGCGTATTGGCATAGCACCATTCCCAGGTGCTCACCAATGCATAGGCGCTTGCTTTCCAGACATCATAATACCTAGGGGTTATTCTATTCACAGAGCCCCCACTCTCGTGACAGTCCCCTTACAGTGTGAATGTGTGCGAAAAGAAGTCTAACCGGATGTCTTACACCCTGGGAATCCCCAGTGATGCATACCGGTGCCTAGATGGCAGGGGGAAACAAAATCTATGTACATCCTGTACATCCTTCCAGAGAAGTCATCTTTCTCAGCCGCATCCTCCCGATAGCTATGTACTGCAAGGGCAGAGCACCATCATCTCACCTACATTACATACAAGCATGCAGTTTATGTGAGATGTCATTATAAAAATAATTGCAATTATAGGTTTCCAAACATATTCCAAGCACATCCCTCTGAGAAGCTATGTATCCAAGTACATCCTTTCGAGGAGCCATGTACAACCAGTACAAGTTTTCATCATCTCACCTACATTATATATAAGCATGCAGTTCATATGAGATGTCATTATAAAATTTAATCATAGACTTTCAAATCTATTTCATGCCTGGATAAATTTCAAATTATCAAATGACTAATACATTGACAGCCAAATCCAAAATTTTGAATTCACAATTTTGCTTCCCACAAAAAAATGATATTTTTGCAACCATGAGGTCATCCTCATATTGTTTGGATTTTGCAAGTGGGGAGTACTCATCCCTGACTTACACATGCTGCCCAAAACCTGAACATTCACATCCAAAATGTCCTCTTGACACCATTTTAGATAAGCCAAAGAGTTAATAATATTTAATTAACAATCATCAGCAAAATTTAAAATCTGAAGTTCAAAATCTATTTGGTTCAAAGGTTAGATTTCAGTCATGAGATCCTTCTTATAGCCCATGGAAGTTTCCTACCTAGGTTTTAGTGGTTACCACCAGACTTCTCTGCTCAGGTCATTCTACCTGCAGTCTTCAGAAAGGGCCATTTCCTCATGGAACCACAAGTTCATACGCAAGCTTCCTTAGTCCATACATAGACTTAATTTTTCCTACAAAATATTCTTCAGTGAACCTCCTGTAGTATCATGAGATAATGTGACCCAAATAATGAATTCCATCTTTGTAGAATTCATAGTTGCTCAGCCTTGCATACAGTTGATGCTTCCTGAGCAATTTCAAGGTCAACCTCAATTGTTCCACATGTTTTTCCTCATCCTTTGAATAAGTAGGAATGTCATCAAGGAAAACAAGAACATACTTGCCCAAGTACCTGCTGAAAACATTTTTCCTGAGGCATATAAACGTAGTTGGTTCATTTGTGAAACCAAATGGTACCACTACCAACTCATAGGATCTATACCTTGCTCTGAAGGTTGTCCTGTGAACATATTCATCTTTGATATTTACCTAATGGTAATCAGATCCCAAGTCAATCTTGGAAAATACCTTTACTCCTCTCATTTGATCAAAGAGTTCATCAATCCTAGGAAAAGGATACTTGTCCTTCACAATGACCTTGCTCAACTGTCTATAATCAATACACAACCATAGCGTATCATCTTTCTCCTTTTCAAAACCAACTGGTGCTCCCCACAGGGATACACTTGGCCTAATATGTTTCTTTTCCCACAACTCTTGCAGGTGCATTTTCAGCTCTAGGTTTTCTGCTATGCTCATCCTACAGGGTGTTTGGGACACTGGTGATGTTCCAGGAACAAGCTCAAAGTTAATATTAATGTCCTTTGGAGGAATCCCCGAAATTTCATCAAGAAAAAAATTCCTGAAATCCTATAGCATATGAAATCCCTCCAACCTAGGAGTATCATACTCTGTTGCCTCCAAAACATGAGCTGCATGCACTCTATAAAATTTCCCATACAACTTCTTCAACTGCATTGCTGAAGACTTCCCTCTAGATATCACTTCTGGAAAGCCTTTTACTACCCTTAGGTTGCCTTCGTCATCCAAGCACTCAAAGGTCTTGTTGTAACAATCAAGATTTGATCTATGTGCTTCCAACCAATCCATTCCAATGAGGACATCATATGATCCAAGTGGTAGAACATTCAGATATGCACATGTGACTAACCCATCCATGATCAATGGAGATTTAATTATCACCTCACTGATCTTCCTCTTAGTTCCAGTGGCTAGTTGGACTAACCATGATCTTATGTGATTTGACTTCTTCAAAGGGAACATCTCAACAAATCCAGGGGTAATATAGCTGTGAGTTGATCCAAGGTCAATCAAAACAAAAACAATCTGTTGAATGATATCACCCTCAACTTCCACCACAGTTGAGTTATGACCTGCCTAGTGGTCTTCTAACACTGCACAAATTTTAGGAATGATCCCTGCTTCCTTACCTATACATTTAGCTTCTTGGGTGCTGGGGACTTGACCCTCATTCTTATTTTCAAGTGGACAATTCCTGCACAGATGGGGTCCTTCACATACCCAACATTTGAGTGGTTCTTTTAGCTTTTCCTTCATTATTTTTGTCAGTTCAATCACAGCTTGTGATGGCTTCCTTCGCTGCTTCAAGAGGTGAGAAGGTTTAAAACCTGTCTTCCTTGGGTTAAGCTTCTCATTCTTCTTGTGGGAATTTTCCCTACTCCCTTCTGACTTTGTTAACTGATGCCCAGAGTTTATATGCCTTTGGAGATCTGCCACATTCTGCAGCATGGTTGTAATCAACTAGTTTTGTTCTACCATAGCTTTGACCAACCTTTTATTTTCTTCCTTGCAATCCTGTAACTTTGTTCTCAATATTCTTGTGGTAACTGCAGCATCTGGGAAACTCTCTTGTTCCCCCTTCCCAATAGTCTCAGCTCCATGAAGTTGGGTATTGTAATATGGCCTTACATACCTTTCTTCATGTGTACAAATTTGGCACAAATGGGGTCCTCCACATCTCCAGCATTTGAGCGGTATTCTTCCCTCTTGTGGATCCCTTGGATTTTTCCCCATAGCGTCTTTTCCGTGCTGGTAAAGATCCCGTGCATTATCCATGTTGTTATTCTTCTTGGTGCTGATCTTCTTTGACCCTCTTGGTCAGACCAAGAGAAACTTTTCAATCCGCACTATGACTCTGCAAAATGTGTTAACAACAGCATTTGTAAGTCAATCTCAAAAATTCAAACAATTACTTACCAACTGCTTATTGCAGGAATGAATGGTCAAGATCGTACTAGAATTCAGATCACAGTCACAGTGCATTTCATTGGGTTGGATAAGTTTAGTAATTCCGCTAAATAGCACTCTTTCATGCTGTAGTTTTCTCTCTACAACCAATTGTCTTGGCACATTTATACCAATGCTGCAACCAGTAGCTCTGTCAAATCACAACCTGGGTGTTCTTTTTCGTTTTTATCTATTCAACTTGGCCCATTTAGGCCCAATGTTGTAACCAATGGCTCTGATACCATAATGTCATGTACCCATACCCCGTTATCATGTGGAATTAAAAATTTCATCAAGAACCGTTACTGTTCATCGAAACACGGGGCATGGTTGTGAAACAATCCTCCACATTCATGTTTGGATACCACACGGTCATTGAATTCTCTAACTTCCCAGTAGCAGAGAAGAAAGATCTCAGAGGAAATTAGAAGGCAAAGAGAAATAGTGATGAAAATCAACAATCACAAATGGTCCCGCATCTGGAATCAAATCAACGGCTAAGAATCATCCCGCAAAAATCGACGGCGTAGAAAACTTGAGTTGCGGGATTGGGAATTGTGGAAATCATGATACCGCGATCCCGCATCCCGCATTCCCCATTCCCGCATCCTGTATGTGAAAATGACCGTTGCAGAAATCGAAATCTGCGAAGCCGCATACCGCGATCCTGCATCCCGCAAGTTGCGGAACGAAAACTACGAAAAGTTGTAATTCACAAAAAGACATCTCCACATCCCGCATCCCACAATTTGCGGATTGAAAATTGTGGAGGTCCAAATATGCCAAAGGATATCTTCCACATTCCACATCCCGCCTGCGGAATAAACCATTGCGAAAGAAGGTTTCTGCTCGAAAATTCAACCTGTTAATCGAAGTCTTTGAACATACTTGGCCATCCAGACCAACATCAATCTGGCATTATAATCTTGTAACTTAGTTTAAAAATGCATTTAAAACAACATACATGGATGCCTATAATTGCAGTTATTCAAAGGAACAATTCGTCAATTCAACACAGCCAACATGTTCATCATATTCCACCAAGCAATTACAATGCAAGAAATACAATTACAGAGATTAACATAGACAAGAACACTTATCTTGAGAGGAACTCGTCTCGTAACCAACTATGTCGTTGCAATGTTCCATCCAACCATAGTCTAGTGCACTCATCAATCTCTCAGCAACACTGCCAGCCTCAAGCTAGGCATGATTTCCTCAAGGAATAAGGGAACACTGGCATACTCATACATAGCCAAGGGTGCAACAAAACTCAACCAAGCCAACATAGTTGGGTTTATCATGCTGCAAGGGAAAATAAACCAACAGATGGGTTTCACATGCCACTCAGCCAAGCCATCTCAAAAATGGGTTTCAGAGACTGTTCATATTCAAGACAACATTCACCTTAAGGACCAATCAAGCCAACAAATGTGTTTATCAAACTGTACAATGTCAAAGGTTACTCACATGGTCAAAGCAACAAGACACAACCAAGCCAACAGTCAAAGATGGAGAAGAAATATATCTAAGGAGATCGAACATTGGGGAGAAATAGCGATGGAAATCAATGATCATAAACAGTCCCGCGGCTGGAATCAAATCAACGACTAAGAATCATCACATAAAAAATTGACAGCGTGAATAACTTGAGTTGCAGGATTGGGAATTGTGGAAATCGTGATACCGCGATCCTGCATCCTGCATCCCGCATTCTGCATTCCCACATCCCGCATGCGGAAATGACCATTGTGGAAATCAAAATTTGCAAAGCCGAATACCACGATCCTGCATCCTGCATCCTGCAAGTTGCGAAAAGGTGCGTTGTGGATCGAAAACTGCAGAAAGCCGTAATTCACAAAAAGACATCTTCACATCCTGCATCCCACATCTCGCAAGTTTTGAAAAGGTGTGTTGCAGAACAAAAATTGCAGAGGTCCAAATCTACCAAAGGATGTCTTCCACATTTCACATCCTACCTGTGAAATAAACCATTGCAGAAGAAGGCTTATGCTCAAAAATTCAACCTATTAATCAAAGTCTTTGAACAGACTTGGCCATCCAGGACAACATCATTCTGGTATTCTAATCCTGCAACTTAGTTTAACAATGCATTGAAGGAAACATACATGGATTCCTATAATTGCAGTTATTCAAAGGAACAATTCGTCAATTCAACACATCCAACATGTTAATCATATTCCACCAAGCAATTACAATGCAAGAAATACAATTGCAAAGATTAACATAGACAAGAACACCTATCTTTAGAAGAACTTCTCCCGCAACCAGCTATGTTGCTGTAACGTTCCACCCAACCATAGGCTAGTGCCCTCATCAATCTCTCAGCAACACTACCACCCCCGAGCTAGGCATGATTTCCTCAATGAATAAGGGAGCACTGGTAGACTCATACATATCCAAGGGTGCAACAAAACTCAACCAAGCCAACACGGTTGGGTTTATCAGGCTGCAAGGGAAAACAAACCAACAAATGGGTTTTGCAAGCCACTCAGCCAAGCCATCTCATAGCTGGGTTTCACAGACTGTTCACAGTCAATCCAACATTCACCTTAAGGACCAATCAATCCAACAGATGTGTTTATTAGACTATACACAGTCAACGGTTACTCACAAGGTCAAACGCAACAAGACACAACCAAGCCAATAGATGGGTTTCACACTAGGTTTATTAAGCACATTCTACGTCTCTCCCACTCCTAAGTCTTGTACACGGTCTAGACCCAAACTAGTGTGCACAACAAAACAACCACAGGGAGACTCAGCAACACTGGCTTTACTCTGGAACATGAGTAATAGGGTCTCATACACTCTGTAGTTCAAGATAATGCTGGAACACAACAATCACAGTCTCGCCAAGGGAAACACTTACAGAACGTGAAGGATACACACAAGAAGAACTCATCTTCCCAAGAGCTTCTATGCGAATGGGGAGAATGATGGATGAGCAAGACGTCCCACAGCTCCCAAAACGTGAATCCAATCGAAGACGTGAACACATGAGCCAAAGATGGCATACAGTTCTGGTGTTTTCTTGTCCATGCAAGAAAAACACAACATTCGAAACTGGGTTCTCTGCCCAATTCAAATTTTCCCATACTCTTCCCCTTCTAGGAAATAAATACCTCAACCGCATTCTGGCAAAAATAAATGGTTGGGAAGAAAGACAAGAAAAAGGGTAGTTGACAGTTTTGATGGGTTTTCCCCATGACACATGGATTTTCCCAAACTAGTTCAAGGTTAACATTCCCTCCCCCTTATCCTTAGGAAAATCATGCCCCCATCTCATTATTCGTTGCATTGACATAGCTAGTTGTGGGTTTTTCATTAATTTGCATATTTACATGATGTTTACAAACATGCTTGCCTTAGCACATAAACCATAGGCATCAACCATGATCGCCTATATACCAAACATTAATCAATGACAAGGCCTTGGCCTTGAGCTCCTTGTCATGATTCCATATAATATTTACATCATATACATTAATGCAAATGGGGTCAAAACTGGGGTGTTACATTCCCCTCCCCTTCAATAGCATTATCCTCAGTGCTTAACAAATTAACAAAATAGAAAACTACACTGGCACCGCCCTCAGTGCTTTGCAAGAATTGAACCAACAAAGAATGTGCCAGTCGCATGGAATCCTCCATCTCCCACGTAGCTTCCTCAGGACCACAGTGCTTCCTCTGCACCTTTTTCTGTCCAATGGCATGGTCTAGAGCATTTCCAAGTCCTTCCTTGCATGCATCACCACGCACCACATGATCTTCTTCTTGGTATTGGAGAATCCTTCTCCTCATCTTGGAACATTTCCAATGCCTTTGGAAACTAGCAACACTTATGCTCAAGCATCAAGCAATCAATCAATTCCTGTGTTAGTATTCACAAGATTTTCCAAAATCATAAATGAATCACATGCACATGTATATCAACATAGAATCAATCAAAACAAATTGTCAAGTGAACCAAATACTTATCTACATAATTATCTTCTACTGGTTCCACAGGTATCCGACTTGGCTTTATACAACCATGGCATTCACAACCTTGCCCCACCCCATCCCTAGGTGTGCATTAAAGGGTATCCAAATTTCTGCAAGCCTCAAATTACCTACAAATATCTTTTAATCAAGATCTGGTAGGCCTATCCAGAGCCCAACACCTCTCTGGGTGCTTAATAGAAGCTCTTCTTAAGGCTCAACACTTCCTCCCAGCATTGACTAATGCTCATGCGCTTACTTTCAAGGAACCATAACAAATTAAGCCACATGTCAGATTCATTTTTGCAGGATTTATTTCTTAACAAGATTCTCAAAATCTTAATTGAATCATTATGTACATTTGTTTTTACAGAAATTCAACAAAGATGTGCTAAGTAATCAAATACTTATCTGTGTAGAAGTTCGTGGTCGTGGTCAACCTAGCTTCAGAGCCTAACACCTCCTTGGTGCTTAATGACAACTCTAGCATATTGGCATAGCACCATTCCTAGGTGCTCACCGATGCGTAGGCGCTTACTTTCCAGACATCATAATACCTAGGGGTTATTCTGTTCACGGAGCCCCCACTCTCGTGACAGTCCCCTTACAGTGTGAATGTGTGCAAAAAGAAGTCTAACCGGATGTCTTACACCCTGGTCAACCCCAGTGATGCATACCGGTGCCTAGTTGGCAGGGGGGAACAAAAGCTATGTACATCCCGTACATCCTTCCAGAGAAGTCATCTTTCTCAACCGCATCCTCCCGATAGCTATGTACTGTAGGGGCGAAGCACCATCATCTCACCTGTGTTACATACAAGCATGCAGTTTATGTGAGATGTCATTATAAAAATAATTGCAATTATAGGTTTCCAAACATATTCCAAGCACATCGCTCTGAGAATCTATGTATCCAAGTACATCCTTTCGAGGAGCCATGTACAACCAATACAAGTTTTCATCATCTCACCTACATTATATATAAGCATGCATTTCATATGAGGTGTCTTTATAAAATTTAATCATAGACTTTCAAATCTATTTCATGCCTGGATAAATTTCAAATTATCAAATGACTAATACATTGACAGCCAAATCCAAAATTTTGAATTCACAATTTTGCTTCCCACAGAAAAATCATATTTTTGCAACCATGAGGTCATCCTCATATTGTTTGGCTTTTGCAAGTGGGGAGTACTCATCCCTGACTTACACATGCTGCCAAAAAACTGCACATTCACATACAAAATGTCCTCTTGACACCATTTTAGATAAGCCAAAGAGTTAATAATATTTAATTAAGAATCATCAGCAAAATTTAAAATCTGAAGTTCAAAATATATTTGGTTCAAAGGTTAGATTTCAGTCATGAGATCCTTTTTATAGCCCATGGAAGTTTCCTTCCTAGCTTTCAGTGGTTACCACCAGAATTCTCTGCTCAGGTCATTCTACCTGCAGTCTTCAGAAAGGGCCATTTCCTCATGGAACCACAAGTTCATACGCAAGCTTCCTCAGTCCATACATAGACTCAATTTTTCCTACAAAATATTCTTCAATGAACCCCCTGTAATATCATGAGATAATGTGACCCAAATAATGAATTCCATCTTTGTAGAATTCATAGTTGCTCAGCCTTGCATACAGTTGATGCTTCCTGAGCAATTTCAAGGTCAGCCTCAATTGTTCCACATGTTTTTCCTCATCCTTTGAATAAGTAGGAATGTCATCAAGGAAAACAAGAACATACTTTCCCAAGTACCTGCTGAAAAAATTTTCCCTGAGGCATATAAACGTAGTTGGTTCATTTGTGAAACCAAATGGTACCACTACCAACTCATAGGATCCATACCTTGCTCTGAAGGTTGTCCTGTGAACATATTCATCCTTGATATTTAACTGATGGTAATCAAATCCCAAGTCAATCTTGGAAAATACCTTTACTCCTCTCATTTGATCAAAGAGTTCATCAATCCTAGGAAAAGGATACTTGTCCTTCACAATGACCTTGCTCAACTGTCTATAATCAATACACAACCATAGCGTATCATCTTTCTCCTTCTCAAAACCAACTGGTGCTCCCCATAGGGATACACTTGGCCTGATATGTTTCTTTTCCCACAACTCTTGCAGGTGCATTTTCAGCTCTAGGTTTTCTGCTATGCTCATCCTACAGGGTGTCTGGGACACTGGTGATGTTCCAGGAACAAGCTCAAAGTTAATATTAATGTCCTTTGGAGGAATCCCCGGAATTTCATCAAGAAAAAAATTCCTGAAATCCTGTAGCATATGAAATCCATCCAACCTAGGAGTATCATACTCTGTTGCCTCCAAAATATGAGCTGCATGCACTCTGCAAACTTTCCCATACAACTTCTTCAACTGCATTGCTGAAGAATTCCCTCTAGAGATCACTTCTGGAAAGCCTTTTACTACCCTTAGGTTGCCTTCGTCATCCAAGCACTCAAAGGTCTTGTTGTAACAATCAAGCTTTGATCTATGTGCTTCCAACCAATCCATTCCAATGAGGACATCATATGATCCAAGTGGTAGAACATTCAGATATGCACAAGTGACTAACCCATCCATGACCAATGGAGATTTAATTATCACCTCACTGATCTTCCTCTTAGTTCCGGTGGCTAGTTGGACTAACCATGATCTTATGTGATTTGACTTCTTCAAAGAGCACATCTCAACAAATCCAGGGGTAATATAGCTGTGAGTTTATCCAAGGTCAATCAAAACAGAAACAATCTGTTGAATGATCTCACCCTCAACTTCCACCACAGTTGAGTTATGACCTGCCTAGTGGTCTTCTAACACTGCACAAATTTTAGGAATGATCCCTGCTTCCTTACCTATACTTTTAGCTTCTTGGGTGCGAGGGACTTGACCCTCATTCTTATTTTCAAGTGGACAATTCCTGCACAGATGGGGTCCTTCACATACCCAACATTTGAGTGGTTCTTTTAGCTTTTCCTTCATTATTCTGGTTAGTTCAATCACAGCTTGTGATGGATTCCTTCGCTGCTTCGAGAGGTGAGAAGGTTTAAAACCTTTCTTCCTTAGGTTAAACTTCTCATTCTTCTTGTGGGAATGTTTCCTACTCCCTTCTACCTTTGTTAACTGATTCCCAGAGTTTATATGCCTTTGGAGATCTGCCACATTCTGCAGCATGTTTGTAATCAACTGGTTTTGTTCTACCATAGCTTTGACCAACCTTTTATTTTCTTCCTTGCAATCCTGTAACTCTGTTCTCAATATTATTATGGTAAATGCAGCATCTGGGAAACTCTCTTGTTCCCCCTTCCCAATAGTATCAGCTCCATGACGTTGGGTATTGTAAGATGACCTTACATACCTTTCTTCATGTGGACAAATTCGGCACAAATGGGGTCCTCCACATCTCCAGCATTTGAGCGGTATTCTTCCCTCTTGTTGATCCCTTGGATTTTTCCCCATAGCGTCTTTTCCGTGCTGGTAGGGATCCCGTGCATCATCCATGTTGTTATTCTTCTTGGCGTTGATCTTCTTTGACCCTCTTGGTCAGACCAAGAGCAACTTTTCAATCTGCACTATGACTCTGCAAAATGTGTTAACAACAGTATTTGTAAGTCAATCTCAAAAATTCAAACAATTACTTACCAACTGCTTATTGCAGGAATGAACGGTCAAGATCGTACTAGAATTCAGATCACAGTCACAGTGCATTTCATTGGGTTGGATAAGTTTAGTAATTCTGCTAAATAGCACTCTTTCTTGCTGTAGTTTTCTTTCTACAACCAATTGTCTTGGCACATTTATACCAATGCTGCAACCAATAGCTCTGTCAAATCACAACCTGGGTGTTCTTTTCCGTTTTTATCTATTCAACTTGGCCCATTTAGGCCCAATGTTGTAACCAATGGCTATGATACCATAATGTCACATACCCATACCCCGTTATCATGTGGAATTAAAAATTTCATCAAGAACCGTTATTGTTCATCGAAACACGGGGCATGGTCGTGAAACACTCCTCCACATTCATGTTTGGATACCACATGGTCATTGAATTCTCTAACTTCCCATTAGCAGAGAAGAAATATATCAGAGGAAATCAGATGGCAGAGAGAAATAGTGACGAAAATCAACAATCACAAACAGTCCCGCATCTGGAATCAAATCAACGGCTAAGAATCATCCCACAAAAATCGACGGTGCAGAAAACTTGAGTTGCGGGATTGGGAATTGTGGAAATCGCAATGCCGCGATCCCGCATCCTGCATTCCCCATTCCTGCATCCTGTATGCAAAAATGACCGTTGCGGAAATCGAAATCTGCGAAGCCGCATACCGCGATCCTACATCCCGTAAGTTGCGGAACGAAAACTGTGAAAAGTTGTAATTCACAAAAATACATCTCCACATCCCGCATCCCGCAAGTTGCGGATTGAAAATTGTGGAGGTCCAAATATGCCAAAGGATATCTTCCGCATTCCACATCCCGCCTGCGGAATAAACCGTTGTGAAAGAAGGTTTCTGCTCGAAAATTCGACCTGTTAATCGAAGTCTTTGAAAATACTTGGCCATCCAGACCAACATCAATCTTGCATTATAATCTTACAACTTAGTTTAAAAATGCATTTAAAGCAACATACATGGAAGCCTATAATTGCAGTTATTCAAAGGAACAATTCGTCAATTCAACACAGCCAACATGTTCATCATATTCCACCAAGCAATTACAATGCAAGAAATACAATTGCAGATATTAACATAGACAAGAACACTTATCTTGAGAGGAACTTGTCCCGTAACCAACTATGTCGCTGCAACGTTCCATCCAACCATAGTCCAGTGCACTCATCAATCTCTCAGCAACACTACCAGCCTCGAGCTAGGCATGATTTCCTCAAGGAATAAGGGAACACTAGCATACTCATACATAGCCAAGGGTGCAACAAAACTTAACCAAGCCAACACAGTTGGGTTTATCATGCTACAAGGGAAAATAAACCAACAGATGGGTTTCACATGCCACTCAGCCAAGCCATCTCACATCTGGGTTTCAGAGACTGTTCATAGTCAAGACAACATTCACCTTAAGGACCAATCAAGCCAACAGATGTGTTTATCAAACTGTACAAATTCAAAGGTTACTCACATGGTCAAAGCAACAAGACACAACCAAGCCAACATATGGGTTTCACAATAGGTTTATCAAGTACATTCTATGTCTCTCCCACTCCTAAGTCTTGTACACGGTCCAGACCCAAACCAGGGTGCACAACACATCAACAACAGGGAGACTCAACAACGTCGGCTTTACTTTAGAACATGAGTAACAGGGTCTCATACACTCTGTAGTTCAAGATAACGCTGCAATGCATCAATCACAATCTCACCAAGGGAAAACACTTGCAGAACGCGAAGGACAGACACAGGAAGAACTCAGCTTCCCAAGAGTTTCCACGCGAATGGAGAGAATGATGGATGAGCAAGATGTCCCACAACTCCCAAAATGTGAATCCAATCGAAGACGTGAACGCATGAGTCAAAGATGGCATATGGTTCTAGTGTTTTCTTGTCCATGCAAGAAAAACATGACATTTGAAACTGGATTCTCTGCCCAATTCAAATTTTCCCATACTCTTCCCCTTCCATGCAATAACTACCTCAACCACATTCTAGCAGAAATAAATGGTTGGGAAGAAAGACAAGAAAAATGGTAGTTGACAGTTTTGATGGGTTTTCCCCATGACACATGGCTTTTCCCAAACTGGTTCAAGGTTAACATTCCCTCCCCCTTATCCTTAGAAAAATCATGCCCCTGTCTCATTATTTGTTGCATTGACATAGTTGATTATGGGTTTTTCATTAATTTGCATTTTTACATGATGTTTACAAACGTGCTTGCCTTAGCACATAAACCATAGGCATCAACCATGATCGCCTATATACCAAACATTAATCAATAACAGGGCCTTGGCCTTGAGCTCCTTGTCATGATTCCATATAATATCTACATCATATACATTAATGCAAACAGGGTCAAAATCAGGGTGTTACACTTAACACCTCTTACACCTCTTGCCAAAGCAGCCGCTCTTTCTCTTTCTAACAAAAGAAGGTAGCAATATTGGGGACATTGTCAGCTCGTGGCTCTTGTATTAAGAATTAACCACATTTTTTTAAAGAATGAATGACATTGTCTATGGTTCATCTAGACAATTACATAAACAAGTGAAATTAGCAACATAATTGCTTAATACCTTCCTTTTAAGAACAGTTTAATTAAAAATAGTTGTATAATAAGTAAAAAGTAAGATAAAAAAATGTGTTATCTTTAAATATGTAAAGTGGTTTTTTTTTTGTTGAGAAAATTAAGTAGCAATATAATCTTAAATATATATATATAAACATGGGACATTAGAGGAAATTTCAACTCAAAATGGGCCCTTTAACCATAATTCAAATTCCATGTCATCATGTGTTAGCCAATGAAATTGCTTTAAATTTGAAATACCGTATAGGTTTTAAACAATTTTTTAATATAAATTTGGGAATAGGTATCATAAAAAAACTTTTTTTTTGTTTGTATTTTCGATATATCTCCCTGTGTTTTTACTCAAATTTCGATCGAGAGAGCTCCCTAGATGCGAAATTAAATTTCAAATCCAACGAGTACCCACTCAGCATACTTTTGATAAACCCTGCTACCCCAAAAACAATAAATACCTGAAAATTTTTTTAGACAGCTGGGCTAATATGCTTGCATGTTAGCAAACATCATTGTTGTATGTTTATGTATATTTTCAATATATATATGTGTATATAATAATAATAATAATAATAATAAATCTAGTAATCATACTCTAAAGCTATAATTAAATAAATAAAAAATGTTGAACCAAAATCTAATCAAGCTTTGGCAGGTTAATTATACATTTTTCAAAATAAAATCTTGTTTTAACCCATAAATCATAAAACCTTTATTGCAAGACTTTATTGGATCATGGTATTGCTTTGAATTGTAGGCTACCAACTTGAAAGATGTGTACTCCATATAACAAAGATAAACCATCACTAAGTGATTTTATTCACACCCAAAAAATCAGGTATATTAGAGTGTCCATCGCTTTGATAAGATTTATCCACGTATGAGTATCATTAAGGAAGAACTTTAATAGTGTGTCCAACATGTCTCGTTCTTCTCTAGAGAATCCATTTCTTCTTTCATGGCCATCTTCCACTTAGCATTTTCAGCGCAATCAATGGCTTCCTGAAAACAAGAAGGTTCTCCATCATCAGTAAACAAAGCAACAGATGAGACAAAATCAGTATACCTCTTGGGAGGATTTCTCACCCTTGTCTATCTTCTTGGTGTAGGTTGTGGGGTTTCCACATCTTCTTGAATTTCTTCATCTTCTATGACTTCATTTTCACCAGAAACTTCTTCTTGTTCCGTTGAGTCATGCGAAAATTGGTTCTCCAATTGAACTAGCTGTTTTGATAGTACTTGTTCCTGTTCCACATTAACTTTTATATTTTCTGATTTAATCAGAAAAGATTCATCAAAAATTACATCTCTTCTAATGACAATTTTATGGGTAGTAGGATGCCACGACCTATATCCTTTTGTTACATCATCATAGCCAACAAAGATGCATTTCTTTGACTTGGGATCTAACTTAGAACGTTGATTTTTAGGAGTAAGAGCATAGGCTTCACAACCAAAAAATTTTAAATTCGAATAATTACAACAAGGATTACCAGTCCATACATCTTCCGGAATTTTACAATTTATTGCCATGGAAGGTGACCAATTTATTAGATAACAAGCAGTTGAAACTGCTTCTGCCCACATCTCTTGATTCAAATTAGCATTGCTGAGCATGCTCCTTGCTCTCTCTAGAAGAGTCCTATTCATGCGTTCTGCAACACCATTTTGCTGAGGAGTGTAAACATTTGTCTTATGCCTTACGATTCCTTCATCTTTGCAATACTTCTCAAACTCCAAAGAAGTAAACTCACCTCCATTATCCGTCCTCAAACATTTAATTGTCCTGCCTGTTATTTTCTCCCCCATAACTTTAAATTGTTTGAATGTATCAAACACATCAGCTTTCCTTTTCAAAATATAGACCCAAACTTTCCTTGAAAAATCATCTATAAACAATACGTAATATGATGCTCTTCCATAAGAAATAGTAGGGGATGGACCCCACAAATCCGAATGAATGTAATCAAGAATACCTTTACTAACATGACCCCCTGCATTGAACTTTTGTCTACATTGTTTTTCAAATATACAATGTTTACAAAACATCAAATTCAAAGTCTTTAAGTTTGGAAGCAGTTTTCGATTCATTAATATTTGATGTCCTTTCTCACTCATATGACCAAGACGTTGATGCCATAACTGAGTGGATCCTGACACCCCTTCAGATATTAATGCTGTATCATTAGTTTGAGCTTTTCCAATCAATTTGTAAAGGTTTCCTACTCTTTGTGCCTTCATGACCACTAAAGCACCCTTATATACTTTTAGTATTCCATTTAAACCTGTAAACTTATGACCACTAGAATCCAAAACTCCTAATGAGATTAAATTTTTCTTTTACTCGGGTACATGCCTCACATCTGTAAGTGTTCTTATCACTCCATCAAACATTTCAATTTTTATATTTCCAAATACAAGAGTCTTACATGGAGAATTATCTCCCAAAAGAACACAACCATCATTAACTGTTTGATAAGAAGAAACCCATTCTTTATGAGGATATACATGGTGCGAAGCACCAGAATCTAACAACCATTCTTCATTATATCCCGAAACACTACAAATGGATAACACCTCATCAATCATACCTGAATCAGACTTAACTAAATTTGCCTCAGACTTGGATTCATTAGATTCTTTTCTTTTCCAACAGTCTTTCTTGAGATGACCAGTCTTGCTGCAGTACCAACATTTGAGTTTGCTCTTTCTTCCCTTTGAATTAGAACTGTAAATTCCTCTTGAATTTTCTCCTTTTTCTTTAGAACGACCTCTAACATACAAAGCTTCAGGTGTAGAGGACTCAATATTAGCCTTATTTCTTAATTCCTCAAACAACAATGCTCCAATTACAGTGTCAAATTGCAAAGTGTCAGATGTACTAAGACTAATAGAAGATACAACATGACCCCAAGACTCAGGTAAAGTGCATAATAGATTTACAGCCTTATCTTCATCCTCAATGTGAACACCCATACTATTCAACTGGAAAATAAGATTATTAAATACATTTAAATGATTTGCAATCTTTGTTCCTTCTTTCATCTTCGTACCATATAACTGTCTTTTTAAATAAATTCTATTTGTTACAGATTTGGTCATATACAGGTTTTCTAATCTATTCCACAAACTTGCTGCTGATTTTTCTACAGCAATGTTAAACAAGACATCATCAGCAAGACATAACCGAATTGTGCTAAGTGCTCTCGCATCCAAATCCTCCCAATCATCATCTAACATAGTTACAGGTCTTTTCCTTTTTTCCATCTAAAGCCTTCTACAACCCTTGCTGAACTAACAGATCCCGCATCTTTAGTTTCCACAACTCAAAGTTATTCTTACCGCTAAATTTTTCAATCTCAAATTTTGAACTAGACATTTTTGCCATTACAATGTTAAGTTTCAGACTTTCAAAATACTACTCCAGAGATTTAATGATCCAATAAATTTTCAGCCTCAATTCAATTCAAAATTTTCAATATATAATCAAAAACTTCCACCGTTTTTATTCCAAAACTTCCAATTTCAGCCTTCCAAAAAATATATAAATATATATATTCCAAAAACTTCCAATTTCAGCCTTCCAAAAATATATAAAGATATATATTCCAAATACTTCCAATAATAATAATAATAATAATAAATTCTCAAATTATTTTTATTATTATTTTCTTATCTGCATACGGCTTCCATCTTTCATTTCATTCCAAATGCAAATCTTTAGATCTACAACAGTCCACGGGAACTGAATTCTCCGCCGGCCTCACCGTTGTTACAACCAACATTCACCACCAATCCTCACGTTCAGCAATGGCATGCTTCATGATCTCCTGGTCACTGCCCTTCAGCCTCGGTGAGCACTTCAGGGTTCTTCACAGCCAGACCTCGATGAGCAATTCATTTGCAGACAGAATCTTCAATTCACAGCTACTGTGGCTACACTCTATACAATTCGTAGATGGGAAACTTCACAGGAACAACTCTTCACTTCCAGCACCGGATCTTTTTTCTTCATCGGCTTTCGCCATAGTCCAGCAATCAGCGACAGGCAGTAACTAAGGTCTACGGCCTCCTCTACCAGATAGCTCTGATACCACTTGTTGATATTTGAGTCTGAATATAACATTAATTAAAAAAAATAATGGACAAAATGCACTCAGATATTACACATAATTTTAACGTGGTAGAACCCCAATTTGGGGAAACATTTACCTCGGCAAAGTATTGATGTCTTATTCCTTTCAACAATGAAGATTACAATCAGGCATATCATCCACACATCTCATTCACACCTCTCGCTCCTCTCCAAATTCATTTAAATACATTTATTCAAGAAGTTACATTAATGGAAGAACTGCCACCGGTTACAGTAACTCCTAATCAACCAACAATTACGGTTGAGAAACCATTTTAGTTTAATTAGTTGGCACAAATTTAACAATCTCCACCTTGACAACAAATCATCAAATACTTTGCCGAGACTATTTATCACTTCTTTGTTAAACTAAGATAAGCCACACACCAACGTAACTTCTCTAATATTACTGGTTTTGTGAACATATCTGCACAATTTTCCTTAGTATGAACTTTTTTCAGATCTACTCCACCTTCACTAATGGCTTGCCTTACAAAATGATATTTTACATCAATATGTTTAGTCTTACTATGGTAAACAGGATTTGTAGCCAAATGTATAGCACTTTGGCTATCACAGAAAACAGACACATTGTTCTGCAACCTTCCAATTTCTCCAAGTAAACCTTTCAGCCAAATTGCCTCTTTGCAAGCATGTGAGGTAGCAATGTACTCAGTCTCTGTAGTGGATAAAGAAACTGTTTCCTGAAGATTTGACATCCAACTTATAGCTCCACCTGCAAGAGTAAAGACATAACCTGAAGTAGACCTTCTCTTGTCCAAATCACCTGGAAAATCTGAATCAACAAAACTGCATATTGAATCACTGGTTCAATTAAAAGTGATACAATAGTTACTTGTGCCTCTTAAGTATCAAAGCACCCATTTCACTGCATTCCAATGTTCCTTTCCTGGATTTGCCATGTATTTACTGACAACACCTATTGCATGTGAAATATCAGGTCTAGTGCACACCATTGCATATATCAAACATCCTACTGCATTGGCATAAGGAACATGAGACATATAATCCTTTTCTTCATCACTACTAGGACATAAACCTGAAGAAAGCTTAAAATGGGAAGCCAAAGGAACATTCACAGGTTTTACCTTGTTC
>LPNX010492380.1:354054-384259 GCA_001517045.1 Pseudotsuga menziesii
GAAAACCTGATCTTACCATTTCTTCTGTCTCTGTGTATTTCAATACCCAAAATCTGTTTTGCAGCTCCAAGATCCTTCATATCAAATGCCCTAGCCATCTGAGCCTTCAACTTGTTGATTTCACCCATACTTTTACTTACAATAAGCATATCATCAACACACAATACTAAGATAATGAATATGTCATTTAACTTTTTGAAGTACAAACAATGATCATACTCACTTCTAGTACAACCTTGGCTCACCATGAAAGAATCAAACTTCTTGTACCATTGCGTGGGTGAATGTTTCAGGCCATACAATGATTTCCTGAGATTGCAAACTAATTTTCCTTTACAATGTTGCACATAACCCTCTGGTTGTTCCATAAAAATATTCTCGTCCAAATCTCCATGTAGAAAAGTCGTTTTAACATCTAGTTGCTCTAACTCCATTGCTCTAACTCCAAATCAAGCACTACAACTAGTGCTAACACAATGCGAATAGATACAAGCTTGACAACAGGTGAAAAAATCTCATGATAGTCAATACCTTCAATCCGAGAATACCCCTTCGCAACCAATCGAGCTTTGTATCTTTCAATCTTACCATCAACACTTTTCTTCAATTTGAAGACCCACTTACACCCAACCACTTTCCTATCTTTAGGGAGTTCAACCAAATTCCATGTCTCGTTCTTCTCCAGAGAATCCATTTCTTCTTTCATTGCCATCTTCCACTTAGCATTTTCAGTGCAATCAATGGCTTCCTGAAAACAAGAAGATTCTCCATCATCAGTAAACAAAGCAACAGATGAGACAAAATCAGTATACCTCTTAGGAGGCTTTCTCTCCCTTGTCGATCTTCTTGGTGTAGGTTGTGGGGTTTCCACATCTCCTTGAATTTCTTCATCTTCTATGAGTTCATTTTCACCAGAAAATTCTTCTTGTTCCTTTGAGTCATGCGAAAATTGGTTCTCCAATTGAACTAGTTGTTTTGATAGTACCTGTTCCTGTTCCACATCAACTTTTATATTTTCTGATTTAATCAGAGAAGATTCATCAAAAATTACATCTCTGCTAATGACAATTTTGCGGGCAGTAGGATCCGACAACCTATATCCTTTTGTTACAGCATCATAGTCAACAAAGATGCATTTCTTTGACTTGGGATCTAACTTAGAACGCTGATTTTTAGGAGTAACAGCATAGGCTTCACAACCAAAATTTTTTAAATTCGAATAATCACAACAAGGATTACCAGTCCATACCTCTTCCGGAATTTTACAATTTATTGCCATGGAAGGTGACCGATTTATTAGATAAGAAGCAGTTGAAACTGCTTCTTCCCACAACTCTTGATTCAAATTAGCATTGTTGAGCCTGATCCTTGCTCTCTCTAGAAGAGTCCTATTCATGCGCTCCGCAATGCCATTTTGCTGAGGAGTGTAAAAATTTGTATTATGTCTTACAATTCCTTCGTCTTTGCAATACTTCTCAAACTCCAAAGAAGTAAACTCACCTCCATTATCCGTCCTCAAACATTTAATTGTCCTGCCTGTTCTTTTCTCCACCATAACTTTAAATTGTTCGAATGTATCAAACACATCATCTTTCCTTTTCAAAATATAGACCCAAAATTTCCTTGAAAAATCATCTATAAAAGATACATAATATGATGCTCTTCCATAAGAAGTAGTAGGGGATGGACCCCACAAATCCGAATGAATGTAATCAAGAATACCTTTACTAACATGACTCCCTGCATTGAACTTTTGTCTACACTGTTTTCCAAATATACAATGTTTACAAAACATCAAATTCAAAGTCTTTAAGTTTGGAAGCAGTTTTCGATTCATTAATATTTGAAGTCCTTTCTCACTCATATGACCAAAACGTTGATGCCATAACTGAGTGGATCCTGACACCCCTTCAGATATTAATGTTGTATCATTAGTTTGAGTTTCTCCAATCAATTTGTAAAGGTTTCCTACTCTTTGTGCCTTCATGACCACTAAAGCACCCTTAGATACTTTTAGTATTCCATTTAAACCTGTAAACTTATGACCACTAGAATCCAAAACTCCTAATGAGATTAAATTTTTCTTTAACTCGGGTACATGCCTCACATCTGTAAGTGTTCTTATCACTCCATCAAACATTTTAATTTTTATATTTCCAAATCCAAGAGTCTTACATGGAGAATTATCTCCCAAAAGAACACAACCATCATTAACTGTTTGATAAGAAGAAAACCATTCTTTATGAGGACATACATGGTACGAAGCACCAGAATCTAACAACCATTCTTCATTATATCCCAAAACACTACAAATGGATAACACCTCATCAATCATACCCGAATCAGACTTAACTGAATTTGGCTCGGACTTGGAGTCATTAGATTCTTTTCTTTTCCAACAGTCTTTATTGAGATGACCAGTCTTGTTGCAGTACCAACATTTAAGTTTGCTCTTTCTGTCCTTTGACTTAGATCTGGAAGTTCCTCTTGACTTTTCTCCTTTTTCTTTAGACCAACCTCTAACATACAAAGCTTCAGGTGTAGAGGACTCAATATTAGCCTTATTTCTTAATTCCTCAGACAACAGTGCTCCAATTACAGTGTCAAATTTTAAAGTGTCAGATGTACTAAGACTAATAGAAGATACAACATGACCCCAAGACTCAGGTAAAGTGCATAATAGATTTACAGCCTTATCTTCATCCTCAATGTGAACGTCCATACTATTCAACTGGCAAATAAGATTATTAAATACATTTAAATGATCTGCAATCTTTGTTCCTTCTTTCATCTTCATACCATATAACTGTCTTTTTAAATAAATTCTATTTGTTACAGATTTGGTCATATATAGGTTTTCTAATCTATTTCACAAATTTGCTGCTGATTTTTCTACAGCAATGTTAAACAAGACATCATCAGCAAGACATAACTGAATTGTGCTAAGTGCTCTCGCATCCAAATCCTCCCAATCATCATCTGACGTAGTTACGGGTATTTTCCTTTTTCCCATCTAAAGCCTTCTGCAACCCTTGCTGAACTAACAGATCTCGCATCTTTAGTTTCCACAACTCAAAGTTTTTCTTACCGCTAAATTTTTCAATCTCAAATTTTGAACTAGACATTTTTTCCATTACAATGTTAAGTTTCAGACTTTCAAAATACTACTCTAGAGATTTAATGATCTAGTAAATTTTCAGCCTCAATTCAATTCAAAATTTTCAATATATAATAAAAAACTTCCACCGTTTTTATTCCAAAACTTCCAATTTCAGCCTTCCAAAAAATTTATAAATATATATATTCCAAATACTTCCAATTTCAGCCTTCCAAAAATATATAAAGATATATATTCCAAATAATTCCAATAATAATGATAATGATAATAAATTCTCAAAGTATTTTTATTATTATTTTCTTATCTGCATCCGGCTTCCATCTTTCATTTCATTCCAGCTGCAAATATTCACGTCTACAATAGTCCACGGGGACTGAATTCTCCACCGGCCTCACTGTTGTTACAACTAGCATTCACCACCAATCCTCACGTTTAGCAATGGCATGCTTCACAATCTCTAGGTCACGGCCCTTCAGCCTCGGTGAGCACTTCAGGGTTCTTCACGGCCAGGCCTCGATGAGCAATTCATTTGCAGACATAATCTTCAATTCACAGCTACTGTGGTTGCACTCTATATGATTCGCAAATGGGAATGTTCAAAGGCACAACTGTTCACTTCCAACACCGGATCTTTTTTCTTCACTGGCTTTGTCCACAGTCTAGCAATCAGAGACAAGCAGGAACTAAGGCCTACAGCCTCCTCTACCAGATAGCTCTGATACCACTTGTTGATATTTGAGTCTAAATATAACATTAATTAAAAACAATAATGGACAAAATGCACTCAGATATTACACAGAATTTTAATGTGGTAAAACCCCAATTTGGGGAAACATCCACCTCGGCAAAGTATTGATGTCTTATTCCTTTCAATAATGAAGATTACAATCAGGAATATCATCCACACATCTCATTCACACCTCTCGCTTCTCTCCAAATACATTTAAATACATTTAGTCAAGAAGTTACATTAACATAAGAACTGCCACCGGTTACAATAACTCCTAATCAACCAACAATTACGGTTGAGAAACCATTTTAGTTTAATTAGTTGTCACAAATTTAACACAAAACAACCAACTACATAGATTGATCCACGCAATGGAGAATGCTCAGCAAAGAATTTCATGTCTTTTCTTTGGTTCGTCTGTATTTTCCACCTTAAAACTAGTAGCTGGAAAAAAAATGCTAACCCAAGTTTTCTTAGTTCTTAGTTCATTAATTGTTGGATGCCAGGGTGGAAGGATGGGTAGAGGCAAGGTTGGACTTATGGTTGTTGGATTTCATTAATGTTCATGAATACTTATTTTAGTTCACATCTGGAGGGGATTTGAAGAGTGTGTAGTTGTTGACGAACACCGCATGATACCTTGCCTTGACCATTTTATGTGCTTTGCTTATTGGCTGGAAGGAAAGGAGGCTTGTGTCCCATCGTAGAAAACTAGAATTCTAAACTTTTTCTACAACTCCATCTGTTCCGTTTTAGGAAACTAGTTTTGAAGGTGCTTCAGCTACTTCTATGTAAAGGGCGTTAATTTATTTGTGCTGTGAGTAATTCCTTTTTTACAACCTCCTCGATTCTTTATCAATGTTTGGTAGGCATGGCCTAATTGTTGATGTTGGATGTCTAACTCATTCATTAAGGCACCCATGTACTACATCAACTCTGTGGATGGAATACTGGACAAGTCTAATTCTACTTTTGAAATATGTTGCGATGATTCTGCTTCGGCTGCAGACTTAAATTTAGGGTTTTGAAGGTGTTTTAGTGAAGAACGAAGTTGTTGTAGTTGTTTCTATAAAAAACAAGCCTTGTGGGGAGGGTGCCTACTCTCAGGTCTTAATCAACCCAAGGTATTCTTCTTAGCCCTTTTGTTTTCTGTTTTCTTATGTTTTGTCTGAAAGTTAGAAGACCCAATGGGATATGAAAATAGAACCCATGTTTTCCCAACTATATACTCAATTATCGCTATAACAAACACAATTTTTTTCATCTCGAGCATATGGTTGGTCACTAGATTTTAATTAAGTTAATTTTTAAAGAGTAGGTACTGTATGTAATAAAAATTTAGTGAAAATAGCAATTGCTAGCAAAACCTAGCTTTCAGAAGAAGACCTTTCCCCAGCACTCGACTACCCTTTTCCCTTAACCCACTCTCGAGAATTGAACCTCAACTGTGAAGACTACCTCTGTCAGGCGGGCTTTGCTCTCCACTCTCATTCATCCCTCTAAAAACAGGCCTTGAAACACTTGATCCTCCATTACGATGATGAAAGATGTTGAACAAAAAAGATCGATTCCCAGCTTCTGGGAATGGAATAAGGGGCCTCCCTAATGGTCCTTAACCTTTCAATATTCCATTGCTCCTTCTCCTACCCGGTAAGAACTTGTGATTTGCTCGAGTGGATCGAATCTACCCATATCTAGCTCCTACTTCCAAACATCCAAATCCTATCAATGAGAAGAAATAGATAATACAAGAGTTCCCCTTGCCTTTAGGGAGGTAAGGCGCTTTGCTCAGAAATGTTAGTCAAATTCACCTTCCTTTTTTGGCTTTATGGGCCAGCTAGCTATAATTCCACCCACCTAGTAAACAGCTCGACCTTTTTTGAAAGCCTACCACTAAATCTCCTTCGGTTTTGTCTGGGAATGCACAGGTTCGGTCACCTTTATTGATCCACTAGTAGCAGGCTAGTTTCTTTTCTAGCTAGTGAACCCATCTCAACCAAAGGCTTCTCTAGAGACATCAAAACCATTATCATGGCCCTACCGATTATCAGGTGAGTATAGGACGTTCAACACTTTTGGGTAATACATTTTCTAGGATTTTATAAGTGTGTTTTTTAGGAACAATAGCTTTGTATCCTGGAACAGGAAGATGTAGAGTCTTTTGATGAAGTAGTCACAGCTCAAGTGAGGATGGTAACTTCTGTCCCTATGGATATTGAGAAATTGACTTCTCAATGCAGCATGGACGACGATTTCAATCTGGTTCTAAAGCCTCCTAGGGTCGTTGCTGCTCAAACAAATCTATTTAATTCCCTCAATCAAAAGGTGTGTATTCATATATTATGAAATATTATGAATCAGAAATCTTGAATTCATGTTTTCAATTCAAAGGGGGAAATGCCCGTTCCAAGCTTTGCCTATCAACATTTCAACCAATTTTAGCCAAGATCACCATTTTTTTTTTCTGTTGCTTCTCTAACAAAACATATCACTTAATTTTAACTACTAAGTATGAAATACTTTTGAAACTAGGCATCAAATCTTGATAAGGAAACAAAAGACAATTAGGGCACTTTAGCTGGGACAACAAATTTCAATTTTTTTATCTCAATTTAGACCCAGTTTCTTTACCCTACATAAAACAAGCATGTGATGTAATAATTGAGAGTGCTGAAAATATGACTAGAATAACATGGCATTTCTAGTTAGTGTTTACTACATATTTAATAAAGTCATACCTATAGATTGTACCCTTAGTTATACAAGAAAGAAGTAATTAGTAGTATTACTTAGTGATCTTGCTACCAACACATATTGATGAAACTAGAAATTCATTTGACAAACAAAGCTCTTTTCACATACAAGAAGCTTCAAACAACAATTTCTTACTTTGTATATGTATTTGTACAGGTTGTTCTCCTTCAAACTTGCAAACCAGCCAACCCAAGCTCCTTCAAACTTGCAAACTAGCCAAGACAAATCTCTTACATTTCAGAAGCATTCATGAGAAAGAAGGTGAAGATTCATGAAGACAATTTGTATAAATAGTTAATAGCCAAAGGTTCTATCCATGGTGGTAAGCTAGAGCTTCTAGGAATGGTGGTGTGAAGGTGTAAGGGAAGTGAGTAGTGAGGTGGTAAAGGGGTGAGATGCCAGGCATTGCTGGTAAAACAAAAAATTAATGTGAATTTAATATCAGATCATGGTTATGGAAGATTTGATATGGATTGAAGCTCGATGGTTGTGGTGGTGAAGCCAAGAAGCGGTGTTCTTCCTCTTTGTCAAAGGTAATGATTAATGTTAAGAACTTTGGAAAAATTGATTATATAGAAATTAAAATTTTTCTATATGTATCATAGCCCGATTCCAGTATCAAGTAATCAACAATAAAACTATGCTCTAATGAAGTTTGTCATTATTGTCAGGAATATCTAAATGTACATGAAATAAATATTTTTATCTGAATTTTAAATCTGTTGCATAAATGACATAATAAAATAGAAATATAGTTATCATCCTCAAGGGATAGTTTTTGAGAATTATGTGGTTTCCTAAGATTCTTTCATGTCAAAATGTACAATAAATAAATATTTTTATTTGAATTTTGGATCTGTTACATAAATGACATAATAAAATAGTAATATAGTTATCAACCTGAAGGGTTAGTTTTCGAGATAGTTTTCAAGAATTATGTGGTTTTCTAGGATCCCTTCATCTCATTTTTGAGAAAATTATGTGCTTTCCTAGACTTTTGTCGCCACCGCAGAAATAACGCTTCAAATTATATACAAATAGAATTATAACACCTATATTTATTTTTATATTCAAATCCAAACCATAGTATCAAACTTTGCTTAAAATGAAAATTTTAAAATATGTAAAAGTCGAAGTGAACTAATGTGAAGTCAAATACACTAGTACCCTAGCCTTCGGTAGGGACTAATAAAGACATAACTAGCTATGAGTATCTATAAGGATTCCACATTCTTGTGTTTTGTAACCCCATTTTGTGACTTTCACGCCTAAGTGGAAAGTGCTTATAATTAAAATGATTTTTTTCTCTTCAAGAAATTAAATAGTAGGATTCATGTGAAATCTCATAATAATACAACTTTCTATAATTGTTTCAATAATAGCGCAATTGTGCCATGCAAATATAAAATGAAGTTGAAGAGTTGGGATTGGAGTAATAACATTTTAAGGTGTTGACTAGGCACTTGGGGAAAGCACCTATGACATATGTCACAGTCCATACAAAGAAGTGGGAGTGGTAGAGATAGGTATCCATCATAATATGGGAGATACTCAACATATAATAGTGAACAAAAATCACTCAACAAGTCTAATTGCTACAACATCTGATGTACCCTCTCACATAAGAGATTAAAAAACAAGATGGTGTTAAGACTATTAGTTTTTTAGGTTACTTTGAAAGTGTTTACACCATGTTGGGGATGCTTCGTTAGATTTGGGGTACATGGCATATGGCAAGCCCCTAGATGAACCAATAGGGATTGTAGCATGAGAGATAAAATGTGATGGATATGCACACTTGAGATAGAATTCTTAGTGAATGTTTGAATTGGGATGGCATTGCCATGGATTTCGTCCCTTAGGCATTGGATATCTTTTGTTAATTTAGTAAATTCCCTTCACTAAGGCCTCATCGAGGAGCCACTTACTTGGAGAGCGCCCTTTAGGGATGTGTAGCATTTTTCATCATGGAGGGATTTAAACTGTAGTTGGTATGTGGCAACTTGGTTTTCTATTCAGAATATTGGAGATGGATGGGGGATGCCTAGGCCTTCAATAGTTTTCTTCTTAGGGGTTACCGAACTAGTGGAGTGCATTGCTTTGGATTATAGATGGAGTCTGTGAAGGCTCATGATGGAGTGATGTGGAATTTCCTTGTGTAGATACACCACCTTGGAGTTATTACTATACACAATATCACCATTGTAGCATGGCACATGTACTTTAGAGTGGACATCTCACTTGTGTTGGCCTCGAAATATCATGTAGGTTGTTGGTAAGAGATTATACCCACATAATATTGTTGGCTAAACTTACGTCTCATATAAATATAGGAAGGAGAGAGTATTTCTATATCATTCATTTAGTTGCTTGTATTCACTATTGCAATGAGATGTCACTAAGAGCAGAGGATGTTCACCTCCTCTCTCTCTCTCTCTCTCTAATCTTCACTTATACTTAATATCTCTTTCTTTCTATGTTGAGGTGCTAGGGTTCTTATTCTTCTTGTGTTTCTTGGAGCATCTTGGAATTTTAGGGTTATGGTTTTACCCTTAGATATTGAAGATTATGGTTTGATGATAAAACCCTAGGGCAGATTAGTGAAAAAGTGAAGAGAAGCATTATTTATTTCCTTGAAGATTGTGTGAGAGAGATTCTTTCACTTGGTTCTTCTTGGTTGAGCGAGGGTATGTTGATCTACCCTAGCCAAGACTTTTTGGATGGTTGTATTTCTGTACTATCATTGAGAGAAGGATATGGTATGTACTTGTACTTCATCTTCAGCTTATATATAAAGTTTCTAGATTTGCATATCTTGTGCCATTTTCATATTTGAATTTCCAGCTATATATTATTTAATGCTGTGTTATTTATAATGATTTATGTCTTGTTTATTTGACATAAGCTAAGAGGAAAATTAATAAGTATTTTGACATCTAAGGAAGAATATACATGGTTGATTTTACTGTTGTTATACTCTTGTAATTACTACAATAAATATATGTTTTCAGATATTCTTATTGATTGATAAGTTTCCCTAGAAGTGGTTGAAACTTATCTAATTGTTTGGTAACTCTTCTCCTTGATTTGCCATGAATTTTGGATTTGTTAGGAGTGAACTATAGTGATATTTCCAATGCTAATATATACACTGATTTACAAGGGTCATAAAGGATAAAAAATTGTAGAGATAAGATCCACACAACCTTCTCTAAAGAAGGTGAAAATTCTGAATTGCATTGAATTATCATTCTAAGAGATTTCTAACATGGTATTAGAATGGTTGTAGATTGAAATCAATCTTGACTGAAAGGGAGTTTGGATTTCAGCTAGAATTTTTTTGGATAGGTACTTGACCTATAAAGGTCATTGGGTGTGAAACTCTAGGTTACTTGAGATAAGCACTTTGACCCTTGGAATGAGGGGATATTCATACTGCATAATTTTCCATGATGGATATGGAATTTGCCTCTTATTTATATTTTCTGTCTACTGTTGGTTGGCATGTGGACAGTGGAGCCTCGAGACATATGACACATCACAATATATTCAATAGGATTCAAGAGAAATATTGAGTTATGATTTTTGAGCTTCGTGGTGATTCTACTTATCTTGTGAGAGGAGATTGCTCTCTCTCCTTCCAAACACCTATAAATGTTCTTGATTTTAATAATGTTTTGCATGTTCCTAGGTTGAAATAAATATTGTTTTAGTCTCATGTATGGTAGATATTCGTTGTACGATCGAGTTTGATGCTTATGAGGTCATCTTTAAAAGACAAAGTCAAGTAGTATCAAGAGAGGTTTGTATTGGACATGTTTACAAGTTGCAGGAAAATTCAGTGAAGCATGGTGCATTGATGAATGATACTACTAAGTCATGTGATTTATGGCACAAACGTCTTGGTCACTTGTATTATGTAGCATTTCCTATATTGAATAGGTTATAGCATGGATTACTAAACTTCAAGATAGAGAAGGAAGGTATTTGCAAAGTATGCACTTTTGGAAACCACATTAAGATTGTTTCTTCCAACAATAAGCATAGATCAAGAAGGGGCCTTGATAAAATCCACTTGACTGTATTCATACCTATCATCCTATGTCTTTTGCTTCCTTGATAGGTAGTTTTTATTTTGTCATTTTGAATGATGATTTCTCTCACAAGACCTACATCTATTTTATGAAGACTAAAGATGAAGTATTCAACAAGTTCACAAAATTCAATGATTTGGTTGAAAATCAAAGAGGAAGGAAGTTCAAATCACTTTGCTCAAATAATGAATGAGAGTATACCTCCACAAAGTTTGATTCTGTGTGCAAGAAAGCAAGCATCAAGAGGGAGTCAAATATACCTTACAAGCCGGAACAAAATTGGGTTGGTGAAAGGAAAAACTAGTTCACCATTGAGACTACTAAGTATATTATTTATGACATGGATTTTCCCATGAGTTATTGCGTTGAGGTTTTTAATACATCCATGCATATATTGAACAAATATCCTCGCAATATATTGAAGGATATGACACCAAAGGAGGGATTTATTGATGTGAATCTATACCTATATCTTCTATGTGTGTTTGTTAGTCTAATTTAAATTAATGTTCCTAAAGAGAAGAGGATAGAGTTGGAACCCTTCTATATGAATACTATATTTGTTGGTTACAATGAAACTTCCAAATATTTCAGTTTCTATATTTCATCTCAAAAGAATACATTAGTAAATAGAGATGTGAAGTTTGATGAGAGAGATTCATGTTCACATTACCCTCCTTTAGCGATTGAAGAGTGTGAGAAATTTGTTGTTCCAAGGTTTGATCCTAAGGATCATGATGAGTCAAATTCAACTAAGAATGAGGACAAGTTAGGATTAGATGTCCCCTCACCTTCCACCCCATCCCACAAGAGACAAAGATGGATTTGTCAAACGTTTCAAGAGTCTCGAGAACAGGTAAAGTGCCCAGATCTTCAATGAGGATGTGTGCACCTCCTAGAAGATATGCTAGTAATATAACATTGGTTTCTTCCATCCTTGAGACTCCCAATTGTACAAAGGGGAGGTGTGATGATGGGATTAACTTCACTCTTGAAGCTTCTAGTTGCTCACTAGTGAGGTGTGATACCTTGTTCGAGGATGATGTAGAGACAAATTCCAAATATGCAAATGATGAGAGTATTATGGAGTATAAACCTATGAGGGATTCTATATTTTCTCCGACGAAGGGATTTTCCCTTAATGATACTCTTACGTCAATATTCTCTCAGGATGAGGGAGTTAAGTACATGTTTCAATTGTGAAAGGATTTGAGGTGCATGAGAGTGATTCTCATGATGAAAAGTTGATGATGGACTTGAAAAGGTTGTTACCTTTACCATGAGATTTGCATTCCAATATCTAGGATTTTCCTTATGTGGATCTCTATATTTGTGAATTTGATAGATGTGATTAACTTATCTTGATCTTGCATGGATATATGGTCATATTTGCAAGTTGTCCCAGATAACTTATGATGTGGTGTCCTTTAATGTTGGTATATGATGTTCACTTAGAGGATGATGTATATTGTCAATGAACGTACTCTAGGAAGTTATTATTTCATATTCGTAAGTGACCAATATTCATTGGAGGATCGAAATGTCATGATACCATGGTTGATGGTTTATTTTCAAAATATTGGTTATTTACATCTAATAGTGGTTGATTACAAGATTTCATCTAGTATTGATTTGCAGTCAACAGATTTATTGGACTTGTTGAGGGAGACGACATGTGTCAGTGTAAACACATTCCTCATAAAGAAGTGTCATTTTTCCAAGTTACTCTAAAAGTGTTTACACCATGCTTGGGGGTGCTTCATGATATTTAGGGTACATGGTGTATGACTAGCCCCTGGATGGTTCGAGATGGATTGTAGCATGAAAGATGATTTATGATGGATATGCATAGTTGATATAGCTTGATCAATGGATGCTTGACATTGAGATGGTGTTGGATTGTATTTCTTCCCGCAATAGAGATATCTTGGTTGCTTATTGGAAACCATTCATTGAGGCCTCATAAACGATCCACTTAGATAATTCCTTTCAAGGGGTGTGGAGAATTTTTCATCATGGAGAAGGGATTCAAGCCCTAGTTGACATATGGCATCTTGGTTTCCTACTTTAAGGATTAGAGATGTCTTGAAGAAGCTTGAGGATTTAATGGTGTTCTTGTAGGGTGGAGCTGACCCATTGGGGTACATTTTTTTGGAAGATATATGGAGTCTGTGGAGGTTAGTGATGGAGTGGTGTGGAATTTCCTCGTGCAGCTATATCACCTTCGATTCATTATTGTGTTGGACATCACCATTGGAGCATGACACATGTACTTTAGAGTGGATGTATCACTTGCGTTTCCCTACAAGGCTCATGTAATTTAATTGTAAGGGATTGTGGCCACATTGTATTGTTGGCCTCCCTTATATCTCATATAAATAAAGGAAGAAAATAGTATTTTCATATTAAATTCATTAACTCACTTTTATTCACTCTTGGGATTAGATGTGATTAAGAGGGGGTTGCACACCTCCTCTCTCTCTCTCTCTCTCTCTCTCTCTCTCTCTCTCTCTCTTCTGAGGTGATAGGTTTTCTTGGTCTTCTTGTGTTTATTGCAATGCCTTGGATTTACAGGGTTGGGGTTTTGCCCTTGGAGATTAAAGATTAGAGTTTTTTATAAAACTATAGGGTGGATTGGTGAAGAAGAAAATAAGATGACATCTTTCCTTATATATTGTGTGGGAGAGATTCTTGCACTTTGTTCTTCTTGGTTACACTAGGGTTTGTTGATTTACACGAGTTAAAGTTTTTTGGATGGTTGGATTTGTGTGCTAGTCTTGACAGAAGGATATGGTATGTATTTATCTTTAGCTTATATATGAAGTTATCAAATGTCCAAATTTTGTGCCATTTTCATATTTGAATATCTAGTTATGTGTTTTGTATGCTTTGTTATCTATAGTGATTTATGTCTTGTTGATCTAGCATAAGTAAATGGGAAAATTGTTAAGTGTTTTTATATCTAAGTAGGAAAATAAGGCATTGATTTTATTGCTATTATACTATGGTAATTATTGTTGTAAAATTATATTTTGAAATCTAGTTATTGGTTGATAAGTTTCCCTGGAAGGAGTTGAAACTTATCTCATTGTTTGGTATTATTTCTCCTTATATTGTCATGAAGTTTGGGGACTTTTGTTAGAATTGAATTATTGTGATCTTTCCACTAAAGTTGTATACATTGTTTACAATAATACTTAAGGATGAAAATGTTAGGGCTATGGTATTAGAAACCTTCTAGGAAGAAGTTGAAAGTTTGAATTGTATTGAAGTGTCAGTCTGAGATATTTCCACCATGGCACCAAAAAGGTTATAACTTGGAATCACTCTTACATAAGAGGGAGTTTGTATTAAGCCAAAGTTTTCCTAGGATAGGCACTTGACCAAGTAAGGTAATTGGGTGTGAAACCTTAGGTTTCTTGAGATAAGAACCTTGAACCTTGGAAGGGTTAAAACTTTTTCATGTTGCATATTTTTCCGAAATGGATATGGCATTGATATCCCTTATTTATCATCTAACTCTATTTGTGGTGTTGGTTGGTATGTGCATAGTCAATCCTCATGACATATGACATGTGATGAGAATTTATCAATAGGATTCCATAGTAGGAGGGAGGCATGAGTGTGGATCTTGTCAATGATACTACTTATATTGTGAGAGGATTTGGCTCTATTTCCTTCCAGAAAGGTCTACAGGTGATGATATTGGGTTTAATAATGTTTTGTATGTTCTTGGATTAAAAAATAATATACTTGCAATAACCTATATAAAATATCTTCATTGCATGATAAAGTTTGATGCTTAGGAGATCATAATTAAAAGACAAACCCAAATAGTAGCAAAAAGGGTTCCTAGTGGAGATCTTTACAAATCGCAAGAAGGTCCAATGAATCATGGTGTGTTGGCAAATGAGAGAGAGAGAGAGAGAGAGAGAGAACCCTTTTTTTATATGCTTGCGACTTGTAAATACCTCCGTGGACTCCATATTTCCTTCAATTGTTTCTTCATAGTCATTGTTTCCGCAAAAACTAGCACCCCTAAGGTGCAATAAAGTGCAATAGCTATGTGCAACTATATAAGTGTTTCCATTGTAAACAAAATCTCTTAACCTTAGTCACTTGGATGAAGATCCAATCACAAGGGACGATTTTATAAGTAAACTAAGTCTTTTATGATTTAACAATATTTTAAAGTTACTTAGATTACAAAACATCACTATGAAAGATGTAATTTAAAGAATTCATGCAAGTGCTTTTAAATTTAGCAAAGTAAAGACTTGTTAAAGAGAACATTACACTTAATGTCTCTCAGGTTGATGTAACGACGAGGAAAGTTGGGTTGCTAATGAACGAACCGGAGGTGGAGAGTGGCATGCACGCCCGATTTGGTAAGGATGATCTGGGATCGGGCTAGCATTTATAAATATTCCTTCTTTCATGTTTGCGGGGTACAGAGAGGTATGAGGGTTCAGACCCTCTGGGCATACCGATGGGGAATTCTCGAGTTTCTGTACTGGGACTGTCAAGACTAGGATGGCCTGTTCTAGGCAGCCTTTAATGGGGGATAGGTTTGCCAATCTTTCGCATGGAGGGAAGGATTTGGCGCAGAAAAAATGGTGCGGGAACTATAAGTTCATAAATTCTTTAGGTGCAGAATGGAAACATCAACCAGTGATGAGGAGAGTGGGATGCATTAGCAGGTTCAAGTGCGTGACTATATATGCCTCTCTAGATTATGAGAGGATCACAGTGGAAAGGCTCTGTTTGGCCCATATTATCATGCAGGCCTCTCGAAATCATAAGTTCTGTGATTTAATGGCTCAGCAATGGCGAGTGCGGCGTTTTCGGGAGCAAAGTGGAAGAGGGGAGGGGGAATAATATCTTACAAGTGCTTCTGTGGGTGCCTTGCTTGTGGATGAGGGCCCGGCTCATATGACATTCAATTAGGGGGCACAGTACATGGCAAAGACCCCGATTCGAGTGGAAGCCATGATAGTTGTTAAGGAGGGAGAGATCATCAGGGAGTATGAGAATCATCAAGGGCGGCCCCTGGAATCCAATCCGTTTTGGATGGTGCACATTTTGTTGGCTCGTGACATTCAGAAAAACCTGCAACTGGCTCAAGGGATTCGGGAAGCTTTAGTTATGATTAGACGAGGGAAACATGAAGGTGCTGTGGGCTATAGAATGTTGGATCAGTTGGCGAGCGAATTGCTGGAGAACATGGGGGAGCACCCATCAGTGCCGCCGCCATCTCCAGTTGATCCACAACCCTCATAAGGCCCTGGGGAGGGCAATGTTATGGGTTCTTGCATCTGTCTAAAATTTGTTTTTTTGGGTTCTGCAGGTGCACTCCAGTTATATCAGTATGTTAATGAACATTGTTTTTGCATATATGAATGTAATAGGTTCGATTGGGAATGGGTAATCATTAGGAAAACCTTCAACAGATATCTGCCCATGTGCAGTTACTGGTCTGGAAGGGAGAAGGCTATGTGTCTCTGTAATCTTTTTTATAGGCATCATGTTAATGGGGGACGGGGTATGAATGACCAGGATCTTAGAAAGATAAGGGGAGGGGGGATTTTGGAAATGAAAGATTTACCTCTTTGAAGATGATTCCTGGTCCAGTGCAACTCTTTCAGCTGGACGGGTTTAATTGTATACCTTTTTTGTATCATACAGTAATATAAATTTTCCTTACTAACAAAAAAAAAAACATTACACATTGGTTTCAGATTTGTAAAAAGATATATAATAATTAAATAAAAGTAAATCCCTAGAATTATTGCAGTTGAATTGCTTTAACCAACTAATGTGAGAAAAAAATTAGAGCAATAAATTCTTAATGCTATCCCAAATTTAGGATTTATGGTGTCTTGAAAGTGGAATAGAAAGTAATATGTATTAAGAGAGCTTGAACTTCCAAATCTGAAATAGCATATTGAAATAAAAATTGCTCAATCCCTTAAAAATAGGTGAAAATAAAAGTGGATGAAAGCAATGGATTGCCAATAATTAGATTTAATCATGTGTTGTAAGTTAATGAGAATTTAGGAGTGCTCAATACCTAATTATTCTTATGTAATCTTTAGATCTAATGGAGTGATTGTATAACTTGAGTTAAATTCCTTATGTTGCATCCAACAACTTAGATATACTTTAATCCCTTTGAAATTGTGAAATTAAAACAATAAAGAAAAATTTCATCCCAAATCTGAAATAACACTCCACAAAATGTGTTTTAGTTAACCAATCTTATCTCTTGTTCTAAATCCAATAGAACAAGGCCAAATTACTTGAAACAATTCTAGAATTAAGAAGCAATCTAATAGTTATTTATAACTATAAAATATGTAGGGGAGGTAGGTGTGGGAGGGGCCATTTTTTATCTAAGAGGAAATGGGATGCATAATTTTGCTTGGGGTTTGGGCAAGAAAACTAAGAATAAAGAGGAATGTGCAACTTTAATGCAAGGAATAGAGGCAATGGTTGGGATGCACATTGGAAACTACCAAGTTTATGGAGATTCAAAGATAGTCATCTAAAGACGAGGAGGATCCAAGAAAGAAAAGAGAAAGACGTTGGAAGATTTCAAAAAAAATCATGGCCTTTATCCCGAATATCTCCAAGATTCAATTTTTCTGCTTCAAAAGATAGAACAAAAGATTCAATTTTTCCATAGAACAATAAAGTTGTTGACAAACTCACCAACATGGAAGCTCACTTTAAGCCAGGGGAAATTAGCAATTATCACACCCCTCCCACAATTAAATGGATAACATCCCTTCATGGTCATTAGATAATCCCGCCCTTTCTAGCCTAAGGAAAAACTATAAATACACGAGATTCCAAGGAATTAATGGGCATACCCATTTCTGTATGGAAGGTATGAACGACTTGTGTCTCAACCTTTTCCACTAAACTATTCGTCTTGACTAACAATGTCAAATGTCCGCTTGGATTTGCACATTTGCTAGCAGAGCTGATTTGCACAAGACTTGGATGGCCATAAATTTTTATAGCATATGGACAAAGAAAACTGATTTTTAATAAAGATAACAATTTTTTCATCTCCTTAAAATTCCATAAGTATATTATTAAGTTATATATAATATTGTAAATATGTTTTGAGATTATTTTTTGAAAGAACACGTGTAGCAAGCATGGTTGGCGTTGCTTAGGGATTGTCCTTACTTCAGCTTTAGTTTTGCCATTTGGATATTAACCAATTCCCACATGTTAATAATAACAAAAATATCACTGATTAGTAATAAGATCTTCTATAGAGTTATGTTTTGGATTACTTTTTATAAATGGTTATTATATATATATATATATTTTTATTTTAATTGGTTTTAACTATGATTTATATGTTATTTGGGTAAGTGATTTTTCAAAATATGTGTATGTGTGAAATTAGAATTAAAGTATTTATTATAAGTTGGTTATTTAATTTTGAAGATTTAAGATTATAAAATAATATATAAAGAAAATTTGAATTTCAAATAAATTTGGTTTAGGTAATATTTCAAAATATGGTTTTGTTATTTCATATATATTGTAAGAACATAGATCTTGTTTTTATAAACAATGTTGGATAATCTTATTTTTTCTAATTTTTAAATTTTATATAACACTTTCATAATTAATATTTTTCAATTTTATATTAACATTTTCATAATTATTATTTTAAATTTTATATTAACATTTTTTTATCTTTAAAAAAATTATCATTAAAATAGGTCAAAAATCATTTATTAGACATTAAAATTTTTATCTTATGTTATATCTCTCATTNATGAAGGTTAGTGCTTCTTTCTGAAGGTGTTTTTCATATCTTGATCTTGTAAAATTTGTTTTTATGTAGATTTATCATGTTAACAAAATCCTAGCTAGATTATCAAAAGTTACTAAGGTTTGTTTACATATGATAATACAAATTTTGTGGATTTATTTGTAACCTTGATTATAATATGAGTCCATATTTAGAACATTATTCTTCTTGTAATAAATGTCTTTGTATAGGTTTCACCATTAAATTTAATGGTTTATGGTGATAAATCTCAAAGTTGTATATACTAATTTTCTTGATGTACCAAGTTTTCTACATGATGTAATGGTGTTAATTAATGTTACTTTTTTTAAACTTAGCATTTATATAATGGTTTTATACTACTAATGACTCTACTACATTTGTATAAAATCTTAGATCCAATTCTTGGTAATAAAATCCTATATTTAATATTATACCCCATACTTATGGTATGAGTTTTGTATATATAATTTAGTACTTGAACGTGTAGTTGATCTTTTATGATCATTCTATATCCATCTTAACTCACGGTAGTTCTGGAAATAAGATGGATCTAGGTTGGTTTTAGTCGCAAGCAGTCACACAAATTTGTTGATGATCATCATTTATGTATATGAACTTGTATGAAAAAGGCTACTTCAAAAGTTATATGAGAAATTAGATGAAAAACAATTTTGAATGATGAAAAATGTGAATAGTAAGAAAGTAAGAGGATGCTTGGGTGTGTGCAAGTTGATGAGTTTCTCTTTGGACTCGTTAGATGCAATAGAAAACTGGAAAAAAAAAATATTTAAACAAACAGGCATCCCTCAACTTACATGGATATTTTGAGACACATACACAATGAATCATACGATGAGTAAAGAAGATGAAATGTAGGAAATTGAATGCCGTTTTTGAACATATAAATTTTTTCTATTGAAAATGTTTCTAACTATCTAAAGTTTGATATTTTTTAAGAGACACATTTTTTGGAGACAAATTATAAGGTATATGTTTTTGTGGGTGCATCCTTTTTGTCCCTAAATGATGGAACCAACTTACCAAAACTGGTAGACATATAAAGAACAACTAGTACAAGTGCACTACTATTTTTCCAAAAATCACTAATATTTTTTATTTATTTTTAATTATCGAAGTGATGGAACATCGAAAACAATACGCCAAGTGTGGGTGTATCCTTTGAAAGTCTTAATGCAATGATCATGCAATGATTTTTTTTTATAGCATGTAGAGGTCAGTGTCCTTTAGTGCACCATACAACTTTTTTTCAAAATGGTTGAGAAACGAAAGGGTTATGAACAAAACACTAACAATGTGTTTTTTTTAGTTAAGAAGTCATGACACAAGAAAAATAAGAAAAAATAAAATATATAATTACATATTTGGAATCTACAAAAAATGCTAAATGGGTTAGTGCAAGCTAATGAGGGTCACTTTTGGTGCGTTAGATGTAATAGAAAACTGAAAAATCAGGCATCCCTCTACTTAATTGGATTTTTTGAGATACTTACACAAAATATCTTTCTTTGAGTTAAAAAGATGAAATGTAGGAAATTGAATCACATTTCCGAATATATAAGTTTTATGTATTGAAAATTTTCATAACTATGACAAGTTTCATTTTTTCTAACAGACACTTTTTATTTTTCAAGGAAATGATAAGGTATCTGTTTTTATGGGTGTAGGCTTTGAGGGCATAAATGGTGGTTTTGGGATACCAAAAATTGTAGGAATATAGAGAACATATAGCACTAGTGCAACGCTATTTTTCAAAATTAAATTGTAATTTTTTTAATAATTATCTAAGTGATCATTCCTTGAAAATGGTACGTTTTTTGTGGGTGCAGCATTTGAAGGTCTTAATGAAATAATCATGAAATGGATTTTTTTATAGAATGTAGAGGTATGTGTCTTCTAGTGCACCATAGTATTTATTTTTAAAATGATTAAGAATTGAAAAGTTATGGAAAAAACACTAACAAAGTGTTTTTTGAGTTAAGGAGCTAAGACACAATAGAAAATGAAAAAATAGGGAAATATAATATTTTAAAATAAAAAATACATATTTAGAATCTACAAAAGAAAAAAATGTTATTTATGTTTAAGATTTTGTAAAAAATGATTGTGTGTAGCATACTGTAATGAATGCATAAACACCATCTTCTCAAGAAACTGGAAGAAATACCCAATTAGCTATGGTTTATCATATACCATAGCACAAGTTTGGTATTACTGAAGCAAACTTCAAACCATACACATAGGACTATTGGTGACATGATAGCAAGTGAATTGGCATGGTTTAGGTGGTACAAAATGAGAGCACATTGTGCTTAAATTCAATTTACATATCCCGCCCTTGTAGAATTGAAAAATGTGTGTGTGTTATAAAACTACAAAATGTGCGCACATTATGTAGTTCTATAACACGTGTGCATTCGAAAACTACAAAATGTGCACATGTTATGTAGTTCTATAAATTGTGTGCGTTATGTAGAGAAACAATGCTAGCAGTATATGCAAGACAACAAATGTATGGTTACTGAGAGTTGAGAGGGGGTGTGGAAGGGTCAAGGGACTAGGAGAATGTTGGAAGCTCAAGTGGGAATGGTTAATATGTGAGAGGGGGTGGGGAAGGGTCAAGAGCCTAGGAGAATGCTGGAAGTTCAAGTGGTGATGGTTAATAGTTGAGAAGGGGTGGGGAAGGGTCAAGGTCCTAAGAGGATGTTGTGATTTCAAGTGGGGATGGTTAATAGTTGAGAGGGGGTGGGGAAGGGTCAAGAGCCTTGTAGGATGTTGTAAGTTAGAGTGAGTATGGTTAATAGTTGAGAGGGGTGAGGAAGGGTTAAGTTCATGGGAGGATGTTGTAAGTTCAAGTGGAGAAAGATGAAGGTAATGGGAACATGATGGGTTACATAGGTGAAAGGGAGTGGGGCTTGAGAGTACTATTAGGAGGAGAAGAGGTGTTGAAGACATATAGGGTTAGAAGTAGTACGTGAGAGTTGAGTGACAAAGGGGGATAATGTGGAGGTGAGGAAGTGGGTGATGGTTTTATGAGCGAGAGGATTCGTGATTGGAAAAGTGGATATGGAGGATTAGAGGAGGAATATGGTGTGTTGGAGGAGAGAGGTGGGAGGAGGGGAGAATTGAAGAGAGGGGAATGATATGTGATAAAAGAGAGCATAGGGGTCATAATGAGGTAGGGGGTTGAGGAGAAGGGATAAGTTGAAAACATAGAGGAAGTGAGTATAATATATATATATATATATATATATATATATATATATAGAGAGAGAGAGAGAGAGAGAGAGAGAGAGAGAGAGAGAGAATACGAGGGGGGAAGGGACATAGAGTGGGGGATGGAGATAGAAAATGGGGAGGGACCTAGATATAGCAGTGAGAGATAGATGGGGATATAACAAGAGAAATGGATAGGGAGGGAGGGAAAGAAGGTGTGGGTGGGAGACATGTAGGAGATTCGTGGTGATGGTAGGGGGAGAGAGAGAGAGATATGGGTGAGATAAAGAGAATACGAGAGGGGGTAAGGGACATAAAGTGAGGAAGGGAGAGATATAGCGATGGAGATATGGTGATAGGTTGAGGGAAAGATAACAAGAGGGAGGGATAGAAGGAGAGAGAGAAAGAAGGGTGAGGGATGGATGGAGAAAGGTGAAGATAGAGATGGATGGATGGAGGGGATTGGTTTGAGAGGGGTAAAGGGACATAATGTGTGTGTGAGAGATAGAGAGGGGGACATAGAGATGGTGGATGAAAGAGAGACTAGAGGGAGGGGTGAGAAATAGAGAAAGTGGAAGGTTGTGTGTGTGTGTGATAAAGAGAGAGAGGGAGAGGGAGGGATGTATGGATGGATGGAGGGAAGGTGGAATCAATTGGGTGGGATGGATGAAGAGGGAGTGCGGGAGATAAAGTGAGTTAAATGGAAGGGTAGGGAGGAAGGGAGAAATGCATGGAGGGTTAGGGAGTAAAAGAGGGGAGGGAGAGAGTGATGGAGGGAGGGATAGTGAGGTTTTTAAAGACAAGGTGGAGAGGGATAATGAGGGATAGTGAGAAATTAAGAAACCTTGAACATCATAAACATTATTTATTGACCATGAACCATTTGGTAAGTAATGCATACAAGGTCACGAGGTGGTGGAGTTGTGAGCAATGCAACATGAACCTTGAACAAAGTTACAATGAACATATTTGCTCGCATAATCTTAGGCATTTGGTGTTTGAATCTCAAACAAAGTTAATGAAACCATAAACATTGTTGGTGGAGCCATGAGCTCCATTTATGGAACCATGAGTTGTATTTATGGTACCGTGAACATTATTGGTTGAACCATGAGTAATGGTCACAAGATGGTGAAACCACATGCATAACCTTGAAAACAATTAATGTAAAATGAGCATTTTATAGGTGGAACCATGAACAATTTTGATGGAACTATGAACAATGTAGGTTGAACCATGTACATACAAAACCACATGTAATTAACAAAACTTAAATAATGTTGGTGGAACCGTGAATATCATAAGCATTATTTATTTACCATAAACCATTTGGTCAGTAATGCATACATGGTCACGAGGAGGTGGAATCATGTGCAATGCATATGGAACCTTGAACAAAGTTAGTGTTGATGAAAGCATGAATATATTTGGTTCCAGAATATTGGACATTAGGTGGTTGAATCTCGAACAAAGTTAATGGAATCATGAGAATTGTTGGTGGAATCATGACCTCTATTATGGAACCATGAGCTTTGTTGTTGGAATCATGAGCTATATTAGTAGAACAATGAGCAATGGTCACGAGGTGGTGGAACTATATAAGGAACCTTGAACAAAATTCATGGAAGATGAGAAATTTAGGGGTGGAACCATGATGAATATTATGGAACCATGGATAATTTTATGTAAGTGTGAACAATATGGGGGGAATGATGTACAATGCAAATAAAGCCATGTGAAATTAAGGGAAATTGAATATCATAAGCATTATTTATGGAACATGAACCATTTGGTGGGTAATGCATACAAGGTGACGAGGTGGTGGACTCGTGAGAAATACGACAAGAACCTTGATCAAAGTTACCATGAACATATTTGGTGGCATAATATTGGGAATTTGGTGTTTGAATCTCGAACAAAGTTAATGGAACCATAAGCATTGTTGGTGGAACCACGAGCTTCATTTATGGAACCATGAGCATTGTTGGTGGAACATGAGCTCTATTTATCGTACCGTGACCATTATTGGTTGAACCATGAGTAATGGTCACGAGATGGTGAGACCATATCGTAATCTTGAAAAAAATTCATCTAAAATAAGCATTTTATGTGTGGAACCATGAATAATGTTTATGGAACCATGGACATTTTTTACGAAACTGTGAACAATGTACATACAATACCACATTCTTTTAAGGAACCTTAAACGATGTTGGTGGAACAGTGAATATCATAAGCATTATTTATCGACCATGAACCATTTGGTGAGTAATGCATACATCGTCACAAGGTGGTGGAATCATGTGCAATGTATATGGAACCTTGAACAAAGTTAGTGTTGATGAAAGAATGAAGATATTGGTGGTAGAATATTGGACATTAGGTGGTGGAATCTCAAAAAAATTTAATGGAATCATGTGCATTGTTGGTGGATCCATGAGCTCTATTTATGGAACCATGAGCATTGTTGGTGGTACCATGAGATCTATTTATGGAGCCATGATTTTTGTTGGTGGGACCATGAGATTTATTAGTGGGACCATGAGATTTATTAGTGGAACCATGAGTAATGGTTATGAGGTGGTGGTGGAACCATATAAGGAACCTTGAATAAAATTCATGGAAAATGAGAAATTTAGGGGTGGAACCATGATGAATGTATATGAAACCATGGATAATTTGATGGAAGTGTGAAAAATGTGGGTGGAACCATGTACAATGCAAACAAAACCATGTGCAATTTGGGAACCTTAAATATCATAATCATTATTTATTTACCATGAACCATTTTTTGAGTATTTCATACAAGGTCATGAGGTGGTGGAATCGTGAGCAATGCAACAAGAACCTTGAACAAAGTTATCATGAACATATTTGGTGGCATAATCTTGGGCTTTTGGTGTTTGAATCTCAACAAAGTTAATGGAACCATAAGCATTATTGGTGGAACCATGAGCATTGTTGGTGGAACCGTGATCTTTATTTATGGAGATGTAAGCATTATTGGTTGAACCATGAGTAATGGTCACGAAGTGGTGGAACCATACGTAGAACCTTGAAAAATATTTAGGTAAAATGAGCATTTTATGGGTGGAACCATGAACTTTACATGGTCACGAGGTGGTGGAATCAAATGCAATGCATATGGAACCTTGAACAACGTTAGTGTTGATGAAAGCATGAAGATATTTGGTGGCAGAATATTGGACATAAGGTGGTTGAATCTCAAACAAAGTAATTAATGGAACCATGAGCATTGTTTGTGGAACCATGAGCTCTATTTATGGAACCGTGAGCATTGTTGGTGGAACCATGAGCATTGTTAGTGGAACCATGAGTGATGGTTATGAGGTGGTGGAACCATATACGAAACCTTGAACAAAATTCATGGAAAATGAGAAATTTAGGGGTGGAACCATGAAGAATGTATATGAAACCATGGATAATTTGATGGAAGTTTGAATAATGTGGGTGTAACCATGTAAAATGCAAACAAAACCATGTGCAACTAGGGAACATTGAATATCATAAGCATTATTTATGGAACCATGATCATTGTTGGTGGAATCGTGATCATTAATTCATGGAACCATGAGCATTACTGGTGGAACCATGATCTTTGAATCTCAAACAAAGTTAATGGAACCATAAGCATTATTGGTGGAACCATGAGCATTGTTGGTGGAACTGTGATCTTTATTTATGGAATTGTGAGCATTATTGGTTGAACCATGAGTAATGGTCACGAGGTGGTGGAACCATACACATAAACCTGGAAAATTTTCATGTAAAATGAGCATTTTATGGGTGGAACCATGAAGAATGTTTATGCAACCATTGACAATTTTGATGGAACTATGAACAATGTAGGTGGAACCATGTACATACAAAACCATGTGCAATAAAGGAACCTTAAACAATGTTGGTGGAACCATGAGTATCATAAGCATTATTTATGGACCATGAAAGATTTAGTTGTAATGCCCCGGTTTTGACCCCGTTGCATTAGATGTATATGATGATGTATAAATTGTAAATGATCATGGTGTGGAACTAAAGGCCAAGGCCCCACCATTGATCGGTTATGCTATGTTTTGGATTTAAATTTGTCACCGATGGGATATCGGGGCATGCGGAATATATTATGTTGGTCATCATGTAAATATGCATCTGTAATTAATTAAATGAACCCGACCAGCTACGATCGCGGCAACTAAAATGAGAAAGGGGCATGATTTTCACAAGGATAGGGGTGGGGGAAATTGTCAACCTTGGCCAATGAGAGAAAAACCCATATGTCTTCTTCCTTTGTTTTATTCCAACCACTTTCATTAAGAAAGGCTGGTGGTGGTTGAGGCAGTTATGGTATTGGAAGTGGGGTGGCAGGACTGTCAGTCCTCACCCACACGCACACTCCACCCACTGTTGACTTCACAATGGCAAGGAAAAACCTTCACGCACTCTCCAATTCGCGACCTCACGATTTGGCTGTTCATCTTCACACAGGGAATGGTGGTTCATTCTCACGCATAGGAGTTTTCCTGGCTTTACCCACGCCATTTTCCTCCACGGATTTGCGAATGGTTCGGCTGTATTCTTCCCTCATGGGTTGATTGTGGGTTCTGCATTGTTGCTCACGCTCACCCACAGGCTGGGAGACTGTAATTTCTTCCCCGGCATGGTCTGTATATGTTTTCTTGGTGATCTCGTTGCCCAGGACGGGCTGTGTTTTCCCAAGTTGTTGGCTGTGGTTGTTGTGGTCTTCCTTACATGTTGGGGGCTGATGTAAATTCACCTGAGAGTCATTTTGACCACGACAGGGCCAAGAATGACTCAGAATTCATTTTTCCCTGTTTAAGCTGTGACAGCTAAATTAATTACCTGAGTGCAATGGTTGGTCTTCGGACTGTGAGAGGAGCAAGGATGTTGGCTTAGATTTGCTTGATAAACCTGGTGGCTGGAAACCACACGGACAAAGCTAGAGGGCTGGCCTTCTTCTCCATCACCCCTGAATAGCACTAGAAGGGAATGCAAGGCCTGAGGGACTGTGTAGTAGAGAAGGGACTGATTCCTTGTGTTGGGTGTGTTTGGGTGTCTTAGAGGTCAGGCTAGTTTTGGTGTAGGTGTTCTTGGCTTTGTAATGAGCTCACCAGCTTAGCAATTTGCCTTCTCCAGCTCCTTGGTAGCCTGATAAACCCAACTGTGTTGGCTTGGTTGTGTTTGTGTATCCTTGGCTATGTGTAAGCCTGCTTGTTCCCTATTCCTTGGAGAATCATGCCCAGCTCGGGGGTGGCAGCGTTGCTGAGAGATTAAGGAGCACGCTGGCCTATGGTTGGGTGGAACGTTGCAGCGACGTAGCTGGTTGTGGATCGAGTTCTTCTTGAGATAAGTGATCTTGTCCATTTTACTTTTGCAACCTTGTTTACTGTTAATGATATGATGAACATGTTAAAATGAATGCTTGAAGGAATGCACGTTAATTCTGTTGTGCAAGACATATAATTGCATCTGTGCATTTTAAGTGTTCATGTGTGTATGACAAACAATTGCATTTGTGCATGTTATGCTGCAATGCATTTTCTTTCAGCATTCTGTTTATGCAAATTTTATGCCTGTACATGTTCATGGGGCTCTTAGCCCGAGTGGTTTAAGACACAGGTCACGTCCTCTTCGCCGGTCGGAGGCATGGGGACGTGACAACATGGTATCATAGCTCATGTTGCAACATGGGCCTGCATGAGCCTTGAAGGATTGCAGTGACAGAGGCAGTGTTTCTTCTACCCAGCAGCAAGCAGTGGAAGACTATAAAAATTCAAAATTTTGTTGAAGTGTTGAACAGTCGGGCCATTAGCAAAATTGACTTCCGTCGTTGCAGAAGAACTGGTGAAGTGGACGTTCACCGTTGCGGACGAATTGGTGAAGTTTCCCATCCACCGTTGCAGAAGGGTTAGTGGTTTCCCGTCCGCCGTTGCGGAAGACCAAACCGCCAAGTCTTCCGACAGGGAAGTGCTTTCGACGTAGCGGAATCCTGGCCGATGGAACAGTTTGATAAAAATCGGAAGAAGTTGACGTTTGGCGAGCCGCCCTTGCGGAAGCCAAAGTCACTAGTCTTCCGATCCAAAATTCCGCCGACGCCCGACGTTAAAATTGTTCTAGGTAAGTGCCAATCGGAAGAAGTTAATGTTTGGCGAGCCGCCGTTGCGGAAGCCAAAGTCATTTGTCTTCCGATGTAAAAAGTCCGCCGACGTCCGAAGTTAAAATTTCTTTAAGAAAAGAGCAGCAGTCTGAAGGAGTTCGTCTTTGGTGTGCCACCGTTGCAGAAGCCAAAGTAACTTGCCAGCCGATGAGAAAGACCTCCAACGCCGCAGAAAAGTTTAAATTATTCCAAGTAAACAGCCGCCGATCGGAAGGAAAGGTGTTCGTGCATCCGTAGTTGCGGAAGAAAAAGCAATAAGTCTTCCGACGGGGAAAGCCTCCGATCGCCGACACGTCAAAAAGGTTACGGCTCGAGGTTGGTTCACTAATCGGAAGAAGTTAGGTTTGGCAAGCCGTCGTTGCGGAAGCCAAAGTCATTTGGCTTCCGATGTCAGAAGTCCGCCGACGCCAGAATAAGCCGCGAAATTTGTCTAAGTGTCCGCTGGAAGAAGAAAATGACCGAGCGTCCGCCGTTGCGGAAGCCAAAGCCATTTGGATTCCGATATAAACATCCGCCGAATCGGAAGAGAAAGCAGTTTTCCGTCCTCCGTTGTGGAAGCCAAAGTCATTTGGCTTCCGATGTAAAAATACTTCCGATTCTGCGGAAGAGAAAGCAGTTTCTCGTCCACCGTTGCGGAAGCCAAAGTCATTTGGCTTACGATGTGGAAAGACATCTGACAGCTGATGAGTTTATAATCCGCGAAACGATTAAAGCTTCCGAGAGCCGATTCAGCAGACGGGATAAGGGTTCCGAGAACCGATTCTGTGGATTGTTAGTGGAAATGAGACCCGATTCTGTGCAAGGAAAATTGTGAGTTTTTCCATGGGATTTCTCAGCAGATTTCGACTGTTTTCAGAGGGATTTTTCAACTGTTTTTCAGTGAAATTTTAGGGCTGAAAAGGAGAAAGAGGCAGTGATCTTATGCGCCAGATTGCACGAAAATCAATAATTTACAAAAAAAAAAAAAAAAACGAGGGCGCTGCCCTCGACCCGCCCTGCAGTGAGCCACAAGGGGGCAAGCCCCCTTGACCCCTGTCGTCCCCCTCAGATAGATGTTCTTGGATGAAGAAAATTTTGTGTGTTTGGGAAAATTGTTATTTTATGGTTATTCCAAGAGAAGGTAAGTGATTCTGATTTATATTAATGTTATGCATCTAACATTTGTGTTATTAACACGTTTGCAGAATCATAGTCACCTTCAAGGGAAGTATTCCAGGTAGTGCGGTGTGGTAAGTAAGGGGTGGTTCAGTATGAGAACCCATGATGGATATGATGCTCGAGATTCCTATGAGCGAGTAGAAGATGCCATGGGAGAAAATGTCCGTAATAGAAACAATGACATTGAGTCTAATGGAAGGATATTCCAAGGGACACCGTCAGATGTTGCAGCCAATATGAGAAGCTTGATCAAAGCCCAGGAAGAGCAGCATCAGTTGAATGCTGCAATGTTGCAGAGTTTGATAGACTTGCAAAGAAAGGTAGACTCTGGACGAGGTACAGCAAGACCAGAAGGTAGTAAGAGCAGTACTAGGAGAAGGAGAAGAAATTCTAGTGGAACATCTGATTCTAAAGAATCTAGCGGGGATTCCATTTCTTCTTCTCTTAAAAGAACAAGAAAGAGACACCATAGGGATCACACTCGTGATGAATTTAAGAAATCTAAACCTCCTACATTCGATGGTGAGGTAAAGACTGGACAAGAGGCTGAGGCTTGGCTTCTTGGAATAAAGAAGTACTTTCAAGTGCATGACTATTCAGGAAACATGAAGGCAAGAGTTGCCATATTCAATCTAAATGGAAGAGCATCCATTTGGTGGGAACACTTCAAGCAAGTAAAAAGGATCAGTGAAAGGAGACTTAAGTGGAAGCAGTTCAAGAAGTATTTTAACCAGAAATACCTATCTAACAGATATTATGAAGACAAGATTAAGGAGTTCCATGAGTTGAGATTGGGACAGCAGACCATGGAAGAGTATGCTAATAAGTTTTTGGAGCTGTTGAGGTATGTCTGGTACATCAGAGATGAAAAAGTGAAGGTCCAGCATTTTCTGAGTGGATTACCTCAGTCTTACAAAGATAGAATTGAGTTTTATGAACCTAGAAATCTTGAAGAAGCAATAAGGAAAGCTAAGTATTGCTATGAGCAAGGAAAAGGTAAACCTGATTACCATAAGGCATGGAAGGACAAGAAGAATGAGAAGTTTGACCAAAGAAAGAAAGGTTTCAAACCTTCTAGCTTCAAGAATCAGCAGAAGCAGCC
>LPNX010492380.1:392553-433794 GCA_001517045.1 Pseudotsuga menziesii
AGGGAAGTGTTAAGGGGTCAGAGGTAGAGATACATGGGAGTGTTAGGATATTTTGGGTAAGTGGAGAAGAGGAGAAACATAGTGAGAGAAGTGGTTAGTAATGGTTAGAGAGAGAGATAGAGATATACAAAGGAGGAGGGGCGTTAGTGCTAGGGAAAGGAATAGGGATGTCTTTGTGTGTGTGTGTGTGTGTGTTTGTGTGTTTGTAATGTCCTATTTTAATTAAATCATCTAAAAAAACATGTTGGCCTATTTTATTCCCATATGTTTGAGAGAGTACTAAAGAAAAGGGAATAATCGAGGACTAATATCACCAGGAGAAGAAAGAAGTATCACTTCAATGTTATGAGATTATATAAATATGTTGGAGCAGATATCAACAAGCACGCCAGAGATAATGATACTCGAGATGATACCAAAAATGAAGATGATGCCATAAATGATGATGCTTGAGATGATACCAGAGATGAAGATGATGCCAGCGATGATGCATGATGTTGATGTAGTTTTGAAAACTTCCTATGACATATAGATTCACCATTCAGTTGTACAGATGTTTTGTTGGGTTATTGAATACCTTCCTCGTTAAGAGGGAGTGTTAAAGAAATGTAACAAAAGAAGATATTCTATTTTGTTTTATTATTATTATCACCTTTTCAGAGATGTTTTTCCTCCGATTAGGGATGTCATTGATGTATTTGGTCATGTAAAGTATTGAGGTAAAACCTTCCTTGTAATTCAGGTAATTAGTACCCACAAAAGTATTATTAAAATGTATTTTTGAGTTTTCCAAGGCAAGTATGCCCTGTAAGCAAGGAGAAGTCAGTCTTGTTGGGTTATTAGGCCTCTCAGATGATCGGTATAAATAGGAGAGGCACTTCCCTCATTTGGACAAGAAGAGCACTCAAGCAAGTTTGTTATAGGGAGGAGAAACAATCCATATGAGGGGGAGGAAGTTGTCTAGTCTTATTTTTTGGGTCTTACACTGTACTTGGTTGAAGTCTATATTGAGGATATTTTGTTGGGTTTTCCTCCCCACGAGGATTTCCTAGGATAGATCTTTGTGTTCTCTTTTGTTCTGTCGTGCTTGTTATTCTTTCAATGATCCTTTTGTTTTGACATAACAACTTTTAAAATCTTAGCATGGGAGACATGAATATACTACTATACAGAATACTCCTCACATATACAACAAGCCTTCCAGACATACCATGCCTCAATTTTTTGAGAATCCCACCACATGACCTATTATACCAACAGAGCCAAAGGAGCCATTTGGGGTCTATTTAGAAGAGTATAGGGAACTTGGAGATGATTTTCACTCAGCCATGACCTTCTCAAAATTTTGCAGTATGAAAAGAAGGAACAAGCCAAGAGGGTTCAATAGAGAATTTAATAAGAACTTTGAGATACAACACACAATGGGGAAAATAACTATCCCCAACTTTGATAGGAAATCTAGTTGTTCAGTCAAAATTTGGGTATAGAAGTTGGACACCTATTTCCAACTTACCCCATGACGAATACAGATGCAATCAAGTTGGATACTTTACATTTAGATGGGGAATCACATGAGTGGCAGTACCATAGACTGGTTACATTGGTTCACAACACTATCAACTCATACAACGACTTCACACATAGGTTCATAGAGCCCCATAGATTCATTTCAAGGAGCCAGCCCAGATCAAGCAGAAAGGAATTGCAAAGACCTTCATATCCAATTTCCATAGAGTTACAGTTATGGTATTTCATGTATCAGAGAGTCAACTGATTATGTTATTTACGGAGGCACTAATAGAGCCAATATGTGGATGGGTGAAGGATTACAGTCCAATTAATTTGCAATATGCTATCAGTAGGAATCAAGACATATGAGATTATGTAGCCAAGAATAAGCCTCCACAAAAACCTACCAATCCACCGGAAAACAAGGAAAATACAGTTTCGCAAAAGGAATGATTGGATGAGGAAACACAACGAGAATTGAGAAGGAATAACTTATGCTTCAATTGCAAAGAGCCTTGGGTACTAGAGTCGGGGGAACTTGCACATTCCTAATCCGGGGCTCAATGCTGATCGACGGGCTGTCCTGTAGCAAAGGTCTCGCCAATGGTTGCTTGGAAACAATGTCAAAAATGGACTCTAATGTACTTCTTACCACACCAAATTCTTCATGGTTATATTCTCGGATCGTCGTAGTAGCAGCCATAGATGAATCCGCAGATGGAGTTGATAAGCCACTACAGCTGGTCCTCTATCCCCATTTTGGAACCACTGCCGACCTCGTACTCCTGCCGCCACTTAGTGCGTGTCTCCTCCCACATCCTATGTGCGATATCTTCAGGATCTGTCGATGACTCGTTGTCGGAGTCATGGGTGCTAAATTTTGGCGGGGTAGGGTCTTCAGGGATATCTGGGGGTAGCTCCTTATCTAACTCCTCTTGACTCACCAGGATGCGCCAGTCCCCCGGCCAATCTTGCACAATAGTGTCCAACTCTTCTATGGTGACCTTATAAGGAAATGGTAGCCACTGTCGATCAGGATCCCGCCTGGCCTGAATATGAATGGATTGGGGTCCAATATAAAATCAAAGAATCCATTGATACTTGGCCGCAGCGTAGTGGGGAACTCTAGGAACGGCAACAATGGCAGTCTGTGTCGCCCACCATCTAGCTGGAGTAGCCTTCAGTGCTACATTAAGAGACAATATCCTTTGTGGTTCAAACACCTTTTCATTAAATTCTTGGAGGAACTCAGACAGTCTCAGCAGTCCTTCGTAAATGGGTAACTTGACAGTCTCAGTTGCAACATGTCGGAGAGACTGTGTAATCAACCCGCATTTTTTGAATGATACCTCATGCAATCGATTCTGCCAATTTTCTACAGCATTGTTAGAGTCAGAGGATGTGGAACTTATGATGCACCATCCAACTTCTCCATTGACAATAAGGTGGATATAGTCCTCGGAGATGTTATAAGCATGATCCCAACTCCTCCCGAATTCCTCCTTTATGGGTTTAATGGATCATCGTACTTCCTGAGGGTCCATAGGAGAAATGACTCTAACATCCTGGTTTTCAAATGTCATAACACATTTTTTGAAGTTGATAACCGCCATGCTATCATTAGCCCATCCAATTCCTAGAAGAGCAGGATAGGAACCACCATCTCCTACAACTTTTATTACGTCAAAGTCAACACGTGTTTTCATACCTTCAAATTCAACAACCAATGGGCTGAACCTTCGCCTGGTTTGCTAAATACAGCTGTACCGGTGACCATCCCAACGTTGGATTTCCCATCAATTGCCAGGTTTTCTTTGTCAGGATGTTTACATCTGATACCAGGTCCAAAATGACCGATTCAACCTCATAATCCCCAATCTAAAAATTCATCCTCATCTCCTTGCCAGTCTTCCCTTTTTGCAAGGAATTCACAACAGAATCCTTCGTTGTCTTATCCGAGAGGTGTAATAATGCCTCGAGCTCGACAAGGGCCTCCGAGTCCCTCGCTAGTGATAGACAGCTCTCAAAGAACTTACGTAGGGTACCATATTGCCACGATGGTCCTGCTTCTGTAGATGGATCAAAAGCAAATGGTATATCAACAATTGGTAACTTACCAAGATTTTTGTCGATTTCATCCTTTGCGTCGAAGAAGGTATCTTTATCTTTCGCAATATCAAATGTGACCTTCTTCTTACCAGTGAGCTGAACTTGTAGTAGTGGTCCATCATCTCCAGTTGTCGCACCAGCACAAGTGACAATCCCAACATCAACATCCTTCATCCGTGGCTCGGCCTAAATAGTGGCAACTATCGATCCCTGGTTCAAATGCAGGTTCTGATTCAATGGTTTATTCATCGGTTGGTTCTTTGCCTGAGGCAGGTTCTGAGTCAAAGGCTGTGATAGGACCTGGTTCTGCATTATCGGCTGGTTCTGAACTTGGAATGCAGGCTGATTCTGATTCTACGCACTCTATAACTGGGGAATTTGTCCTTCCTGCCATTTTGGAATCAATTGAGGGTAACCTTCAACATTATGATCGTTGGTTGCGCAGTACGTGCATTACGCATGAGAGCACTCTCTCTGATAATTCCCAAATACCCGACAGGTATAGCACTGGACTGATTCATGACCTCGTCCTCCCCCACGGCGGAATCCTCCTCCTTGACCTCTTAACCCTCCGCGGAATCCTCCTTGGGATCCTCCTTGCTGAAACTGCAGTTGGGCCATTTGTTGTTGTGGTGGGTTAGGTTGCTGCTGAACATATTGTGGCTGATTATACTGGAGTCACGGTGCTTGGTTATACTGTGGTTGTACCACCATTTGCGGTTGTGGTGCGAACTGTGGCTGCACCATAAAATATTGATGTGGTTGCACAGGGACAAACTACAATGGAGGCGGTGGCGTATACGGTACCTGTGCTGTTGGTTGTACTACTTGCGGCTGTGCTTGTGCTGTCCTAGGATCCTCTCCTTTTACAAAGTATGAATCATACGTTCTTTCCTGAAGCAAATCATAAGTGCATCAATTTTTGTTGTCATGTCCAACTGACCGACAAAATGTACAATACAAACTTTCTTCCTTGGTAACCATCTTCTGCATATAGTCACAATTCTCGTGTCGATGCCCATAGCCCTAGCAGATGCGACACCATGGTACGCCAGCACCACTCAACGGGCTTGGGGCTCCTGACAACAAATAGTTCCGAAATGTCGGACAAGTATCCTTGGTATGTCTGCTTGCATGGTAATGGGTGCACGAAAGATCATCGCGATCTTCCTTAGCCTTTTTTATGTCTTGCAATTGGAGCGTTAAATTGGCCAACTACACCTGAATTTGATTCATTCCAACAACGGTTCCCCTACCAGCGATGCCTCTAATTTCATCGCGGTCTCCAGATCCTCGCTCTATGTCGCAATCTTTTGCTGCATTAATGGTTTTCAAATATGCGGGACAAGTGCTGCGATAAACCATTCTTTATGCTGAACATCACTCATTTGAAAGCTGACCCGAGCCATCAATGTCTTAAATTGCTGATCAAAATCCCAAATTGTTTCATTGGGGAATTGTTTGATCTCTTTCAATTCAGTAATGTACTGAGTTTCGGATTTCAGCTTCTTAAATTCCTCAAATAGCCCTATTTTGATCTCGTCCAACATTTTTGCAATACCTCCCCGAGGCACCCGTGTGAATCTCATAAACCATTCCAATGCCTGCCCCCTCAGAGTAGTGGCTCACTGACTTTTCTTAACATCATCATCAATAGTTTGTCGAGTAGTCTAGATCGCTTCACATAAGAACCAGTACTGTTCTGGATCGTTGGTGCCATTTCCATTGAATATTAGTAACTTCATTTTGTCTCCTTCCATTCTGGATCTTCTTCCTCCTGTTGGTGCTCTATTGCTAGATTTTTGCTAACACGTCAGGCAAGTCGACGTAGAATGCACGTTCCTTCCTTCTGGTGGAGTAGTGCACGGAGGAGTAGACACATTACTGCTGGGGTTCTATCCTATCATTCTTCTGGGTGTAGCTTTGGTCTATATGTCCTCATCATCACAAAAAGGTCACTTCGTCCCGTGTGGTTGTTCTTCATGGTATCGCACTTCGACTTCAGCAGGACCTTCTCCCATCCTCTGCCTCTTTTCTTGAAACCTTGCTCCTCCCCTCATACAACCACTTGTTTCTTCGACGACCATTTCATTCTCACCAGAACTCATGCCAATCTACCCCTTATTCCCTTATGCATTTCCCCTCTTTCTGTCACGATGCCTACATCCCCCGCACACCAAAATTCCACTACTCTTGGTCCATTTTTAGGATACCCTTTTCATAGACTAGTTGCTTAATCAACAGTTGTAGCGACAATAGGAACCTACTAAAAAACTCCCTTTTGCCTCACTGAAAGATTTAATAGTATCAACAGCAAACTCAGTGATGTATCCTTCCAAGATACTATCCAACCATACCTCAACTGCCCGCGATACCTTGTTGTTGGTTTCTTACAGTGTCTGGATTAATTTTGGGGTCCAGGATGTCAGCTCTCCTCCTTGAAAGTTTGTTTGCTGCTTAGCAAACTTTGCCAACCATTCATGCAAGAGCACCAGGAATTTGCAAAAGAACCATTCATGAGGACCATCGTGGATATATCTATCCAACCAGAGGCCCGTCGACAGCTTGGGGTTTTGGTTTTCAGCTTCAACAAATCCCTGCAACTTCAGATCAAACCATCCCTCGATCTCTGATCGAGTCGGATGCCACAACATATCCCCCTCCTATTTGCGACTGGTCCTGACAACGGAACCATTTGTTGGCGAAGCCCACCAACAAAGCTTCGTCGACAGGCGTTCTCCCTTTGTCGACACCCTACAATGAAATCTCCCTGAGCACTGACCCAGACAGGGTTTAACCTACCCAGGAATGTCTGCATAGCAGATGAGGTCTCACCCGAGGCGTTCAAGGGAGATCTGTCAGAACTGAGTTTTCGACAATGGGGAAGGAGGACATGGGGATCCAACCGAGGGAGATCATAACTTATTCAGTCCTCATACAGTATCAAAATATCGCAGCATTATTCATCATAGCACATCAAGCATAAATTATAGCAACTAAAAACCAACAGATCGCATTGATATAGCAAAAAGACACTGAATCACATCTATAATAAGTCATTTTAACAAAATAGAGCTGCAGCATCACAACAAATCTATAACAATAGATAAGAATTGAGCCATACACATCGCATCATCTATTAATCTTGCGCAAATACACCACATTACATAATTCTTCTCCAAAATCGGAGAGTGCATACATAAGAAAGAAGCCCAGATAAAATCGCAGTTAAGACAGGAAAATCTCCATAAGACAGATCGTACCAGATCGTATCCCTTACAATCGCGCATGCAATACAATTGTTCACAACTGCTCACTCATCTCTATCTATGACTCCTCTCCTATGACTCTCCAAAATGGATCTATAAATAGGCTTATGCCTTTACATCATGGGTCCACTAATAACTGACTTCTAACTGCTACTAACTTATTGCAACAAAACTTGGTCAAAATATACATAAAATATTAAAAAACGGTCATTTCCCCGCTTAGCGAGCCAATCTTCCCTTGCATGGTACTGCGTGAGCTTGCACAGCTGCCGCGATGCTGCGCAACTCACTCACTCCAAACCCCTTGACAACAGTCCTTTTTTAATTAAATCACCCAGAAACACCCGTTAACCTATTTTATTCCCATAGGTTCAAGCAGGTACTAAAGAAAAGGGAATAGCCGAGGACTAATTTAACCAGGAGCAAAAAGGAACATCACTTCCATTTTATTAGATCATCGGTAGATTATCGAAGGCCATTGGAGAAGAAATCAACAAGTATTTGGTGCATGCAAGCCTTATTTCACCTTGCATGCATAAATGATCAATTAGGTTTGCATGCATGCAAAAGTTAAAGCCATGCAAACCCTAAAATATTAATAAGAAGATAAGTCGAATAAAAAATGAATCCAAGTTTATTATTCACTTTTGAGATTGGTTTCGAGAGCTTGGTGGTAGTAGCAACAATGAGTTGGGTTTGAGGGTGTGGGCCCCCAATTGACAAGTGTTTTCGACAGCGGAACTTATCTACCCTAATCACTTTCAAAGGTAGATCATCCAATTCTATCACAACTATTCAAATTTATCCATCAATACTGAGAGCAGTAGCATATCAAGAACGTGAAGATCAGAGATCTAGCAACATCATAAAGAAAAGGTGTCTCATTAGACAACAATTTGCTATAAGAAAAAGAGTCATCCTTCCTTGTGCATGTATCTTCCATTCTCTTAGGAAGGTTCATATTATCCTACCTGGTGATTTCAAATACCTCTCTTGTACATTGAAAGAAGATACAAGCAAAATCATGTGGGATAGATGGCACCCCCTACTTTGAAGAAACAATTTTCTATTAACCTCAAAATCTTCAGAAGTTCTGCATGTGCATGTTGTGTTTTTAAAATATTCAGAAGGACCATACTCCATTATTAGGGAAGTTTAATCACTCCATTCCAAGTACTGAAGCAGTTATGAAAGATCAATCATCAAGGGAGGAATTATTCATCTTGCATGGGAGAATTAGTTGGAGAAGGAATCACGTTTTGGAGTTGTGTTAGATGCATGACGTGCATGTCTTTTTTTATATTGATAAACCATCCCCGCTATAATTACTGGTATGTTACTACAATATTACGAAAGCATATTTCCTATTTTATCTCAGTATTTATCATATTTGGGGTTTTGAGCACGTAATTTATTATTGCATGCAAATCAATTTATTTATCATACACACCTAAAACCCACAGTCCTATAAACAGTCACCATGACCAAGCAATATAAAGGTAGAATATCAGTTGGTATATTACAATGTGTGTGTTTGTGTGTGTGTGTGTGAGAGAGAGAGAGAGAGCCAATGGGGTGGTGGCATGTTAGGGGTCAAGATAGAGAGAGGGGGGTGGGGGTTAGGTGTAGGTGGAGGATTAGGGGAGTGAGAGAGAGTGATAGAAAGAGAGATATTAAGAGAGAGTTAGTTGGTGATTACAGGGTAGGGGGAGGAGGNGGGAGTGACTAGGACAGGAGGGCAGGTTTATGGGAGGAATAGGACGAGGTAGTGTAAAGGGGAGTAGAATTCAGGGGTGTTAGGGGGTTGGAGGGGTGTTACTGGTTGAGTGGGGGTTGTGTTAGATGGTTGTCGGGGGCTTTGGGAGTTGGGGAGGGAGTGTATTAGGGGGTTTAGTGGGTAGTAGAATTTTTTCTCACTAAAACAGGCACATGTTTGGTAATTCTAAAATGTGTATGTGTTTTGTAATTCTAAAACGGGTACATGTTTCTTTTTTGTGGGAAAAAAATGAATTTGAAATTGAGTTTTGTAGAACTAAACCTGAACATCCACATATGTCGCAGTGGCCTCTTTGTGCCTATGTGTATGATTCAAATTTTGCTTCGTATTTACCAAGCATGTGGAATGGAATTTGGTAAACCATAGATAAATGAGCATTACATCCAATTTTTCAGTATACTCGTGTTTAGCCACTAGTTACAGTATGCTACACACCATCATTTTTTATGAATTTTTAGACAACATTTTTTTGGCGATTCCAAATGTGTAACTATCTATTTTTTTCTTATTTTTCTTGTGTCATGATTCCCTAAGTAAAAAAACACATTGTTAGTGTTTCTTCCATAATCTTTCGTTTCTCAACCATTTTGAAAAAATATTGTATGGTGCACTAAAGGACACCGGCCTTTACATGATATAAAAAAATATTTTCATGATCATTGCATTAATACCTTCAAAAGATACACCCACACTTGGCATATTGTTTTCAAGGTTCAATCACTTGGATAATTTAAAAATATACATATTAGTTTTTTGGGGAAAAATAACAATGCACTATTAGTAATTGTTCTTTATATGTCTACCAATTTTGGTAAGTTGATTCCAACATTTGGGGACTCAAACGTTGCACCCACAAAAACATATACTTTATAATTTGTCCCCCAAAAAAGTCTCTTAAAAAAGATCAAACTTTAAATAGTTAAAAAAATTTCAATACAAAAAATTTATACGTTTCGAAACACCATTCAATTTCCTACTTTTCATCTTTTTTACTCATCGCAAGATTCACTGTGTATGTGTCTCAAAATATCCATGTAAGTTGAGGGATGCCTATTTTTTTAGTTTTCTATTGCATCTAACGTGCCAAAATAGAAGCTTGTCAACTTGCACACACCCAAAAATACTCTTACTTTCTTACTATTCACATTTTTCATCATTCAAAATTGTTTTTCATCTTATTTCTCAAATAACTTTTGAAGTATCCTTTTTCATACAAGTTCATATACATAGATCCATCTTATTTCCAGAACTACCAAGGTAGATCCAGAGTTAAGATGGATATAAACTGGTCATAAAAGGTCATAAAAGGTCAACAGTCAAGTACTAAATTATATATATAACCTAAAAAAAACACAAAACTTGTACCATAAGTATAGGGTATAGTATTAAATATAAGGTTTTATTACCAAGATTTGGATCTAAGGTTTTATACCAACGTAATATAATCATTAATAGTATAAAACTATTATATAAATGCTATGTTAAAAAAATGTAACATTAATTAAACACCATTGTACCATGTAGCAAACTTGGTAAAAATGATAAAATATTTTTATTTCAAGAAGAATAATCTTGGACTCATATTTTAGTCAAGGTTACAAATAAATCCACAAAATTTGTATTATTATATATAAACAAAGCTAAGAAACTTTTGATAATCTAGCTAAGAGTTTGTTAACATGAGAAATCTACGTCAAAAACTAATTTTATAAGATCAAGATATCAAAAGCACCTTGAGAATGAGATAATAACCTTCATTATCAAACACACCTTAGAGTTTTGGTTACATGCATAAGAAATAGACTTTACCTTGATCTTATAAAATTAGATAATAACCTTTGTTATTAAGTTGTGGGTTCATAAACTTAATAATTTTTTAAGATTTTTTGTGTTGGTATAGTTAGGGTCATTAACTATATAGATATAAAAAATCTTTATAAATTTTTTAGCAATGAAAGAGAAATACAATTTTAAGATAAGATGATTTTATTATTATTAATGTCCCATAAATGATCTTTGACCTACTTTAATGATTTTTTTGTTAATCAAAATAATAATTATGAAAGTGTTAATATACAATTTTAAAATTAGAAAAGAGAAAAGAGTATCACACTATTTATAAAATTAAGATATATAATCCTTACAATATATCAAATAATAAAACTATGTCAAAAAGATTTTTTTATGTTACAATCCAAATCGAATTTGTTTGAAATTCAAATTTTCATTTTAATACACATTATTTTATCATTTAAAACTCTATAATCTTAAATCTTTAAAATTAAATCAAGCAACTTATAATAAATAATTCTAATTTTAATTCTTTACACAAATATTTTAAAAAAGGAGTGAGCTAGCTGCGGAGCAATCCTTCCTCCATCGGACGGAGGAAGAGCAAAGTCAACGCTAACTTTGCTCCTCCTCCGTCCAATGAAGGAGGATTGCTCCCAGCTAGCTTACTCCTTTTAAAAAATAACTAATCCATATAGTTAAATTCATTTCTTTTATTAACAACAAAATCACATTATAGCTGTTGTCCACATATTTTCAGCCGACAAGAGAGCATTATTTTCAAAATACAGCGGGGACTCGGGAGAAAGCATCCTGGTCTGACAATTGACAGACTCGTCTTAAAGACGACTCCGTCGGGTGAATAAGGCTCGCCGTCATCTCAATGTTTCGAATAGAAAAGGCCGCGGTCAAAGGTTCTTATGAGGAGATGGGCATTAAAACGAAATAAAAGCTCGGGGATGGAAAAGTCTTGCTTTCACCACTTGACACGATTGCATAGGAAGGAGTGATGGATATGTAGTTTAATCTGCACGATTAAAGACATGTCTTCATCAGTAAGTTCAAGAAAAAGTTCAACTCTTTGTCTATTTCCGGTGCTCATTTCCGGAGCATGAGCAGGATTGGGCAAGAAGAAAGGGAAGGGAAGCTTCTTTGCTAATGATTTGGATTATGAATCCATGGACTCCAAGGATGACACGCTGAAGAGTTTGATGGGTAAAATAATGTAGTTGAATAATCTCATGGTGGATTATAAGCAAATGCTAAGATGCGTGTATGATGTTTCCACGGAAATGATTGATGAATATAAGCAATTTTCGACGTATTTCTCGGGCATAGTCTCTCTTATTAAATATATTGAAGGGAATATTCGTGTGCAGGGTGGACATGTGGAAGGCATCCAAAACAGGATGTAGGAGATGGATCGTTTCCAGAAAACCAGGTATAAGGAATTGTTAAAAGGAACTTTGCACACCAAGCTTTGGCTTAAAGACCAGTTTATGAATGTCAATGAAAGAAGATAAAGGAAAAGAAGGAACATCATCATGTAAGCGTGCTAAAGACACATAGATGTGTCAAATTTAGTCAAGCATAGGATCTGTAGGCTTGCATGAATTCAATGAGAAAATAAGGTTGCATAAGAGAGAGAAAAATTCAATAAAGAATGATCAATAATTTATGGCAAATTAAACACACATGAGACCAATAATTATGAGAATGAAATTTCATCCATTAAATAGTAAACAATATGTAATACTATGGTGTTACAAATAGGATAATAACTAAGATAATATTCAAATCTACAAACCTGGACTAATTTTGGACCTAACTTGGTGTGGGAAAATCACCACTAGAGCTCACTAATACAACTATGGATCACTGAATCATTTCACAACCAGTTCACTGATGTAGGTAGGTGAGAAAATGCACCCTACCTCCCTTAGATTAAGAAAATTGGTGCTAATATGATTAGGAGTGGACTAACTAATGGGAATAAGACCATAAGTGAACTTAACTAAACTCCAACAAGGGTCAATTGTTGGAGACTATTGGTGGCACTAAGAGTGGGTTCCAAAATTATAGGGATTGGTCCATGGAGATCTTAAACTCATGCATACATGCACATTCAGTGGTTGGTGGCCCCTAGTGGCCCCTAGGTGAGTCCCTCGTGCACTAGTGAAGTGGTAATGGCCTCCTAAGCTAGGAAAAGACAAATAGATTATGGTGGTCAAGGGAGGATTAATTAATAACACAAACATGATAAATGAGACTTCTACTCTCAATGTAAGTGGAGAAGGTCTTTAGGAATGATGTTCAAACCCCTCTCTTTTTGGATTAAAGAATTGTTTTTTATCTGCTTCTATGTAACCAATTTATCAAGGTTTATATTGTAAGAGGAAATAGACTAGGTTTTGAGAGATCCTCTTTTATTGTTTTATCAACAAGAGATAGAAGAAGGTTTATTCTTTTTGGACTTGTCATGTATGGCTATTTTGAATAGATTGTTGCAGGCATGATTTCCTTGTATTCTTATATATATATATATGTGTGTGTGTGTGTGTGTGTGTGTGTGTGTGTGTCGGGGGGTGGAGTGGGGCACACACACACATTCTTGTTTCAGTTAAAAAAACCTATAAAATATGTATTCAAGAAGAGCCGCAACTTGTTGAATCGAAAAGTTAACATTCTCTCTTTCAACAGTCATAGTATCTCCACCATGCAATCATCAACTCGAAACTATGAATTCTCAACCAATTCCAAATATGTATTCGTTAAGTGAGTAAAATGATTTACAAATTAAGCACGTGATAACATATAAATAGATAATAATAAAAAAGAGAAACGATTTAGACTAAAACAATGAAAAAATATGAAAATAAAAGTTGTCATTCAATTTGAATGATCAACCCATAAATATATCCTTAAAAATGAATGATTTTTTTTTTTAAAAATAGAAAATTAATTAATAAAAATGGCATAATTGTATAATATATTGTTACCATGAGCTACAGAAAATTAAAGATTCATTAGGCTTGTGAAAGAAACTAAAATTTCCAAAAAAAAATAAAAGCATAAAATTAAAAAATTTAAAGTGTATTATGAATTGTGACTAGTGCCTAAGTAATTAGTTTAATCAAATGGGATTTAGATTAAACAAAATCAAGACAAATTGTTTACCTCAAGAGTATGAGGATTTGAAATTCTCATACCCTACTCTAGTTTTTTTTATAGCCAAACCAAATTAAGCAATCTTCCAAGGGGAATCCAAAAGTTGTGATATCCAATTATCTTACATACATAGAGAGCTTCCCACAAGAAAAACTATGAGTAACATGCATCAAAAGTAGAAATTAGGATAACTAATAATAACACATGAAAATCATTATAAACATAGGTAAAGAGTTTACTAAAAAATTACCCAAGATCAACAATTAGAGATAACATCCATGATTAGAGCACCAAGCATCAAATCCTCAAATGACATTTTTCAATAAACACCCATAAAGTTCAATCCAAGAGAACTAAAAAAATAGTAAAAGAGTTTATTATCCACAAGTTCTAGCAAAGATTACAATGAGAGGAATGTCTCTTATATAGGAAGAAATACTAACTCCTCATAACATGGTCAAATATACCAAAACCCTAACCTCCTCATGACATGATCAACAATGCATATAATAAGTGTTTTGTTATGTCACTTATTCAAAATATTCAGTTAATTCTTGTCCCAAGGTGAGAGATCATCTTTAAAGGATAATAAACTAATATTATATATCCTACATCCAAAAATTTCTCCAAACACATGCCAACAAATGTCAAACTGATCCCAAGTGCTAGGGAACACCAATACTCAATCGAAGTGTTATACCATATAATGTATGGATTAGGAAAAATACCTTCAAATATGTGAAAACATTAACATTAAAGGTTAGCAAATACAATTTTCTAATGAACCCACTCACTTCTGATTAATTAACCCATTAACCTTAAAATTAGCATGGTGTGCCCATAATTGATCTAAATTTCATGTTACACTCCTAAAACCAAGTACATTTCCTAAGTTTCTATTTAGGGTGGGGGTGATGAAGTGAAGGTGATGCTAGGGAAAGGTGTTCGTGATTTAACCAACATATAAATATGACTAAGTGTTAGGTGTACCCCTTATCTTTCAAGATCTAGGAGTTACTGATTTTTATTTTGCATGTGTGACTTAGAAGGGAGAGCTTTTTCTTGATTTACCCTTTTTGTAATCCATTATTGTTGTTGTTGTTGTTGTTAGCCCCATTGCTTTATAATTTATTTCGATCACCTGGGACATAGGGAACCTGGTTTTTTGCAAGGAAGATATTACCACACATATAAAATTTACTATTTAAATGCATTTCTCTTAGAGTATTTTGACTCTTTCAACTTGCTTTAAGCCTTCATACATGGAAATAATATAGAGACCTTGGAACATAACATATGATAAGTTAATTGTGAAAGGGGGACATGATGAAAATATGTGAAATGGATAATGGAATGACATGGCATGAAAAATGGCTAGGTAAGTGGTTGTGAATAACATGAAATGAGTGTCACACCTCCTTAAATCCCCAGGGTTACACCTAACTCACAAGCTCATACACTTGATCTAAAGAAAAATTATAACCACACTACAATAAATATTTAGTTATGAAACAACCATCTAAGATTCATGAGACATTATAGAGTAACACCATTGACCCCTCATGGTCATGTCCAAACTTATGAAAGTATTTAACACATAACATTGGTGTCAATTAAAAATATCCCCATCGATATCTGACACAACATGGTGATCTGAGAAAGATGGAAGTGTCTCTAGAAAATATCAATGGGAAAGCCATAGATCTCATATGTGGAACTATTGAATGTGATGGAATATCACTTAGGTATCGATCATCAAGTCACCCCTACATGTCAAGGGGTAGCATCTAGTTCCAACTGTGAGACATGTTCTCAGTGATAGAGTACAGAGAACGTAAAAAATCTCTTGTACTCCAAGTTTTGTGGTATGTACAAGAAACATAGACAATACTTGCTCATAGAAGAGAATATCAATTACTTGGACCTACTAATACTGAAACCAAAACATTAGAACATGTAAGACAAGAAGATATGATCCCTATAGTATATAAAAATAAAAGTAAAATGCAAAAAAACATTTTTAAATAATTGGAAGTAAAATGCATGAAACAAACATGTCAAATACAATGCATATAATTGAAGTGCGCTAAGTAAAGATATCACTAAAAATGCATATAAAAAACAATCATAATGTCCATGCTAAAGAGTTTATTCATTCTCTTACCTATCGATTCTAGCATATTAACAAGAGCATGTTAGGTAAAGTCAACTATCCAATGAAACCACCTAAGCATATCATCTATCATGCCTTCTTCCCTTGTGCTTGGTGATGGACCAAGAAAAGACAACATGAATCATAAAATGAGTATATTCTAAAATATTCACAAAATTAGGGATAAAAATACACATGAAACCATAGGCATCTGAAAGATCATTATTATCCTCAAAACCTTGTCAAAAATGGCAAGCCTTTTCATAAACTCTCTCTATCCAAGATTGGACGGGGATTGAATAAGTGTTTCCATCATGGGGTTTTCCCATGTAATTTTCAACACCTAAATGAGAATTGCTAGATGAACTCCATGTAAATTATAGAAATTTAGATTTGGAGAGTGGGTGGACAAAATTATCCTTTAACCATTGTTGTCCCATAATATTTATAGCGTTGAAAACATGATGATTTCTTGATTTTTGATTCATTGATTCATTATCCAATAAAAGGATTAAAGGATGAAAAAAATATGGGTTATTCCCTTTATCAAAAAACCATGCAAAATGAGAGACATTAGAAAGATAAAATGGAAATAATGCTTGGAAATGATCAATAAAATGCAACTCTAAATTTTTCCTAGGAAAGGGAAGGCAAGGATGCTCAAAAACATGCAATTATAACATCATTTTGCTACCCCAAACCAAAACTAATCATTGAAGACTATGTTTGAACATCATTGTTCAAATCTCCACTTAGAAGAGGGCAAAAAATGTTGCCCGAACTCTACATAAAAAATCCCCTCATGTTGCTCCAAATCTACAATATATTCAATAAACTAATATGTAACTAAGAGGCACCTTGATGATCAAAGGTCATGTCTTTTTATAAAAGGGCACCTTGCATGGGTATATATACAAGCCCTCAGTTGTAATATATCATATCATCCTATCTCATTATTTAAATTTAACATATATTTTCCTACATAAATATTTGCTCTGTCTTAGTGACAGTGGATATTTGTTTAGAAAGAAATGTTGTTCTTCTTATTTGGTATCAAAGCTAAGTCTAATCTGACCCTTGGTCACAACTTTCTAGACTTTGTCTAATTGGATTTTGGTCAAATGAAAGAATATTCATAATTTCTTTGATTCAAGTCTTTGACCAAAAATATGCCACCTTGGCCAAGTCATCAAGATATTTATTAAGAGTTTCTTTGATTTAGATCTCTGAGAGTCTAAAAAAAAATTGCCCCTTATTCACAGTTTAAAAAAATTATGTGCAGTGGGGATTTCTCCCCTACTATGTGCAAAAGAACCTACTCTAGATCAGTCGGATCATAGGGTAGAGTTCATGGTGCGAGGGATTTCTCAACCTCGGCTTGCAATTATAATAATAAGCAACAACAACAATATTTTTAGGATTTGTTGTGTATATTTTTCTAACTAATAAAAGAAAAAACAAATAAACCTTTCAATACTATGGGTCACTGCAGCCATATGAGGAAATGGTCCACCAACTCCACGGTTTGGTTCTCCATTCGTCTCCATTAATGGTTGTCAAAAGGGGGAATGGATCCGAGAGCGTATAGAGAAAACTCAACATACACCATGGAAAATTATATGGCAAAAATATGGGAGCAATGGCGAAAGGTGAAAAAATGAAAAGTTGTCGAAAATGATTTTTGGGAGACCTTCACAATGTATTTATAGGATGATCCAAGGTTTTTTTAACCTATGGTATTTTATTGTGCATGGTATTTGTCCATGGTTTTTGACCCATTCTTATTTTAGGGTTTTTTGGTCCTTTTTGGAGAGAGTGGGGTTATGTCACAATTAATGCTTAACTTCCGTTTATTTGTGGGGGAAAGAATAACAATGTTTTGGACCATTTTTTATGGAATTTTAATTGTGAAAGTCAAAATGGAGGAAATAATAGTGGGATAATGATGTATAATTATGGTTTGGACCATAAAAAACTAAGTGAACAATTTTTGATATTAACCCTGTGAAAAATAATTGTTGCGGAGTTGCATGAAAATTAATTGGTTGCATGTAAAAATGATGGTTAAAAAAAATAAAAAAATCCATGAACAAGGAGGTGCTAATGCATAGGAATCTTCAAGAGAATTGGACACAATTGCTACAACACACTCGAGGGGACACACTTGCTACAACTCACTCAACACACTCGAGGGTTCTAGAAGAGTGCTCTAACTGCAGCCAAACATTAAGGGACAAAGAAAATTGTTGGGGGATTCAAATCGCTGCCACGAGGGATAAACCAATCAATTGGATATGTATTGCCCAACCAAATGCTTTGCGTTAAATAAAGATCGTGAGCCAATATTACGTGTTATTTAGAGAAAAAGGTTAACAAGATTTTCATAAGTCCTTTCTATTAAACGTGTGGCCACTATCAAATAGGTTGTAGCATTGTGACCTGTCATTATCAAGAACTCGATGCCGAGTCTCTATGTGGAGAAGAATCATGATCGCTGGAAAATTGCAGCCTATTTGCATTTGGATAAAGAAGTTGAATCAGCTTATTAAAGTAAGGGAAAATAAGTTTTAATGTGTTCCTACGATTAGGTTCTATTTAAATAGCCAAGAGAGCTCGTTGTTGGGATCCCAGTTACAATTGAAGAGATGAATCTGTCTGGAAAGGATTTGCTAAGTCCAAGAGCCTAAGACCAGAAGGTTGGATAGTGGATTTTTTTTTTATATTTTTTGAGATAATGGAACATGATATACTCAATGTTGTGGATGAATCATGCTTAACAAGTAAGTTATATGATGGTATAACTTCAACATATATTTCTCTAATCCCTAAAATTCTTAAACCTACATTATTTAGTGATTTCAGACTCATGTCCCTATGCAATTTGATATACAAAGTGATATCTAAAGTTATAGCTAGAAGGATCAAACCGATGTTATCTAGATGTATATAGAGAGAACAATTTGGGATTTTGCAGAATCGATAGATACATGATGCAGTTGGTGTTGCACAAGAAGCTTTGCATAACATTAAGAAAAAAGGGCTACATGCAATGGCCTTAAAACTGGATATAGTAAAAGCTTATGACATAATGGATTGGGGCTTTCTCATATTGATACTTTTGTAGATTGGATTAGATTTGGCATCTATGAATTGGATCATGGCATGTGTAGAATCAACCAATTATGTTGTAATGATCAATGGATCTCTTACCAATTCATTTAGAGGTACCAGAGGGGTAAGACAGGGCTACCCATTATCTGCATGATTATTCCTCATCATAATAGAAGGATTGAGTAGGTTGATTGAATCAAGCAAACAATGCAGTGATATTGTTGATATAAATATCTTAGCGATCATCAGAATAACACATAAGATTTTTTTAGATGATGTTATGATATTTGGTGTCACCCAGTTAGGGGAGTGGTGAACCTATAAAAAAATCCTAGATATTTTTTGTAGGGCTTCAAAGATGATCATCAGTGAGTCGAAATCCACTATGATATATCATGGATTATCCAAGAATGATTTAGATCCATATAGAGTGTAATACCCCAATTTTGACTTGGAATGTGTTGAGGCCTGGAAATTCGCAGGCGGCAACAGTAAAGGATTCTCCCCAATCAACGTTCCCAACTAGCCCGTTGACTGTTTGGTATAGGGAATCCGTCCGGTTTACGGTCCGGCTACCGTAGGTCAAAATAACAACAAGGGTTTACTGGTTGCGGCCTGGTCCACCGGAATTTGTATTTTTGACTTAATATATGCAATGCACATGCCTATCTTAACATGTAGGGTGATAAAGATGCAAGGAACTACACAATGTGCTGCGCAGGTTCTTACCTCTTGTCTTATGTTCGTAACATCTAAACCACATATGCAACCATGAAGTGAAACAATTAACTATCTAAACACCTAACTATCTATCCACGGGGAGCCAGAAGAATGATTATTTGTGAGTAATGTATTATTTCCATGTATGATAAACAAAATTACAGATAGCTGATATTTATGCTTACAACACATGAACAAGAAAATATTCTAACAATCAGATAGCCAATTGTTATATGAACCACATACATTACTCTGGGTGAATTTTCCACAAATTAAATTAGACATCATTCAACAAGACATAGGTCATAAGGTTAGAACGATCTCACGATTCATGGACACAAGCTGAAAAAACAAAATAGTTCATCTTTTCGCCATCCATGTATAAAATTCGGAAAATTCACAGTCCTTTCTCCAACAGGCAAACTAAAATCTTTTATTGCAAAAGGAAGTAGTTCTTCTTACAATATGTCCTCTAGTCTTACTGGGAAAAAGCCCCTTATCTATCTATGCCTCATACTTTTATACAATATGCAAAAACAGTTGGGCTGCCCAAAGGGACCTTTGGGCATCCCAACCCTTAGTCTTCCCAATGCTTCCCTTTTCCCAAAAAACTTTTACAAACATTTTACAATATTACAATGACCGATTCCTCATGTAGAGGGACCCGCTTGACTCTCTAGAAACTTCTTCCACGCTGCAGCTTCACCAGCGAGGTCTTCAAAAGAGTTAGGCTCCAAGAACTGGATATTTATCTCAAACTTTTCAACCTTTTTCTTGATGGCATCGACCCTGGCTGCGTTTAAGCGCACCTGTTCTTCTAGGAGCTGCACACTAACGGTTGTATGACCTATTTCAATTCTCAGAGTTTGGTCATCGATGGCCTTGATGTGCTGTACTCTTGCTTCCTCTTCCTATTGTCTTTTCTGCAAAATTTCTACAAACGAGTCATGATCTGGGAACTCATATAGCCTTTGCTCGGCTTCTACTTGACATCGATTGTAAACGACTAGGGCTCTCCTGAAAAATTTTGTGCAGAGTCCCTTTGTCTTCTGAACAGTTTTGTTGAAGTCCTCTGAAGTAGTGATAGCGAATTCTATCAGATCATAGTCTCATTTAAGGGCTTGTCTATCCTTGACTGGCAGTCCTGCTGGAACTTCCTACCCATTCTCCACCCTTGCTGTCCTGGTGGTCAATACTTCAAGGATTTCTTGTGACCTATCAACAAAGTAAGAAGCAGTCTCCGGGATTTCTTCTAATCGGATATCAACCTGGAGGATCTGGCATCTTTCTTCTTCTAGAGCAGTTTGCAAGTGCAGCACCTTAGCTTTCTGGGCCAGGATGTGTTCTTTGATCGGCTGCAGATCAACCTGCTGTTGTTTAGCTGCTTCTAGTTCAGCAGTTAGAGAGGCCAGCTGCTCTTTTAGTCCTTTGACACATGAATCATTGGACTCATAGATAACAGTCTGCTGCTCTTCTAGGTCTTCTATCTTTTCCCTCATCTGTTCCTGTTCATTCTTCAAGTCTTGAATTTCTTGTTGTGCTTTTTCCAGGGCTTCTTGTGCTGTTTCCTTAGCCTGTGCTTCTACCTGGATGGCGTAGATTTCACTCTTTGTGGCCTCCATTTCTCTCAGCACATGTTCATATTTTCTTTTAAGTCTATTTCCTTCCTCTCTTTCTTTTCTTAAAGTATCCTTAAGCTGAGAGGAGGTCTTCTTGGATGACTCTATTTCAGTCATCATTCGGTCTATGTTATCCTCTGAAGCATGTATTGCTGCCTTCCCGACACTTATGGTAAACCTTGGATCTACGTCTGTCCCTACCATCACAGCTTTATCTGTTATCATCTTGCTGTTCATTCCCTCTGCCTCTATCTTTCTTTCTGTTCTCCTCATTATTCTTTTAGTAGCCCTGTCATAATATACAGTGGTAAAGTCAGGGACTTCCTCCCCCTTTTTCTATACGAAGGGTACTAACTGAAGCATGGGGGTTGAAGGAGTGATGGTAGTGGGCACTTGAAGGATTTGCACTTCAGGGTTTTCCTCACCCTGACTCTGCCCTATTGGTGTTTCAGCAGCCTCCTGTTGTGTCCCTTTTATCTTTTCAGCTTCTTGCTTTTGAAGCTCTTCGTCCAGCTTTCTCTGGGCTTCTTCGGCTGCTTGCCTAGCAGCTTCTTCTGCTTCTCTCGCTGCTTCTTTTGCTAGTTCAGTTGCTTCCTGAGCAGCTTTCCTCTTTTCTTCTTCTCCTTTGCGCAGCTACTCCGCAGCCTCATCTTCCAGCCTCTGGGCCTCCTCTCTTATCCTTCTGGCTGTTTCTTCAGCCTTAGCTTGCTCAGCCTTCTCTTGTTCAGATCCTTTTCCACCCTTGGTGGAGTGCTTCGGTTTGAATCTCTTGCTGAGCTCCGTCATATTTGGGGCCATCCTGTAGACAGATTCGTCGCTATCGAAATGATGGTTGTATTCGAAGGTCACCTTGTGTTTCTTGCAGTGCTCCGCTACTTTCCCATGAGTATCATTCCGTCGAAAAATCATTTCGCCAAAGTGGAACTTCCCTAGTTCTTCTATGAACTCGGGCGCTTGTTTTACATTTGTGAATTTACAATTGCCCAGCTTAAATGGAAGAGGGGGATATGCAGTCTTCTTGTACTGGAACAAGAAGTGACCAACTCCGTTAATATATACTTGTCTGACTGCCTCTTTGTGGATTATATAATCCGTAGCATATTTGGGCAGCAGATAAGGGGTCTTTGACCCTCCATACATCCTAATATACAAACCACTATCAGTCAGGAAGTAATCTCCATATTCTCCAATCACCTGCATAGCATCTTCTGACATGCAATTACATTCCTTTCGAAAGATGAGTCTGTATAATGGCATGATGAACTGCTCACAGACCTCTCTGTAGTGACTGTGATATAGATGAGCCCATAGAGGTTTGTAGGCTGCATATACAGGTGTTCTTTCTCTATCCCACACACACTGGAGGCCGGGGAAAGGCTGGTGACAAAGTATGCAATCTATCAGGATCAAACTCATATAAAACTCAGATATTTTCCTGGCTTCTCCTTCCAAAGCTGTAGCCACACAAGAAGAGCAGTTGAAGATTGTGCCTTCTGTCACCACATAGAACATCAGGGGTATCCACTCGAATTTGAAAAGTCTGCCATTGGCTCTCCCGAAGATCGTATTTAGCATTAGAGCTATGAATCTGTAAGGAGGTCTGAGATTGGCTGTGTCATACTCCTCAGTTGCTCTATGTCAGTAGAGCTTTCCTGGCAAGAGAATCCTCTTCATGGTTTCTACAAAATCCATCCTGAGGTTGTCCAGCCATTCATTTGTCAGGAAGAGCTGAGGCTCCGGCAGGTGGTAAGCTAAGGCCACATATCCAGGGCTAAAGGCAGCATAGCCCTGGCCCTCGACATTACATATAAGCATTGAGTTGTGGTTGGTGTGTGGTAAAACCCATCTCATCACCTCAGAGCATGGAAACAGCTCTGGCCTGGTGGCAACTTTCATAATGGCATATTTTTCTATGTTTGTGTAAATGGGTGCTTCCTCCAGACCCGTGTCTAGGACTTCCCTGCGGGAAATCATGCTATATATGTCTCCCCATTTATATTCATGCTCAACCCCTGAGACACATTGGGTGTCCTCATAGATATACTCAGTTTTTGTTTCTGTTTCTGCTACTGATACCTCTTCCGCTGCTGGGGATTTCTTCTTCTGCCTTTTGGACATAGTAAATTCTTCCTGCAATGTAAAACATTATGATATTAAGCAAATTCAATTTCACGAACATTTTGCAGCAGTTTACTAGTTCTCAAGTGTATCGTGACTATAATGAGATTCAAACATAGGCCCTTCATGTTGAAGGATTTGAACTAGTCATGCAATATTATGCAATGTGCTATTATTCTATGTTAATATGCAAGCAAGAAAGAGACCATCACACATACGCACAACCCAGCCATGTCCTGACTGTCAAAAACTACCAGCACAAAATAGACTTAGTCCGCCACTGCAATATAATGAGCAAGGTCCTAATGCTGCGTAACATCAAAATTGGACTTATACATCAGCTGGCCTAGCATCAACTTTACATTATTGCACAGTATGCCATTTTTCCAATAAAACGATATGCAATGCAAATGCATAAATTTCAAACGCAAGGTGCGACTATATCTTTTCGAACTCAGACATGGCTTTAGCAAGGATAAAAAACGGTAAAAGCTTATGTTGTTCGTGAACATGATATTTACATCGGTGTGACTATAAACTGCGGGGATCCACAACAACCTCTCGCATAGGGAGCTCCCACCAGCGCCATCCTTCATGCTACCTTCTAATCGTAAAAACTAATAGCGGCACAGCCCTAGGGTTTCAGGTAGCCTAAAATGACGAACTGCGCGGCGCGGGCATAGGTTAGGGCTCGCAAAATGGGAAAACACATTAGGGAACTGACCGGCCAAGTATTCACCATCAAACCTCCGGCAAAAACCCCATCGACATTATCGATGGACCTCATCATTACCAGGACCAAACCAGGTGCAGGCGACATAATGGCCGCCTGCACCGTGCCTTCCTCCACTATGCTCAGGGTGAAACTAAAACGGCTGAGGCAAATAAAAAACAACGCGGGCTCTATAAAGGAAAAGACTCCTCCCCCTCTAACTGCAAACAACTATCCAACCGGAAACCCTCAATACGTGGGCGTAAACCACCGGGGAAACGATTATGGCAACCCTAGCTGCGAGTGAAAACTCCTCGTGCGAGCGAAAGGGACTACGGGGAAATAATCCTAGTAATACCCCAACCACAGCATAAATTACGCAATCAAACCTTGAGCAACACGAAGTAGGGCGGTAAAAATCCTACCTGGCAATCCAACAAAACGAGTGAGCTGATGACGGTTGGAATTCTCCTCCTGCCACTTGGAAGCTGGTACGCCGACAGCTAGACCCTCACACACTCCCAAGATCGACAGCTCAACTCACCGCGACAGTTCTCGGAAACAATACAAAACCAAACTACACCGTCGCTTCATATATATAAAAATCCTGCACGTGCGAGAGCATTTTAAATCGAAGGAGACATGAAAGTTGTGTCGGGCGACTAGACCTTCAGTCCCTCCGCAACGGCGGACAATCCCCGGTACTCACTCACCCGCAATGGCTAAATATAACGTGCATCAAAAAATAACAATCGGGCGTCGGCGGATACCTTGATCGGATGACCAAGAATCCGGACCCCCCCGCAACGGCGGGCCCCCCGCATCGGAGCCCAATCAACTCGAAATCATCCATAACGGCGGATCCTTGGAGCCTGATGCCGTCCGTAACGTCGGAGCAGGCGATGGCAAATCGCTCCGATACAAGGCCGGGAGACAACAAAACCACATCGGAGCGCTACAAAAAGTCCACCTCCGGAAACGGTCCGCAACGTCAGAGGGTAGGATCACCGATCTGTCCGCAGCATCGGACGAGGGAGACTTCAAATCCTTTGGCTGAAGAGTCAAAACCCGTCCGAAACGTCACAGAATCAAAACTCATGCGCAACGGTCGGAACACTCCAAACCCACCCGAAACGGTCGGGTGAAAAAGAAAGTCCAAACTCGGAAACGGTCCGCAACGTCGGAGGGTGAGATTAAAGACCTGCCCGCAACGGTGAAGGAGATGAAAGAGTTAACTCCCGATTAAACAAGGCTTTGAAAGATAGGAAAAACGACAATGGCATCAGTTCAAGATGGGATTCTTTAAAGCATGAAATGAGGAAAACCAATCGATTTACAACAACCAAAATGTTGGAAAACACTTTCAAAATTCATAGGCCCAAAATCAATAGGCTGAAATCAAGAAAAGAACCGACTAATTCAAAGCAAAAGAGGGTCCCAAAATTTTAGAATTTTGGGAAAAGTTGCAGCTGCAACAGAATTTATTTAACCAAACTTATGTAAAGGATGTAATTATGCGAGTATGGATTCATAGTGTGGTGCCCAAGGCCAAGGCCTGACTAGGGAATGGATAGGTATGTATGATGTATATATTTTTATTTGGACCATATTATTATATTATCATGCCAATTAGAAATGTATGAAATTAATAAAAAAATTTCCAGATGGCTATGTAAAGAGCACTAGAGGATTTATGAAACCACCAAAGGGGAAGAGGAAAGGGGGGCAGGGGCTATGGGAGTCCAAATCCTATGTTTCCAAGTGTTGACTTTAGAAGTCATCCAAAAATCTTCCATGTGCTTTGAATGAGCTAACTAATTCATTTTTTACTATTAACTCAATCATTGAATGCATGTGTGGGGTTTGTGGGGAAAGTCGCTTCATGTACTATTGAAGCATGGGGATTGTGACCTTTATGTCAGCTGTCATTAGTCATTTTTTTTATGGTCAAAATCTATGCTAGTTGTCTTTTCACCATCATCCCATATACCTTGGAGTCAACAACATTTTTATCATTTCTCCCATGCATGTTTTCTACACTACATAGAATTTCCACAGTTGTTCATGATCATTACTAGACTACGTTGAACCCAAAAATTTGGATTTAGAGACATAACTAAATTTTGAAAGGGAAGATTAATGGTTGTAGGTGAGATTATAGGTTGGGAAACCTAGGAAACATTACCCATTGTTTTTTGTTTCTTTTGAATTCTTGAGAAGGCATTATTTATGCTACAAGAGGTTCTCTAACAACATACAATAGATTGGGATCTTACTGCACACACTAGTAAGCACTGTAAGGATTGGATTCCCTAAGGGAACTTTGGATCAGTTAAGGAGAATTCCTTCCCTGTGTTGTGTGGGGAAGTTGGAAGGAGTTCCATGGTTGTGATGGTTGAGTAATATCTCTATAGAACTTTATATGAGGTTGGCTAAGTATAGAGAATGGAAGGGGTTGTGGGATGAGTGAGAGAAGCCTGTAGGTGTTTCCTTCACCCTGGTCGTCTCATTTCCTAGCTTGGCTTGTGTGGGAATACGGACATTTAGAAGATTTCAAGTTTATTCAGACAGTCTTAAGCTGGGAAAGAGAGTTAATTCAGAGATCTAGGGTTCACTAGTTAGTCGCCAATTGTTGCAGCTGCAACATTTTCCCAAAATTCTAAAAATTTTTAGGACCCTCCTCTATTTTGAATTAATTGGTTCTTCTTCCTGGTTTTGGTTTATGGACTTTTGGAACGTTTTCCAGCATTTTGGGTTGCTTTATCAATTGATCTATTTTTCTTCCTTAATGTTTAAAACAATCCCGTGCATAATCAAGTTGATCATTGCCTTTGAATACTTTTAAAACCTTTTGAATCAGAAGCTTGTTCATTTAAATTTCCTGCCGTTGCGGAGGTTTGCTGCCTTGTCCTTTTCCGCTGTTGCGGGTGTTTTTGGGTTCTCCATCGTTGCTGGTGGTCTGAGGTTCCACGTCAAAAGGTATGATCATCTCCTTGGCCGACGTTGTGGCCGGATCATCGCTTGATGCCTCCACCATTGCGGATCGGTTTGAATTTGGTTTTTCACCGGTTTTCCGATTTACATGTTTCGGGGTTTTTTTTTTCCTTGGCTTTGTATCGGATATTTTTACCATCACTCCCTCCGCCGTTGTGGATGGTGTTGTGTTCTGAAGGTCCGCTATTTCGGTGGATTTTAAACTTTCGGCTTTCGATCCAAGTTTCTTCCGATGCCCGATCATTGCTTTATCGCGCCTTGCTCACCGTTTCGGATGAGTTAACGCTAGAGCCTGCCGCCGTTGCGGAGGGGTTCACGATCTCGCCGCCCGATTCAGATTCGTTCCCCGCCCGACGCGTCATGTCACACGTGCGATTCTTTTTATATATACGGGGACATCGTTGGGACTATTCTATTGTTTGTTTTGGCTCGAGCTGTCGTGATCATCTGTGCTGTCGACCCCTCGAACCTTGTGGACCATCGTGCCGGTACTCGCACCCAGGTGTCAGTTGGGAAGCCCAACTGTTCTCGCCCCGTTAGCTACACGTCACTACCAGGTAGGCCATTCTTGCCGTGTTTCGTTCCTTTCAAGGTTTGTTTGATGCGGTTAGGTGTCCCCTATCCCTGTTCTGCTTGCGTACGGAGTTTTTACCCATGGTTAGATTTGTGGCGGTCTTTCTTTTTCCTCCCTGTGCTAACATAGCACCCGCATATTGAGATTTTCGTAACTGTTCGCGGTTAAGAGAGGGGAGTTGTTTTTCTTTTTAAAAACCCATATATTGATTATCTATTTTGACCTTGGCCTGTATTTTGCCGCCCCGCGCACGGTGGATGAAGATGTGGTGCAGGTGGTCGTTATGCCGCCTGCACCTGGTTTCCCCTTGTGATGATGAGGTCCGGGGAGAAGTTTTTGATGGGTTTTTCTTGTGATTTGTTGCTGGTTCTGCCATTAGTCAATTTTCCCATTTGCCCGGTTTTGAACCCCAGCCTGTATTGCTCGCACCGTCTGAAACCCTAGGTGGTCAAGAGGGATGTGCCGTGATAGTGGTTTGCGTTTTGAAGATAGCATGGATAGTGGTTTTGGTGAAAGCGTCATGTGCAGAAAATTGATGTTAATGCCTACAGTGTATAGCCGCACTGATGTAATTATCTTTCCACGAGCAGTATAAGCCATTGCCGATTTTATCCTCGCTAAAGCCATGTCGCCTGAGTGTATGATATGGGAAAGATACTTTTGCACCTTGCGTTTGAAATACATGCATTTGCTTTAGGAGTTATTTTCATGGGAGAAACGGCACACTACGAAATAATGTAGATTTAATGCCAGCTCAAATATGATTGGTAAAGTTTTAGTATCATGCAGCAGTAGGACATTGCCCACTATTTTGCACAGGACTGAGTTTTTTCATACTAGTAGTTTTGATAGTCAAGGCATTGCTCGGTTATGCATACATACATTGGTTTCTCTACTTGCTTTCACATTAAATACATGAAGATGGCACTCTACATATGAATGTATTTTATTGCAGTCTAGAAGATGGTTGATGGGATGTTTTAAATATCATACAAAATGTTTTGCATCTTGCTAAGATATAGACAAGAAAAATAAGTAGTGTACTTTTGTTCAGTCAGGTATGCAGACTTATATTGTAATTTCATCAACTAGTTGCTGCCATGATATACACAGATAGAATAAAGTGCTGTACTCTATCTTGTAAATGTATGCACCTTAAATGCCTCAATACTAAAATGTTATATATATGGCAGGAAGAAGCCGAGTCCACCATGTCCAAAAGACAAAAGAAGAAGGCCCCAGTGGTGGAAGAAGTGCCAGAAGCAGAAGCTGAAACAAATATTGAATACATATACGAAGACACCCAATGTGTCTCTGGTGTTGAGCCCGAGTACAAATGGGGTGAGATATATAGATTGATTTCCCGTAGGGAGGTCCCCGACATGGGTCTCGAAGAAGAACCCATTTACGCTAACATAGAGAAATTCGCCATCATGAAGGTGGCTACCAGACCAGAGCTGTTCCCATGCTCTGAGGTAATCAGATGGATTCTGCCCCATACAAATACAACCACAATGCTCATAGAAAATGTTGAAGGCCAGGGCTATGCTACATTTAGCCCAGGATATGTGGCCTTGGCTTATCACCTACCAGAACCTCAACTCTTTATATCTGATGATTGGCTGGATAACATCAGAATGGACCTAGTGGAAACTCTCAAGAGGATGCTCTTGCCAGGAAAGATTTATCAATACAGAGCAACTGGCGAATATGATACAGCGAGCTTGAGGGCTACTTACAGATTCATAGCTCTGATGCTGAATAGGATCTTTGGGAGAGCCCATGGAAAACTCTTCAAATTTGAATGGATACCGATTATGTTTCATGTGGCAACCCAAGGAACAATATTCAATTGGGCTAGCCTGGTATCAAGCAGTCTTTCTTCGTGTGTAGCTGCAGCCCAGGGAGGAGAAGCCAAGAAAAAGTCTGAATTCTTTATGAGTTCGATATTAATAGACTGCATATTGTGCAACCAGCCTTTCCTCGGTCTCAGGTGCATCTGGGACAGAGAGATAATGCATGTGTATGCCGCTTATAAACCATTGTGGGCTAACCAGTACCATAGCCATTACAGGAAGGTATGTGAGCAATTCATAATGCCACTCTATACACTCATCTTCTGAAAGGAATGTGACTGTATGTCAGAAGGTGCCATGCAGGTAATAGAAGAACATGCAGACTATTTCCTGACTTAGAATGGCATGTATCTCAGTATGTTTGGAGGATCAAAGACACCTTTTTTGCTACCCAAATATGCAATGGACTGTATAATCCATAAAGAAGCGGCCAGGCAGGTGTTCATTGATGGAATAGGTCATTTCTTGTTCCAACACAAGAAAACTGCATATCCTCTTTTACCATTCAAGCTAGGTAGCTACAAATTCACCAATGTGAAGCAAGCTGCCGAATTCATAGAGGAACTAGGGAAGTTCCATTTTGGTGAGATGCCTTTCCGACGAAATGACACTCATGGTAAAATAGCTGAGCACTGTAAGAAGCATAAGGTATTTTTTGAATATACCCATCATTTCGATAAGGAGGAATTTGTCTTCCGGAATGCCCCAAACATGATGGCACTAAACAGAAGGCTCAAGCCTAAGAACCCCACCAAAGGTGGAAAAGGGGCTGAGCAAGCCAGAGCTGAAGGGGAGGCCAGGAGAAGACAAGAGGAGGACCAGAAACTAGCACAAGAAGCTGCAGAATGGCTTCATAGTGAAGAAGAATGAAAGAGGAAAGCTGCCCAGGAAGCAACTGAGAAAGCACAAGAAGCAGCCAAAGGGGCTGAAGAGGCAGCTAGACTGGCAGCTGAAGAAGCAAAGAGAGAGCTAGATGAAGAACTCCAGAGGCAGGAGGCTGAGAGAATAAAGTTGAACTAGCAGTCAAGTTCGGAAGCAGCAGCCAGACAGATCCAGGAGGGGGAGAACCCCAAGATGCAAACCTCTCAAGTACCTGCTGCCAGCACTCCTGTGGCCCCTATGCTCCAGCTAGTGCTTTTCGTCCAGAAAAAGGGAGAAGAAGTCCCTGACTTCAATACTGTCTATTATGATAGGACCACTAAGCGAATAATGAGGAGGACAGAAAATAAAGTGGAAGCAGAGAATCTATCAGGAAAAATGGTGACAGATACAACCGTCATGTTGGGAACGGACAAGGATCCTAGGCTCACACTGAGAATCGGGGCTGCTGCAATCAATGCCTCGAAGGATAATATGAATAGGATAATGATTGCCCTGGAGACATCTAAGAAAACCTCCGCTCAGCTGAAAGATACACTGAGAAGAGAGAGAGAAGAGGGTAGCAGACTCAAGATAAAATTTGAACATATGCAGAGAGAAATGAAATCCTCAAAGGACGAAGTCTAGGCCCTCCAAGTAGAAGTGCAAGCCAAGGAAACAGCACAGGAGGCCCTAGAGAAGGTACAACAGGAGTGCTAGGATTTTAAAAGTGAAAAGGAACAACTACTAAAGAAGGTGGAGGATCTAGAGGAGCAGCAAAAAATCCTCATGCAAGCCAATGATGAGCACACCCTAGGACTAAGGAAAGAACATCAAGAGCAGCTAGCCTCTCTAACCATTGATCTGGAGGCGGCTAGGGAATAGCAAGTCGATCTGTAGCCATTTAAAGAATATATCCTGGCTCAGAAGACTAAAATGATACAGCTGCAGGTTGCTCTGGAAGAAGAACGGTGTAAAGTCCTACAGATTGATAGCTGATTAGAGGAGATCATGGAGACTTCCTCATACTTCGTTGATCGATCTCAGGATGTTCTTGAGGTTTTGAATGCTAGAATGGCGAGGCCGGAAGATGATTCCGAGACTCCAGTAGGGCTACTAGCCAAATACCACCAAGCCCTCAAGAAATATCATAACCTAGTAGAGTTCGCCATCAGCACTGCTGAGGACTTCAAGAAGGCTGTAAAAAGGATGCCGGGAGCATGCTCAGAATATTTTAGGAGGCTCCTTAATACGTACAACCGATGTCAAACAGAGGATGAGCATAGGCTTGAGGAGTTCCCGGACCATGAGGCCTTTGTAGAAATATTGCAGAAAAGGTATCAAGATGCAGAGGCCAGAATGCAGCAGATTAAAGCCATTGATGAGCAAGTGCTGAAGGATGAAGTAGGCCACGCAGCTGTTAGCATGCAGTTTGTAGAAGATCAGCTGCGTTTGATCCCAGCAAGGATCGAGGCCATCAGGAACCAAGTTGAAAGGTTTGAATACAACATTCAGTTTTTGGAGCCATGCGCCTTTGAAGGCCTTGCTGCTGAAGTAGCCGCGTGGAAGAAGTTCCTAGAGAGCCAAGCAGGACCCTCCTCATAGAGGATCGGTCAACCTTGTAACAATTTAATAATTTTGTAAAATCTTTTTGGAAAGTGAAGCTTTGGGGGAAACAAATGGTTGGGAAGCCCAAAGGTCACTTTGGGCAGCCCAACCATTTCACCTTTTTGTATAAAAGTAGGAAGCGTAGAAGGGAAAAGGGGATTTTTTCCCCAGTAAGACTGGTGATGACATATTGTAAGAAGAACTACTTCCTTTTGCAATAAAGATTACAGTTTGCCTGTTGAAAGAAGATCGGTGGAGTTTCAAATGTTTTTCCATGGATTGTTGAAAGATGAACTACTTTGTTTTTCAGCATTGTGTCCATGAATTGTGAGATCGTTCTAACTTTATGACCTATGTCTTTGTTAAATGATTTCCGATTTATTTTATGAATTAACCACCAGGAGTAATGTATGCTGATCATAAACAATTAGCTATCTGATTGTGGAAATATCTTTCATTGTTCATGCTTGTAAAAGTAACTCTCAGCTATCTGTAATTGCTTTTATCATGTGTGCACATCAACATTACTCACATATATTAAATACAAGTTGGCTCCCCGGGGATAGGTAGATAGAGATAGATGAATAGTTAGGTAGTTAGGTCATTGCATTGCTGCATGTGTGATTCAGGTGCGGGCAAGCCTAAGACGAGAGGTAAGAACCTGCGCATCACATTGTGATCGCTCCCTACATTCTTCACCACCCTGCATGTTTAGTTAGATTCTTGCATATCATTCTTAAATTAAAATACAAATTCCGGTGGACCGGGCCGCAACTGGTAAACCCTTTGTTTGTGTTTGAACTGCGGTAGCCGGACCGTAAAACCGGACTGATTCCCCACACCAAATAGTCAACGGGCTAGTTGGGAACGTTGATTGGGGAGAATCCCTTTCTGTTGTCGCCTGGGAATTTCTAGGCCTCAACAGTTCTGGCGCTAGAATGAGGGCTGCCAGTAAAAGGCTGGCCGTGGAACTTAATTTCCCGAGACTATCATACCAGCATATGTTTGAAGCTTTCAACCTATCCTGATTATTTGCAGATCCAATGCTATCCTTGAAGGACTGTCTCCCCCAGCATCTTATTCTTTTAGCTTTGCTTATGGCTGGTAATCAACCCAACCCTTTGCCAGCATGGAGAGCTAGGTCACCTCTAAACTTAACTCCTCCTTTGCTTAACCTGCCTCAAGCCTTTGACAGACTCTTGCTTAAATTTGACCCCAAGGAAAGGATTGCTGTAGATGATCACCTTCAAAGCTTCTACCTAGCATTAGAAGGTCTAAGGGCTGGAGAGTACGAAAATGTGGTCTGTAGGCTATTCCCGCACACTCTGAAAGGAGCAGCAGCTTCTTGGTATTTTGGTCTACCTGCAAACTCCATTCCTGATTGGGACACCTTTGAAAGGGTTTTTAGAAGCAAATATACAGCTCAGAAGACCCATGCCTCATTGATGAAAGGGCTTGGTCTGTTAAGAAAAGGGAAGAAGGAAAAGGTACAAAGTTTTACTCAGATATTTTCACTGTATTTAAAACACTTTTCTGCAGTTGACAGACCTTCAGACAAGGTTTTAATTGAGTATTATACTTCAGCCCTAGGACCTGAGCTGGCCATGTTTTCCAAGATGAAAGTCAAGCCTACACTGGTGGAGACTTATGAAGAGGCCGAAAGGGTAGAGGCTGAAAAGAAGAGTGTAGAGGATTATCCTGATCCACTTGAAGAGAAGATCCCTGTGAGAAGAAGCTCACTGCTGTCTAAGTCCAGAGAAGATCAATCGCATGATTATCATGAGATGATGAAAGTGTTGCAGAGACTGTCCAACTGAATTATAGATCTGGAAAAAGGGAGGGACATTCAGAAAACCTATGAACCCCACTGTCCGAAAAGAGAGGATAACAACCAATGGCAAGTACCACCTCCAAATTTGGCATCAATAAACATAACAGAAGTAGGAGGGGACAATTTCTGTACCTTTCACCAACAACCCCACTCTGAGAAGAAGTGCCCTCAATGGATACATTCAATGACATTGGTGATGAATAAGTTGTTGGACCCAGAATTGATTAGGGGCAGTGGCAAAGAGGTAAAGGAGAAACAGACGATAAGAGAACCAGAGGTTGATACCATGCTCTCATGGAATGGTATTTCATTGTTTGACATTGAAGATAACACTCCTAAGTCCGAATGCACATCTACAACTACGAAGGACGTGGGTGTCATAGGCCAAGACAATGCAATAATCTCTAAAATGAACAGCTTGCAGGAGAATGTTAGGAGGCTGGACGAGGGTATAATACATGAGAACAATACCCTCAACCAGAGGACAAATCCAATCAATGAGACTGTCAAACCCATAGAAGAACCAATAGGTGTCAGTGGGGAAAATTTTGATGAAACTCAAGAGCTAACAAAGGATATACCTACTCAAAACCAATTAGGGGTAGAAGACCAAGAACCAGGTTGGAAAGAAAACCTTGACACCCCACCTTTTCTGTTGACTCTGGAAATGATGAATTATAATGTACATAATTGCTTAGTAGACTCTGGAGCAGCAGTGAATCTGATGCCCCTGGAGATTTGTAAAAAGATTAATGGACCACTAGAGTCCACACCTAGTGAAGTAACGCAATTAGATAGCACAGGTGTCAAGGTGGTGGGAGAGATGAAGAATGTTCTCATTCGTTTGGCTGCAAACAATAAGATATGTCAGTTCATTGAAATTATGGTGGCTGACATACCAAGGGGATATGGGCTCATTCTCAACCGAGATTGGGCTTCCAGGTTGAAAGGATAATTTGCTTCAGACTGGTCCCATCTGTTTTTGCCTCTCAAGGGTACCCCTAATCAGATAAAAATTTTGAGAGAACCATACATGAAGTATACTGTCACAAAGTTAGGAGAAGGAAATGAGTCTGCTGATTCTATCCTGGGAAACTACCTGACTGAGCTTAAGTTAAAACATCATACCTCAAAAAGGGCCAGTCCTATGATGGACACTCAGCCTGAGCTCTTTCAACTCCCTCAGGTTGAAAGAAATGACTGCAGGATTTTAGATATGGGTTCCATTTCAAAAACAACACAGTTAGACCATGGTTAGATAACTCATGTCTGAAATCCAGCTCGTTCCCTAGCTCTCTAGATTTAAAATTTTTTTAGGAATGGGCAAAATTTTTGTTTTCTTTTGTAAATAAATAAATTGTTTGCTTTTATTAGATGTTGTTTTCATGCTTTGTTGCTTTGATGTTTGATTTCTTTTGACTATTTGCTTTGCTGCTTTGCTGGTTTTTATTTTTGTTGGAATAAAGAGGCAAACTTTTGGTTGCAATGGGAGCATCCGAGTTCTTTATTAAATCAGATCTTGAGCAAAAGACTGTGCTGTAAAAGTATAGAATGTCTTCTAGTAGGAGTATTCCTGACTTGCAGTGCATTCATTTGAAGTCTTACTTAACCCCTGGAAATAACTCAGAAGTAAAAAGGGTCTGAAGTACTATTTTGAGGCTCCATCCATTTCACATCTTAAATACCCAAGGCAGTGACAGCAAAAGGCTCATGGAAAGGAAGCAGGGTGGAACAGTTTATCATATATAAATGATCCCATGCCATAAATTACGAAAAGGCTCACGGAAAGGAAGCAGGGTGGAACAGTTTATCATATATAAATGATCCCATGCCATAAATTACGAGAAGGCAAAAATCTATTAAGAGTCAAAACTCCTGAAAGAAACAAGTCATATCAAAGAAAAGCTAGAAAAGCATTAATCTCAAGGCATAAAGAACTAAATGGCCACAAGAACCTCTCCATCCGTGAACTGAAATATGCAATACCCCGTTCACACAAAAGGACACTATGGGATAGAGGATCCTGAATGAAAATTCAGTAAGAAAAGGCTTGAAGGAGGACTCAAATTAAAAGGATTAAAATTCCAAAGGACACAAAAGTCCAGTTGGCATGGGAATGAGGACCAAAAGGATAATACTGTTACCCTCTGTTACAATCCTGTGGTGTCTCAGCTGCAACTACCAAAGGGAAGGTACAATAAACCTCATCCATTTGGCCTCAAAAGAGTTATTCATACTTGAAACACTGCTGATGTTACCTTCTCCTGAAAGGATGGACTTCTTCTAAGTAATTTAATGCATAATTTGGCTTGCATGGGAATACAGACATTTAGAAGATTTCAAGTTTATTCAGACAGTCTTAAGCTGGGAAAGAGAGTTAATTCAGATATCTGGGGTTCACCAGTTAGTCGCCAATTGTTGCAGCTGCAACATTTTCCCAAAATTCTAAAAAATTTTAGGACCCTCCTCTACTTTGAATTAATTGGTTCTTCTTCCTGGTTTTGGTTTATGGACTTTTGGAACGTTTTCCAGCATTTTGGGTTGCTCTATCAATTGATCTGTTTTTCTTCCTTAATGTTTAAAACAATCCTGTGCATAATCAAGCTGATCGTTTCCTTTGAATACTTTTAAAACCTTTCAAATCAGAAGCTTGTTCATTTAAATTTCCCGTCGTTGCGGAGGTTTGCTGCCTTGTCCTTTTCCGTTGTTGCAGGTGTTTTTGGGTTCTCCATCGTTGCGGGTGGTCTGAGGTTCCACGTCGGAAGGTATGATCATCTCCTTGGCCGACATTGCGGCCAGATCATCGCTTGATGCCTTCGCTGTTGCGGATCGGTTTGAATTTGGTTTTTCACCGGTTTTCTGATTTACATGTTTCGGGTTTTTTTTTTCCTTGGCTTTGTATCGGAGCTTTTTACCATCGCTCCCTCCGCCGTTTCAGATGGTGTTGTGTTCTGAAGGTCTGCCGTTTCGGAGGATTTTAAACTTTTGGCTTCCAATCCAAGTTTCTTTCGACGCCCGATCATTGCTTTATCGCGCCTTGCTCACCGTTTCGGATGAGTTAACGCTAGAGCCTGCCGCCGTTGTGGAGGAGTTCACGATCTCACCGCCTGATTCAGACTCGTTCCCCGCCTGATGCATCATGTCACACGTGCGGTTCTAAGGCCAGGGCTATGCTGCATTTAGCCCAGGATATGTGGCCTTGGCTTATCACCTGCCAGAACCTCAACTCTTTATATCTGATGATTGGATGGATAACATCAGAATGGACCTAGTGGAAACTCTCAAGAGGATGCTCTTGCCAGGAAAGCTTTATCGATACAGAGCAACTGGCGAATATGATACATCGAGCTTGAGGGCTACTTACAGATTCATAGCTCTGATGCTGAATAGGATCTTTGGGAGAGCCCATGGCAAACTCTTCAAATTTGAATGGATACCCATTATGTTTCATGTGGCAACCCAAGGAACAATATTCAATTGGGCTAGCCTGGTATCAAGTAGTCTTTCTTTGTGCGTAGCTGCAGCGCTGGGAGGAGAAGCCAAGAAAAAGTCCAAATTCTATATGAGTTCGATATTAATAGACTGCATATTGTGCAACCAGCCTTTCCCCGGTCTCAGGTGCATTTGGGACAGAGAGATAATGCCTGTGTATGCCGCTTATAAACCATTGTGGGCTAACCAGTACCATAGCCATTACAGGGAGGTATGTGAGAAATTCATAATGCCACTCTATACACTCATCTTCCGAAAGGAATGTGACTGTATGTCAGAAGGTGCCATGCAGGTAATAGAAGAACATGCAAACTATTTATTGACTGAGAATGGCATGTATCTCAGGATGTTTGGAGGATCAAAGACACCTTTTCTGCTACCCAAATATGCAACGGACTGTATAATCCATAAAGAATCGGTCAGGCAGGTGTTCACTGATGGAATAGGTCATTTATTGTTCCAACACAAGAAAACTGCATATCCTCTTTTACCATTCAAGCTAGGTAGCTACAAATTCACCAATGTGAAGCAAGCTGCCGAATTCATAGAGGAACTAGGGAAGTTCCATTTTGATGAGATGCCTTTCCGACGAAATGACACTCATGGTAAAATAGCTGAGCACTGTAAGAAGCATAAGGTGTTTTTCGAATATACCCATCATTTCGATAAGGAGGAATCTGTCTTTCGGAATGCCCCCAACATGACGGCACTAAACAGAAGGCTCAAGCCTAAGAACTCCACCAAAGGTGGAAAAGGGGCTGAGCAAGGCAGAGCTGAAGAGGAGGCTAGGAGAAGACAAGAGGAGGCCCAGAAACTAGCACAGGAAGCTGCAGAATGGCTTCATAGTGAAGAAGAAGGAAAGAGGAAATCTGCCCAGGAAGCAGCTGAGAAAGCACAAGAAGCAGCCAAAGGGGCTGAAGAGCCAGCTAGACTGGCAGCTGAAGAAGCAAAGAGAGAGCTAGATGAAGAACTCCAGAGGCAGGAGGCCGAAAGAATAAAGTTGACCCAACAGTCAAGTTCGGAAGCAGCAGCCGGACAGATCCAGGAGGGGGAGAACCCCGAGGTGCAAACCTCTCAAGTACCTGCTGCCAGCACTCCTGTGGCCCCTATGCTCCAGCTAGTGCCTTTCATCCAAAAAAAGGGAGAAGAAGTCCTTGACTTCAATACTGTCTATTATGATAGGGCCACTAAGCGATTAATGAGGAGGACAGAAAAGAAAGTGGAAGCAGAGAATCTATCAAAAAAAATGGTGACAGATACAGTCGTCATGTTGGGAATGGACAAGGATCCTAGGCTCACACTGAGAATCAAGGCTGCTACAATCGATGCCTCGGAGGATAATATGAATAGGATGATGATTGCGCTGCAGACATCTAAGAAAACCTCCGCTCAGCTGAAAGATACACTGAGAAGAGAGAGAGAAGAGGGTAACAGACTCAAGAGAAAATTTGAACATATGCAGAGAGAAATGAAATCCTCAAAGGACGAAGTCCAGGCCCTCCAAGTAGAAGTGCAAGCCAAGGAAATAGCACAGGAGGGCCTAGAGAAGGTACAATAGGAGTGCCAAGATTTTAAAAGTGAAAAGGAATAGCTACTAAAGAAGGTGGAGGATCTGGAGGAGCAGCAAAAAATCCTCATGCAAGCCAATGATGAGCACACCCTAGGACTGAGGAAAGAACATCAAGAGCAGCTAGCCTCTTTGACCGTTGATCTGGAGGCGGCTAGGGAATAGCAAGTCGATCTGCATCCATTTAAAGAATATATCCTGGCTCAGAAGACTAAAATGCTACAGCTGCAGGTTGCTCTGGAAGAAGAACAGTGTAAAGTCCTACAGATTGATAGCCGGTTAGAGGAGATCATGGAGACTTCCTCATACTTCGTTGATTGATCTCAGGATGTTCTTGAGGTTTTGAATGCTAGAATGGCGAGGCCGAAAGATGATGTCGAGACTCCAGTAGGGCTACCAGCCAAATACCACCAAGCCCTCAAGAAAGATCATAACCTAGTAGAGCTCGCCATCAGCACTGCTGAGGACTTCAAGAAGGCTGTAAAAAGGACGCTGGGAGCATGCTCAGAATATTTCAGGAGGCTCCTTAATACGTACAACCGATGTCAAACGGAGGCTGAGCATAGGCTTGAGGAGTTCCCAGACCATGAGGCCTTTGTAGAAATATTGCATAAAAGGTATCAAGATGCAGAGGCTAGAACGCAGCAGATTAAAGCCATTGATGACCAAGTGCTGAAGGATGAAGTAGGCCACGCAGCTGTTAGCATGCAGTTTCTAGAAGATCAGCTACGTTTGAGCCTAGCAAGGATCGAGGCCATCAGGAACCAAGTTGAAAGGTTTGAAGTCAACATTCAGTTTCTAGAGCCATGTGCCTTTGAAGGCCTTGCTGCTGAAGCAACTGCGTGGAAGAAGTTCCTAGAGATCCAAGCAGGACCCTGCTCATAGAGGACCGGTCAACCTTGTAGCAATTTAATAATTTTGTAAAATATTTTTGTAAAGTGAAGCGTTGGGGGAAACAAAGGGTTGGGAAGCCCAAAGGTCACTTTGGGCAGCCCAACCATTTCACCTTTTTGTATAAAAGTAGGAAGCGTAGAAGGGAAAAGGGGCTTTTTTCCCCAGTAAGACTGGTGATGACATATTGTAAGAAGAACTACTTCCTTTTGCAATAAAGATTAAAGTTTGCCTGTTGAAAGAAGATCGGTGGAGTTTCGAATGTTTTGCCATGGATTGTTGAAAGATGAACTACTTTGTTTTTCAGCATTGTGTCCATGAATCGTGAGATCGTTCTAACTTTATGACCTATGTCTTTGTTAAATTATTTCTGATTTATTTTATGAATTAACCACCAGGAGTAATGTATGCTGATCATAAACAATTAGCTATCTTATTGTTGTAGGGTTCTTCCGGACAATCCGCAGTAGCCATTTTTAGGTCGACGTTTCGATTCCGAATCTGGAACCATCATCAGGACAAGTAATCAATAGGTAAAGCTGCAGCTCTGGAATTAAATACCGGTTGGAGTGGTTTTATAATTAAATTGGCCGACTAGTCCTAGGTTTAGGGAAGGGAAATTAATAAAAGATTAAATTTTTTTAAATTAGGTTAAATTACATGTTTAGCAATTGAAATATCTTTATTTTATTTTAAAGGTTTAGGATTAGGGTTTATGAAATAGGGCTCAAGTTAGGGCTAAAAATAGGGCATGTTTCAAATTTAATTTATTTAAATTGTTAAAATATACTTATAATTTATAATTTAAATTATTAACAAATTATTATTAATTTATTATTAGGTTAATAAAATTATTTATCAACTTATTGAATTGAATTAGGGCTTAAAATAGGGTGCGACTAGTCCTAGGTTTAAGGGAGGGAGATTAATAAATAGCAAAATATAATTTGTTTTACAATTGGGTTAATGTTAATAATTGAAATATCCTAATTTAATTTTAAATGTTTAAGATTAAGGTTTAAAAAAGGGGCTTAAAAATAGGGCATAAAAATTAATGTTAAAAGTAATTTAATTTATGATATATTCTTGTTTTTATTTTAAATTGTTATAAAATATTTATAATGTATAAATTGAATTGTTAATAAAATCTATACCAATTATTAAGTTAATAACATTATTTGACAATTTTCTTTTGAAATGAAAGGGGCTTAAATTAGGGCTTATAAATAGTTTAAAAGATTATTAAAATAAGTATGAAATAATTTACTTCCCAATATAATTTTAATTTTATTTTCAATATAATTTAGATTTAATTTATTGTTATAAATTATTTATAAATTGTTGTAAATTATTTATAATTTATAAATTAAATTATTAAAAATATTTTGAATTATTAGTGAATTATTATTATTATTTTTTTTAAAGTTATTATCTAGTTATTTTTAAAGATTTTACTTTAATTTTAATTTAAGTTATTATTTAGTTATTTTTTTAAAGATTTTACTTTAATTTTAA
>LPNX010492380.1:436001-498834 GCA_001517045.1 Pseudotsuga menziesii
CGAAACGTCGACTTAAAAATGGCTACTGCGGATTGTCCGGAAGAACCCTACAACAATTTATCTTACCGCAGAAATCTACAAACTGAAATAGCTATCTTATTGTCGAAATATCTTTCATTGTTCATGCTTGTAAAAGTAACTGTCAGCTATCTGTAATTGCTTTTATCATGTGTGCACATCAACATTACTCACATATATTAAATACAAGTTGGCTCCCCGGTGATAGGTAGATAGAGATAGATGAATAGTTAGGTAGTTAGGTCATTGCATTGCTGCATGTGTGATTCAGGTGCGGGCAAGCCTAAGACGAGAGGTAAGAACCTGCGTATCACATTGTGATCGCTCCCTGCATCCTTCACCACCCTGCATGTTTAGTTAGATTCTTGCATATCATTCTTAAATTAAAATACAAATTCCGGTGGACCGGGCCGCAACTGGTAAACCCTTTGTTTGTGTTTGACCTGCGGTAGCCGGACCGTAAAACCGAACGGATTCCCCACACCAAACAGTTAACGGGCTAGTTGGGAACGTTGATTGGGGAGAATCCCTTTCTGTTGTCGCCTGCGAATTTCCAGGCCTCAATAGCTTCAAAGTCTGACAGATATTCAGAGGAAGATTAATGCTAGGAATCACTAAAAAAATCAAGCTCTTCGCCTCATAGAAGGAATATTAATGGATTAAAATACAAATTCCGGTGGACCGGGCCGCAACCGATAAACCATTTGTTTGTGTTTGACCTGCGGTAGCCGGACCGTAAAACCGAACGGATTCCCCACACCAAAGAGTTAATAGGCTAGTTGGGAACGTTGATTGGGGAGAATCCCTTTCTGTTGTCGCCTGCGAATTTCCAAGCCTCAACAGCTTCAAAGTCTGACAGATATTCAGAGGAAGATTAATGCTAGGAATCACTAAAAAAATCAAGCTCTTCGCCTCATAGAAGGAAGATTAATGGATCATGCTCTTCACCTCATAGAAGGAAGATGAAGAGGGGTTCAAAGAAAAAATTAGATGGGGAAGTTAGGAAGGCCAAACCTCTTGCATTTGATGGTGAGAAAAAATATGGTCAATAAGCTAAGGATTGACATCTTAGGATGAGGAAGTATTTCCAAGTCCAAGACTACTCTAGGAATATGAAAGAAAGAGTGTCTATATTCAATTTGAATGGAAGGGAATCTAATTTAGGATGGGATCACCTAAGGAAATTGAAGAAGATTAATGAAAGGAAGATTGCATGGAAGCAATTCAAGAAGTACTTCAACCAAAATTACCTTTCTAATAGTTACTATGATGGAAAAATCAAAGAATTCCATGAGCTGAAATTAGGTCAAATGACTATAGAAGAATATGCAAATAAATTCTTGGAGTTGTTGAGATATGTCAAGTACATCAGGGATGACAAAGTGAAAATTCAAAATTTAATAAGCGGTCTTACCCAATCTTATAAAGATGGAATTGACTTTGATGAGCCTCAAACTCTAGATGATACCATAAAAAATGCTAAGTATTATTATGATCAATCCAAAAGCATGCCAAAATTCCATAAGGCATAGAAGGACAAGAAAAATGAGAAGTTAAATCAAAGGAAGAAGGGGTTTAGGCCTCCTCATTTCAGAAATAGGCCAAGGCATCCCCCACAAGATGTGAAAAAACTAACTAGGATGATGGGAAACAAGCCAAGAGAACCACTTCAATGTTGGTGATGTGGAGAGGACTATTTGCTTAGAAACTGTCCACAAAGGAATGAGAGTGCAAAGCAAGTTCATAACATTCAAAAATATGAAATCATGAGTTAAGTGGAAAGGACAATCCCTAGTATTTATGTTGCACTAGAGGACCCCCAAGAAGATCATCAATTAACTGTGGTTGAAGTTGAAGGTAAGATTGCTAAGCAATCTATTTATATTTTAATTGACCCTAGATCTAATCAACGTTATATCAGTCCTAAATTTGTTGAGGTTTGTGATTTTAAGAAAACCAAGCATAGTAAATCATGGTTGGTCCAATTAGTGACAAGAACCAAGAGAAAAAGTTAGTGAGTTGGTGGAGAAATGTCCATTATAAATGAGTGAACTATCCACTTGCACAAATCTTAAAATTTTACCATTTGGTTCATATGCCATTCTTATTGGAATGGGCTGGTTGGAAGCACAAAGAGTTAAATTTGACTATTGCAACAAAAATTTTGAATGCATTGATGATGAAGGAAACTTAGGGTTGTAAAAGGAATTCAAAAGGAAATTTTTGTTTGGAAGATTTCAGCCACACAATTGAAGAAATTTTGTAGAAAAGGTTTCCAATTGTATGCAACCCATGTTTTACATCAAACAAAAAATGAAATCCCCAAATTAGATGATCATCATGTGCTACAAGAATTCAAAGATGTGTTCCATTATAAAGTTTTAGGACTTCCTCTAGAGAGGGATATGGATTTCATAATTGATCGTGTGCCAGTAGCAGCACCTGTGTTTAAGACACCTTACAGAATGAGTACCCAAGATTTATTAGAGATGAAAATGCAATTGCAAGAATTATTAGAAAAGAAGTACATAAGTCCAAGTATGTCTCCATGGGGAGCACCAGCACTATTTGTGAAAAATAAAGATGGGACAATCAAGTTATGTATTGATCACAGGTAGTTGAATAAAGTGACATTGAAAAAAAGGTACCCATTTCCTCGAATTGATGATATTTTTTATCAAATGAGAGGGGAAAAGGTATTTTCAAAGATATACTTGAGGTGTGGTCACCATCAACTGTCAATCAAGGAAGAAGAAATTGACAAGAAATCCTTTAGAATAAGGTATGTGTTGGTAGGTGGTTTGGACACACATGATGCGAAAGCCGAAAATAGTGCGACAGGAAGAGAAGTTGACAAAGAGTCGGATTGGTCATTATTTTGCAGTTTCTGGTCCAAGTAGTTATAAGTGGACCATTATGTAAAGGCGCAAGCCTATATATAGAGTTAGAAATGTAGTAGATGATATCTTAGAAACAAGCAAAGGATGATATCAGAGATTTTGTCTTAGATTATCTTTTCAACATCTATGGATGAGTGATGCCAATGGAATATATTGTTCCAAGTCTACGAATCATGGTAGCGAAAGGGATGGATGACAAAGGAGCACTGGAAGAACGCTTGAACTAGTTGTTGCAGCTTGAAGAAGATCAGTTCATTGCAATATTTCACCAGTGAGTTGAAAAGGATCACTAGAAGGAACGACATGATCAACACATCAAAACCAAGCACTTCCAGCAAGGCAATGCGGTGTTGCTCTATGACAGTAAGTTTGCAAAAGACCCAGGTAAGTTGAAAATGCATTGGTTAGGTCGTTATATAATCAATTTCATTACTGACGGAGGTGCTCTACAGTTGCAGCAGCTAGATGGCACAATACTGCTTAAGTTAGTGAATGGAAGTCGACTAAAGCCATACCGGGATAGCCAAGTGCATCGCGATGCTTAAGGCACTATGAAATGAAAAAAAGGATGTAAGAGGTGGTACAGAGGAGCCTAGCGCAATGGAAACCGGTGGCAGCGCAAGAAAAAATGGTTTGAGTCGCAGCAGGAAAGAGTCTGGAAACGTCTGTAGGGACGCAATATGGTCAAATCAAGAAATTAATGTAGTAATTAAATTAGTCAAGTGACAACGTCATTGGACGAGATGTGCATTTATGGTGAATCCGACTGTTAGATTAGGACGATCGATGGTGGATTTGGGTGATAAGTGATGGATTTGGTCATAATGATTGGAAATATTTCACACAGGTGCTTCCAAGATTTAAAAATGGGTGGGGTGTGATTTAAACGAACCACCATTGTTTTTGTTGAGTTGAGTAGAGCATCAAATGATAGCAAAGCATAGTTAAGAGGTTGCGAGTGATTAAGGTTGTAGCAATGGCCCAAGTTATTTCTAGTGGTAGCATTCAGGACTCGCCACACATAGGCACACCGATTGAGGAATAAATGGTTGTCTTGCAGATGGAGACTCAACGAGTTCCAAGGAAGAAGAGGGGCATGAATCGTCCCAAGTCCCCCACATAGAAGAAGCAGACCACCAAAAGTTCAAGAAGTGTAGAGGTCGAAGTAGATGCAGAGGTTGGACCCTCGACAAATGAGTTTGAATACTCTACAACAAAGAAGGGGCCGACGGTTTCATAAATTCCTGGGTTTATCCCCCCATGTAAGACTGGTGCGACACAATTTAAGATAAACAAGAACCAAAAATACCCCATTTAGATGTCGGCGATGCCCATGGGAATGCATTGCGCATTGAAAATTGTGGCATTGTTGACAAGGATGAAATACAATGATCGCGACTATTTGGAGTATGCTAAATGCACCGAAGAATAATTCGAGTCGCAAGGTCGTGGCGATGGAGGACCACTTGTTCGCACACCACAACAGTGGTGTTGCTAGGGTTTCACCCCTAGCTTGTGCGAATGAGCACCTACTAAGGACAATGGATTCCTTAGTAGCAGTTCAATAATATGTGAAATAAAAGATGCTAAATAGTAATAAAAATTAATCTAAACATGTTCATGAAACAAAACAGCAAAAAGTAAAGAATGATATTTTATTGATCTGACCTCCAATGTGGAGGTTGGTGAAGCCCTTTGCGCTGATCTGTGAGGTTGCTCCGAGCTCCAGCTGCTCCTTCTCTTTCTCCGATGGTGGAAATGGGCCAAAAAGGGCTCTCAATGGTGAAAGTAGCTCAATGGTGAGCTAGAGTTTCAAGAGCAATTTTGGCAGAGGCAGGATACTTGTGATTGTGGATATGGAATGAGGGGTCTCCATCACTTATTTATAGTGGTGGAGTGTTGGCTTAGGGTTTTGGAAACCATGTGGTTTAGGGTTTTTTCCTCCTTTTCCTCATTATTTTATATTTTTCTTCCTTTTTAGGGGATTTTTGCTATTTTTTGGAGGAATTTTGGATATTTTTGGAGGAAAATAGCCTTTTTGAGGCTTTTTGATGGTTTTATGGCCTTTTGGATGCATTTTTGGCCTTTTGGAGACTTTTTAGATGGTTTTATGGCCTTTTTGAGGGAAATATGGTAGGAAAATGGACAAATGAGCCATGTAGTGGGGTAGATGAGGTAGTGAACCTTTTTTGGGTGTTAACAGATTGCCCCCTGATGTGCGAGGGCAAGAGCTCATCGTATGGCCGATGGACATCATAAGTCATATATGGTTTTCCTGGGGTGTGGAGAAGAGAAGCAACAAACTGAAGCTCGGAACAACAATCTTGAACCACTTGCAAGAACTTGAAAATACATAACCTCAATAATGGATGAGGAATCATCTGATGATATGGACGAGGCGGGCATCCCCATGCTCGTATCAGAAAATAAAAATGAGGTCCAAAATATGGTGACCTTAACTGTGAGGCCCGAAAAAAAAAGGACCTGTAGGATACACAAACAACCACTGTGTATATCGTAAGAGTCCAGAAGGGACACACATCTGGGACATACTGTTGGGCTGATCATGGCTGAGCTGAACAACTGATGCACTGGAATGACAGCAGTGCTACTGAATGTGGTACCAAAGGAACTGATGTGCTGCTGGATCAGAGTGACAAGGGTCACACTCGCAATGGTACACTGATATGGAACTGAACCGGGTACTCAAGGAAGCATAAAGCTGGATGGCTTCCGAATACAATCGCCAACGCAGCCCGGACATCCACGGGAACATATGACAGGACGTTCTGAAGTGACTCACCAATGTGCTAGAGTCGGTGGAAATCCGGGGTCTTCAACAAATAATGGACGAGATATAAATCCTGCGCGATTCTCAACAATGCGATCAAGGTGTTGAAGTCGAGCATGTGAGAAACAACCATTTGGGGAGGCAATGATGATTCCTCCCCAGATGGTCTGTAGGCACTCACCACAGATGGTGATGGGTCCAAGGCGCAGGGGCCTCTGGGTCTATCCTCTGGAATAGAGAGGTTGTCGTCGACAGAGGGAGACCTGCAACTATTAAGGCAATGATGTTTCCTTGATAGGAGCGCGAGGTGAAAAACCGAAATGTGATAGTACTGATGGCAGGAATAACTGGGGGAATAACTGGGCAAGTAGAGTGGGTGGACTCAAACTTCCTTTGTTCAGAGTATGATGGCGGGGATGATCGGGCAGCATATGAAACTGACTGGTGGTAAAGGGATCATGGCTGTATAGGATCTGAGGGTAACGGGGTTGAGGGAGACTCAAGCTGTGGTAACATGGCAAGAGATTGCAAAATACTCTGAACAAAGGCGACTTGATTGGGGGTGCTACCGAGAGGATTGATCATAGCGCCAGGGGGTGCGGGGGGACTTCTTCATGGGTTAGGGAACTAGCAGAAGTGTGTATATGAAATGGTACTATCGTGTGGATTTTACAAGCCCAGGACAGTTCATGCTCGTGGTTGCTTTCAATTTTAAGGAGTCTGAAAGCAATAAGAAGACTCTGAATTAATGGAATGGCGGGGCAAGGAGGAAGTGTGATCAGTGATGAGCTGGGAAAGCGCAAGGGATTTAGTGCTCTTAGGTGTTCGGAACGTGAGGTCATATTCCTGGAGGATAATGACCCATTTAGCCACACGACCTTGCAGGAGCCGCCGGTTTAGGAGATATACCATGGGGTTAGAGTCGGCGACGACTGTGGTATGACTAAGTAAAATGTAGTGTCGCAATTTTTGGACGGAAAAGACCACTGCTAGGGCTAGTCTCTCCTCATATGGGTAACGTAGGGGTGGGCCGGACAAGGTCTGGATGACGTAGTAAATGACATGCTCTTAGTGTGAGGTATCTTCTTGAACCAAGACTCCAGACACAGCATGGTCAGATTCCGAGACGTAGAGGATGAAGTCCTGAGAGAAATCCGGAGGGGAAATCAAGGGGGCTTGTGTGAGAGCTTTCTTGAGAGCTTCGAATGTAGCTTCTGCTTTCTCGTCCCATACAAAGGGTATGTGGGTACAGAGTAGGCGCAAGAAACTGTGAACGGTTGTGGCGTAATCAGGAACAAAGCGTCGAAGGAAATTGGATCGCCGTTGCAGACTTTGGAGTTGCCGGAGTGTTCGAAGAGAGGGAAGGTCTAAGATGGCTTGGAATTTCAGGGGATCAACACTAATTCCTGTATGGGAAACAATGAAACCTAACAATCGGCCTGCCGGAACGCAAAAGACGCACTTGTGTGGGTTCAAGCGGATCTGGTATTTGCGACAACGTAGAAAAACTTGCCGAATGTCATTAAGGTGGTCTGATCGTTTTCGGGAACGAGCTGTAAGGTCATCAAGGTAGACGAGCAGGATATGGATCAAATCATGAAAGCAATAGGTCATGGCCCGCTGGAATGTGGCACCAGCATTTTTGAGGCCAAAAGGCATGACGCGATAGGCGAAGGTGCCCCATGGGGTAGTAAAGGTAGTTTTGTACTGGTCCTCCTTCCGGATGTGGATCTGATTGTATCCGGAGAAACCGTCCATGAACAAGAGGACTTCATGTCCCGCACACGCATCGATGAGCTGGTCAATAAATGGCATGGGGAAATTGTCTTTGGGACAGGCGCGGTTTAGGTCTCGGAAGTCAGTGCATACTCTAAGGGTGCCTTGTTTTTTGTTGACGAGAACAGGATTTGACACCCAGGTGGTGTAGGCAATAGGATAAATGAATCCTGCTGTGCGTTTTGAGGGATGAATGGGACGCTGTTTCTGACGAACTGGGGGTACATCAGGCCATGTGTCAATGTGGTGCTCTATAATGGCAGGGTCAAGACCAGGCATTTCGGTATAAGACCAAGCAAAGACATCACAGAATTCTCGAAAGAGTTTGTTGTAGTCCTCAATTTCTTGCTTACTGCAAGAGGCTCCTAAAGTGATGAGTTCGGGGGTGCCTCCTGGGGTAACGATGTCAATTTGGATGACAGGTGAGATGTTGGCCATGTTTCCCTCTTCGAAGGCGTCAGGAGCAGGGATAGGGTCCTTGAACCAGTCGACCTTGGAGGGAAGGAAATCTTTGGATTCCACTACAAATTGGGTAGCAGTGTTAGAGGAGGATTCATCTGGGAGAAAGTAGGAACGATGGTGCATATCATCCCAGGGGTAATCCGGGGCAGTAAGAGCTTCGAGAATCTCCTCGTCAGAACAGAATGTTTGTATCGTTAAGTCAGTTGACGAGGTTATAGTGGTGGAAGAGATCATATAAATGGTATTAACCTCTTCGGAAGGGGACGAGACCGGGGGGTGGATTTCCTCAATGGAAGACACCGGGGGGTGGATCTCCTCGATGGAAGAGACCGGGGGGTGGATCTCCTCAATGGTAAGTGGTGCCGTCTCAAGATCCAGATTGTTCATTTCAAAGAGAGCTACTCTATACTCGGGGAGATCGGGATAGTGATGGGAGTAATGTCCGTAAACACCGCATAGGGCACAGGAGTGGTTAGTGCGCAGGGACTTGTCACGAGGCGTAGGGGTTGGATCTAGATGGACAATCGGGATAGTGGGGTCGTCGTCAAGCAGTTGCATGTATTTCTGTAAAGCCGGTAACTGAGGACATAGGTGAGTCGCATGGCCTAACTCATCGCACAGCGTGCATTTGGGAGGAGCCCGAAACACAGGGGGGTTTTTTACTATCTTGGGAGGAGGGACAACAGTGTAAGGTTGGGGGCCTCTGCCCCTAGTGTGTTTAGTAAGAGGGGTGGTGGGGGGGTCTGTGGAGGATGACGGGGTTGCGATACCGGGAGATGGTTGATTGGTAGTGAAAACGGGTTGCACTGGTTGCAGGACGACATCTGGTGTCGGCGGACGAACGGGAGGCGAGAGATACCAAACGGGTAATCCTAAGGTTAAACCAGGGAGGCTGAGGGTAGCCATGACCAGGGCGCTAACTACTCCTGAGGGAGGGAAGAGGAAAGGAATGGTATGGATGGGGTAGCACCAATGTGACTAGGTACCATAGGGGGTTTAGGCAACACGGGCGGGTGATTAGTAGGAGTTCACGTGTTATGTGAGACGATGCATAGTTCAGACACTTCAGTGGTGGAATTGATTGGAAGCTCGAGGTCATTGGCGCATCTAAGTAAACTCTGGGCCCTATAGAAGAAACGAGTGAGGTGGTGGCCTCGAATACAGGTTGTTCAACCATGGGGAGAACATTTTCGGGTGCCGCAGGGGCATTGGGATCATGGTAGGTAAGTTGGTCAATCGTGACCACGCGTCCCTCATGGGGGAACATCATGATACGAAAGACGGTAGAAGCAACCGCCCGCATGGCATACATGTAGCTGCGGCCAAGTAAAAGGTTATAATCAAGCTGTGCATTAATAACCTCAATGTTTATGTGGATGGTTTTGCTAGCCAACTGGACAGGGACGTTAGTCAATAGGCCCTGTGGTTGAGCCGAACGGCCGTCGTAGGCTCGCAACGCAGTAGAGGACTGTTGGAGCGGGGGGGATCCCATTTTCTGCCAGATGGAGGTGGGCATGACACATGTAGAGGCACCTTCATCAATAATGCATCGATGGAGGACAAAATTCCGAATGGAAACAGACACTTGGAATGATAAATTGGAAGGCAGGCGGGGTTCGGATTGGTCCAAATCAAATGCCATTAATTTTGAATTGTTTGGATCGATAGCCCCAATGGCTGAGAGTAAAGTCTTGCACTGTAAAGGGCAGTTTTTTAAGACTTCTAATGCAGACATGGCTGCGGGAGACTGGGCTAAGTCATCGACAATGTTGTAGTCTGACGCAGCCCGCATATTGGGGTTATTGTTGATATGGCGAAGTGGGAAACAAGGTGCTTTGGGAGCGCCATCTAGTGGAGGTGGTGGTATACGTAACGCCTGATTAGTGGGATGAGCGTTAGTGGGTTTATCGACGGGAGGAGCTTCTGTGGTGGAGCCATATTGGTTCCTCCTAGTCTGGAGGTTGACCTCGTCGGAGGACATCATCAACAAGTGGTGGGTCTTTGAGTCAAACATGGGTTGATCAGGAGTAGCATAAATGATTTGTTGGTGGGTAGGCGTGTTAGCTTGAGGGGGAGCCAACGGTTCAGTGTTCACTATGTTTTGGGTTGGTAAGGGGTTTTGCAACACCAAAGGTGGCTGCTGAGCTTGTGGGGGGTTGGGTGGTGCTTGAGGAGCCACATGTCCTTGGCGGTGGACCTCTTCATCCCAAAGTTGTCGAATTCGCTCCATGTGTGGGAAAAAATGTGTGTAGTGGCCATAGACCCCGCAAATAGAACAAGGATAGTTTGTTCGCAAATTGGGGTTTTTAGCCTGCTTGGGCAGGCGATCAGGGTTTTGGTTAGCAGGTGCTGCATTATTATTATCAGGGGGATTAGGGGGTTGACCAGCTTGGTTGGTAGGTTGGTTGTTCCCACGATTTTGGCCCCTGCCGCGGTTTTGTTGGCCCTGGTTACGTTGGTTGTTCTGGTTTTGCTGCGGGGTTTGCTAGGCGTAAACTTGCCCTTGGGTAATAGGTGGATTCTGAGGTGGCATAGGTGCTGGAGCAGGCTGTGGAGGTGGAGCTACTTAAGGGGGTTGTTGATAGTGCTGCGGAGCGGGTTGTGGGTTTGTCACAGGGGTGGGCTGTGGCGGGTAATAAACGAGTTGGGCTTGTGAATGCACAGGAGCTGGTGCAGCCTGTTGGTGGTAGTAGGGCTGAGGTGCGACCGGGGGGGCGTAAGTAGGAGTTGCATAACCGAAACACTGAGGTGGACATGAGGGTCCATGGGTATGGTGTTGATGTGTCATGGGGGCATATGAGTTGGTGGCTCCAGGCTGTGAGGTAGCCCGCAAAAAGTCAGGGCCAGGAGTAGGACGTGCAATGGAAAATGGTTGAGGATGCATGGAAACGCGGCCAATGATGCCGTCGGCAGTGTGGGATGCCCCCGGCGCATCCTGCTGGGAGGAATTGCTACGAGGGGTGTCAGGTATAATGGTATAGAGATAACCCGACTAGGCGTAAATGAGGTCGAATTGTTGGGCTTTAAGGATGGCCTCTTCTTCAGACTGGGGTCTCTCGGATGCTACGTCCTTAGCAATGATAGGAAGAAGGGATTTTAGGAACCAATCTAGGAAGATCCGGTCGTCTAACTTGCTCTTGCATAAGCTACGGCGTCAACGCCACTCATGAATGTGGTCCGTGATGTGGGTAGCCATGTTTTGTTTGCATGATAGTAGGATCTCAATGCATGTGTCATAGCGGACAGGTAACTGGAAGAACTGCAGGAAATTCGAGGCAAGGGAAGTAAAGGTGGCATGGGTTGCATGGGGTTGCTCGATATACCACTTGGCAGCAGAGCCAGTGAAAGTACGCTGTAATAAACAGAGGCGAATAGAGTCGTCTACTATGGAGTTGGAGGAACACCATAGATGGAAGGACATGATATGGTTTTGTGGGTCCTCACCTGCTTTGCCCTCGAACTTAGGGATGTCAGAGGGAAGCTTGGTGGGCATGTGAGGCCATGCAAGGTCGTGTCGGATGGGGTCGTTGGTTAATCTGGCTAGGTCAGGCAGGTTGAGGCTAGCCATAAATGGAAAACTGGACGAAGGATGTGACACGGTAGTGGGTTGAACTAAGTTGGGGCCGATGCCCCCAAGTGGAGGGGTCATCTGAGGGAGGTTGCCCCCAAGTGGGGGAACTAAGGTGGTATATGACGGTCCTGCACCACCATGGGTGGTATGAGTCACTAATGGAGTGGGAATAGGTATTCCTGTTGCAGGAATAGGCGCCGTGAGTGGAACGGTAAATGGGGGCCCCATGGAGGGCATACCCATAGCAGGTGTGGTAACTGGTGTAGTGGTGGATGTGCCACCAACGATTCCTACCAAGATGGGAATGGGAGTCACGCCAGCCATGGGGCTAGTAGGGGCAGTGTAAAGGGTGTTCTCAGACTTACCTTAGAATCGGAGGTAAAATAAGGGGCGTCACTATCTGGTGACGGAGTCCTATGTCGCTGACGAGAGGACTCAAGTGACAAGGCTCGAGATCTATGGTGAGTGGTATCAAGTGAACCGTACTGTGGGGGTTCGCCTCTGAGGCGCCGAGAATGTCTCGGGGACTCAATGGTGACAAATGGAGTCAAGTCTCTATGGCTGGAGGTGAGTAAAAACCAGCTCAAAAAACCCTAATGGAACTGAGTGTGCAGAAGGAGAGCTCAAAAAATAGGGCACTCAGGCCAACAACAAACTCAAAACACCCACTGTAACTGCGTGCTACAATAAGCGGAGTGTCAACAGAAGTGGTCAGAATACCAATAAGCAGCAGGTTTCCTAAAAATAAAAACGGTGGACTCACTAGACCAAAAGGAGGTAAGGGAGCATGCAAAACACCTAACTAAAAGTATTATGACTCAACTAAATATATCCTCTGCAAGGTGATGAAATCCAAGTCAGACAATATGAATAGGAAAGCCAAGTGGCTAAGGTATCCCCCTATCGGGAGGGACACCGGGTACTCAAACCTAGAAGAATGGCAACTAAGATACCCCGTTCATGACACGTCCAGAAAGGTAAATCTGCCGCTTGGTCCTTTAACCGCAATACCCCTATACAAGGATATTCCGAGAACTGCGAAAGGTAGCCCTTCAGTTACTGAATGGAGTTCGGTATTCCACTTAGACTTTCGGAACCAATCTCACGACTTCAACCCTCCTAAGGGAGAGGCCCTCTGATAAACCGGTTGTGACCGTGTCAAAAAATACTAGGGGATTTTGGTTCCCTAATGGACAACAACTATGTCTCAAGTGTAAGTAACCGAGGGGTGTTATTGGAAGCCTATCCCCCCGATCCTACCTAACTACAAAAATTCTTTTGTGTTCCCCAAGTGGGGTTAGAATGTTGGTTGAGTTAAGTATTTTTTAAGTCTCACTCGAATTAGGTGACAGATTGTGTGCTTGTGAGGTGATGAACCAAAAATAGAAGTGCCACACAGGGGGCCAACTTTCTATCTAACAATGATATGGAATTTAAAAACTAATGCATGCAATTTTTTTTTTGAATTAAACTGCTTAAAATAAATGTTGTAAAAAGGGAATAGGAATAATGGTGCAGAAAAGATTGCAGCAAAAGTGGGCTAGGGTCATAAACAGAAAAAAGACAGAAATCAGGCCGCGGGTTTAAGGAAAACAGACGCGGGACGGTCGCGGCTTTCTGGCCAATAGCAACGGTCGAACTGCGGGTTTGAAGGAAATAGGCGCGGTCGAGCCACAGGAAAAGGGTCGACAGTCGCGGTCGGGGCGCAGCTAAGGGCTGGAAAGGCGCGGTCGGGTCGCAGCTAAGGGCTGGAAAGACGCGGTTGGGACGCGACTGTAAAAAGAAAAAATGCGGTTTACGGCGGCCGAAAACGACAGCCGAAAGGAAAAACGAAAAATAAAATTGCAGGAAATAAACCAGCGGAGTCACCAAAACTGTTGCTAGGGTTTCACCCCTAGCTTGTGCGAATGAGCACCTACTAAGGACAATGGATTCCTTAGTAGCAGTTCAATAATATGTGAAATAAAAGATGCTAAATAGTAATAAAAATTAATCTAAACATGTTCATGAAACAAAACAACAAAAAGTAAAGAATGAAATTTTATTGATATGACCTCCAATGTGGAGGTTGGTGAAGCCCTTTGCGCTGATCCGTGAGGTTGCTCCGAGCTCCAGCTGCTCCTTCTCTTTCTCCGATGGTGGAAATGGGCCAAAAAGGGCTCTTAATGGTGAAAGTAGCTCAATGGTGAGCTAGAGTTTCAAGAGCAATTTTGGCAGAGGCAGGATACTTGTGATTGTGGATATGGAATGAGGGGTCTCCATCACTTATTTATAGTGGTGGAGTGTTGGCTTAGGGTTTTGGAAACCATGTGGTTTAGGGTTGCATGCAGGACCATGGTTTTGAAAACCATGTGGTTTAGGGTTTTTTCCTCCTTTTCCTCATTATTTTATATTTTTCTTCCTTTTTAGGGGATTTTTGCTATTTTTTTGAGGAATTTAGGATATTTTTGGAGGAAAATAGCCTTTTTGAGGCTTTTTGATGGTTTTATGGCCTTTTGGATGCATTTTTGGCCTTTTGGAGGCTTTTTAGATGGTTTTATGGCCTTTTTGAGGGAAATATGGTAGGAAAATGGACAAATGAGCCATGTAGTGGGGTAGATGAGGTAGTGAACCTTTTTTGGGTGTTAACAAGTGGGCAATGGGATTACAAAGATCGAGGCTATTATGCCTCACACACATGACACATTTTGGCCGTCTTACGAAAGCTAATGCATGTGCAAAGAAGTTGTTGGCATGCTTCCATAGAGGATACTTGTGCATGGCCACTAAGGTGCCAGTCACTATGGAGTTAGTATCACAGATAATTGGGTTTCTAATGAAGGGACTTGCTCCGTCGTAATAGTTTCATGGCAAGGATAATGACAAGCAGTTAGCTGCTAAGCCGAAAAAGAAATATGGAGTAGACCGTGACAATAGATCACATGTCATCGATACAATAAATGGCCATGCAGTTCGAATCGCAGCCAAACATTTTGGCTATCAAAGTGGTATGGAAGAACCACCCCAATCAATGTACATCTGGGGTGATAGCATGCATAGAGCAGTTTGTCGTAGGAGTGAAAATGAATTGGTCATTGCTTTTATTGAACCAGTTGATACAGGATGCCATGCTTGTCCAAGAAGGTAAGCGGTCATTCACTTACTCTTGGTTGTTGATACTGATTACATTGGTTGGATGGATAGAGCCCCAGTATTACCAGGGAATGAACATGGAAGTCACCCAGATATGCAATGGAGCGAGATACTGAAATTTGTGGTAAATTAATAAGAGGGAGCACTTGATTGACTGCACCATGCAATTTTATTTATATTGGGATGCACTGCAGATTGCAACAGAAAGGTTAGGTGCCTTTCGGAGGAATCAATAACAAAATATCGGTGGATCATAATATTTGTAATGGGTCCGCATGCCATTCATATCCAAGTGCACCATGACCCAATGAAGCAATGGATTCCCACATAGTATAAGATGACGGATGAGGATCTTGATGGTATCATTGAAGACTGGATCACCAAGTGTATAATCCCGGTGAGTAGCGATGAATTGTCGGATATCAAGGCAGGTCCCCCACCCGATGCCCCAGTAGACCACATGATAATCAGAGAGAGAGAAAGCAGAGTCATCCAAGAATTTGACAGACTCTTAAATGGATCGACAATTTGATGAGACAAGGGCACAGTGAAGGAAGGAGCAGGGAGAAGGTAGCAGTACAGCGCGGATGACTGATGAACATGTAAATCTCATTATCATTGAGATCACCATGACGACCACTGTGAGTGAGGCATAGTTAAGGAAACATTCGAGGAAATTTTTTCAGGAGGTAACAAATCAATTGAAATCTTTTACCAATGCAATTGTAGAAAAGGTGTTGCAAAGAGTTGCAGAATTGAGAATAGAGAAATGAGTCAGATTGGTGCAAATCCGACTGCAGGCATTAGAGATAAGCAACGAGGACATGGATGTGGCATTGCAAGAGTTTCGTGTCATTTCACTTGATGTTAACAAGTTTCCCACCCTCACTCTGGTGCAGTTTCAGAAGGCCGCAAGCCAGGATCATGTCGATAGGGAGGAAATCATTGGCCACCACTTGGTGTAGTCACAAGAGTAGGAGGCACAGGAAAAGGAATAAATTGAGCGCATGAAGAAGGAATAGGACATAGAGATAGTGGAAAAAGTGCAAATATTGGATGATAAGGTGCATTAGAAAAAAATATCACATTTTCATGTAAGGAAATCCCTGACATTACCGACGAGATGTTCATAGAAGCTAAGGTTCTGTGACTAGGCCAAGTTATTGCAAATTTGCGAAGAGACAATGAAGAGTTGCAGGCATGAGTGATCCCAAGAACACCATTAGAACAAGTTGTTGGGACCCTATTTACAACAGTTACAATTGAAGAGATGAATTTGTCTTGAAAGGATTTGCTAAGTCCAAGAGCCCGAGACTAGAAGGCACCTAGAAGGTTGGATAGTGGATTTTTTTGGGAACTTTCGTACATAATGGGAAATTATATACTCAATGTTGTGGAGGAATCATGCTTAAAAGGTAAGTTATATGATGGTATAACTTCAACATATATTTCTCTTATCCCTAAAATTTTTAAACCTACATCATTTAGTGATTTCAAACCCATGTCCCTATGCAATCTGATATACAAAGTGATATCTAAAGTTGTAGCTAGAAGGATCAAACCGATCTTATCTAGATGTATATATAGAGAATAATTTGGAATTTTGTAGAATCGATAGATACATGATGCAGTAGGTGTTGCATAAGAAGCTTTGCATAACATTAAGAAAAAAGGGCTACATGCAATGGCCTTAAAATTGGATATAGTAAAAGCATATGACATAGTGGATTGGGGATTTCTCATATTGATACTTTTTCATATTGGATTAGATTTGGCATTTATGAACTGGATCATGGCATGTGTAGAATCAACCAATCATGTTGTAATGACCAATGGATTTCATACCAATTCATTCAGTGGTACCAGAGGGATAAGACAGGGCTACCCATTGTCTCCATTATTATTCCTCATCATAATATAAGGATTGAGTAGATTGATTGAATCAAGAAAATAATGCAGTGATATTGTGGATATAAATATCTTAACGACCATCATAATAACACATATGATTTTTGTAGATGATGTTATGATATTTGGTGTCACCCAGTTAGGGGAGTGATGAACCTATAAAAAAATCCTAGATATTTTTTGTAGGGCTTCAAAGATGATCATTAGTGAGTGGAAATAAACTATGATATATCATGGATTATTTGAGAATGTTTTAGATCCATATAGATTGTAATACCCCAATTTTGACTTGGAATGTATTGAACCAAAATTATATAAATGATGTAATTATGTGAGTATGGATTCCTAGTGAGGTGCCCCAAGGACAAGGTCCGACTAGGGAATGGATAGGCATGTATGATGTATATATTTTTTTGTGGACCATATTATTATATTATCATGCCAATTAAAAATGTATGTAAATATTATGTTGAAAATTAATAAAAAAATTCTTAGATGTCTATGTAAAGAGCACTAGAGGGGATATGATTCCACCAGGGGGGAAGAGAAAAGGGGGGAAAGGGGGTGGGGTGGGGGTGGGGGCTATGGGAATCCAAATCCTATGTTTCCAAGTGTTGACTTTATAACTCATCCAAAAATATGCCACGTGCTTTGAATGATCTAATTAATTCATTTTTTACTATTAACCCAATCATTGAATGCATGTGTGGGGTTTGTGGGGAAAGTCAGTTCATGTACTTATTGAAGCATGGGGATTGTGACCTTTATGTCAGCTGTCATTAGTCACTTTTTTCTATGGTCAAAATATATGTTAGTTGTCTTTTCACCATCATCCCATATCCCTTGGAGTCAACAACATTTTGATAATTTATCCCATGCATGTTTTCTACACTACATAGAGTTTCCAATGTTGTTCATGATCATTACCAGACTATGTTGAACCCAAAAATTTGAATTTAGAGACATAATTAAATTTTGGAAGGGAATATTAATGGTTGTAGGTGAGATTATTGGTTGGGAAACCTAGGAAACCTTACCTATGGAGTTCTATTTCTTTTGAATGCTTGAGAAGGCATTATTTATACTACAGGAGGTTCTCTAACAACATACAATAGATTGGGATCTTACTGCACACACTAGTAAGCACTCTAAGGGTTGGATATCCTAAGGGAATTATGGATCAGTGAAGGAGAATTCCTTCCTTGTCTTGTGTGGGGAAGTTGGAAGGAGTGCCATGGTTGTGATGGTTGAGTAATATCTCTATAGAACTTTAAATGAGGTTGGATAAGCATAGAGAGTGGAAGGGGTTGTGGGATGAGAGATAGAATCCTATAGGTGTTTCCTTCACCTTGGTGGTCTCATTTCCTATATTGGGTGTGGCCTCTCAATAGAAAGAGTATATGCTAGATGGAGTGCCTACAGTTGGGTGGAAAATCTCTTTTACATAGTCAGTTGCTTGGATCTTCTTTTGTTAAAGATAAGTTTATTTTGTTTATGATGTGTAATGATATTTATTTATATTCATATAATGATTAAGCTTACATACACATGCTAGCTATGTGTGGACATTTTATTTTTTTGTGTATTTTGATTTTGCACATGCACACACATTTTTTATTTTATGAAATTTGTAATCATGGATATGGGCAGGATTTGAGAGCTGGAATCAATTCATGTCCCCTCTTGTCTCTTATACTAAGGGATGGGGATGTGACAAAGTGGTATTCGATCTTTTGGTTGAAACATTGGAGCTGTATGGGCCAAAAATGCATAGTTACATACAAAATATGAGTTGCAAGCAAAATGATTCCATGATGAACTCGTGGTTCAATCATTGGATGCCATTTTAGCCAAGCCGCAGGTTAGATCTGTGGTTTACCAATGGGAGAGGTAGACTAGTTGAGGAAAATTCATGAAATTGCAGATGTGTAGTGGAAAAACAATATTGTTAAGACAGATAATGGGTAATACATAACTTGGAATTAATCTCGTTAATTCAAAATTAGAATTTTGTTTAATTTCAAAATTATAAAAATATTATAAATTCCAAGTGGACCCCACTCATGTCACCTGGATGGGTGACATGGAGGATCCATGTGAGAAGAAGGAATGACATGGAGGATCCATATTTGTGATGTGGATAAGCCACATCGAACCTAGACCCATGCAATTGCCAAGGATAAAGTGTGGAGGCCAGCACAGATCTGATTGTTAGAATTAAGGAAGATCAATAGTTCCAATCAACAACGCATGAGCCACATGCATGAAGGATAATAGAAGCACACATAGATATGACTATTGGATAAAAGGTAAGATCGATGACCTCTACTTATCGCACATGTGTAAATTTCCCATTGGATAAAATGAGATAAGGGTGCATTGGGGAAAAAACCAAATGGGACGCATGTCAATTTTTTATTGACAATGCATCCTTGATAAAAAATAATTAAAAGCACTTTCGTGAGGGCACAATATCGCTAGTGGTAAAGGGGAAACCGTAGATGCGTTCCTGCCCAAGGTCAAGTGGTATTGTTCCTAGGTAATTGTTGGTGGGTGACATGGCCTCCCCAAGGTGATAGGTCGGACATGTCTGACACCTCAATAGGTACATATCAGGCCATGCCATTACCCATTCCACATCAATAGAACATTACAGAGAGATTATGCACTAGATTACGTAAAATTGAATAAATTACAACCAAAAAACAAGGAGGAAAGCCCCCTTGACCCCCACTTTTTTTAAATCTACAAAGTTGGATTTGGGATTCAATTGCAACCACTGGAGCATCATAAAAATTGGGCAGGTTTTGGAATAAGGGTGGATGCTATAGGATTGTAAAATTTACAAGTCTGGAGGAAGTGGAAAAAACACATAAGTAGTAAATTCTATAAATTTATAAAATATGAATGGAGCATCAAATTAGAGAACTGGAAATTTCTGATAGAGAAGTATTTATGGTTCTCCACAGATTATATTCTATAGGTATATGAAGTTTTCCCCCATGTTTAAATGATCCTGTAGGAAAATTGTTGATAGTCATACTTTGACAAAAAATGTCAATATGGAAATTTTCCAAATATATAAAACTTGATTTTTATTCTGTGAGGATGTAATAAATATAGCAATTGTATTTACATGATCATTTTTGCACATTCAGAATTATATCAAAGATAACTAAAAGTTCATCATTCAGTATAGTTTAGTTTGGAAACCCTTGGTCTTGATTGGAACAAGAAGGTTATCATCATGGATGATGTACATGATCCTTATGAAGCCAAGAAAGATACCATGGGAGAGAACATACAAATTGAAAATGCAGAGAAAAAATCCAATGGTAGGAGAAACCAAGTGACTTCCCTAGAAATAACAGAAACCATGAGGAACCTAAGGGTGGAACTGCAGAGTAGTGGATTAGACAATGAAAGGTTGATTAAAGATCAAGAAGAATATAATAAGCTAAATGAAGTTATGATTCAAAGTCTGACAGATATTCAGTGTAAGATTAACGCTGGGATTCACTAAGAAAATCAAGAAAAGAGTGGGAGTAGTTCAAGGAGGCACTGTCACAAGAAGTCCCATAGTTCAAGAATAGTTTCTAGAAGTAGCTAATACACTCCATAATTATGTTTTAGTGATTCATCTGACTCTAAGGATTCCACTGATGGATCATGCTCTTCACCTCATAGAAGGAATACATAGAGGTCTTCAAAGAAAAAATTACATGGGGAAGTTAGGAAGGCCAAACCTATTGCATTTTATGGTGAGATAAAATATGGTCAAGAAGTTAAGGATTGGCTTCTTAGGATGAGGAAGTATTTCCAAGTCCAAGACTATTCTAGGAATATGAAAGAAAGAGTGGCTATATTCAATTTGAATGGAAGGGCATCTATATGGTGGGATCAGCTAAGGAAATTGAAGAATATCAATGAAAGGAATATTGAATGGAAGTAATTCAAGAAGTACTTCAAATGAAAGTAACTTTCTAATAGTTACTATGATGGAAAAATCAAAGAATTCCATGAGTGGAAATTAGGTCAAATGACTATAGAAGAATATGCAAATAAATTCTTGGAGCTGTTGAGATATGTCAAGTACATCATGGATGACAAAGTCAAAATTCAACATTTTATAAGTGGTATTCCCCAATCTTATAAAGATAGAATTGAGTTTGATGATACTCAAACTCTAGATGATACCATGAAAAATGCTAAGTATTATTATTATCAATCCAAAACTTATGCCAAAATTCCATAAGGCATGGAAGGACAAGAAAAATGAGAAGTTTGATCAAAGGAAGAAGGGGTTTAGGCCTCCTAATTTCATAAATCGGCCAAGGAATCCCCCACAAGTCATGAAAAAACCAACTAGGATGATAGGAAACAAGCCAAGAGATCCATTTCAATGTTGGGGATGTGGAGAGGACCATTTTCTTAGAAACTATCCACAAAGGAATGGGAGTGCAAAGAAAATTCATAACATTCCAAAAGATGAAATTATGGGTCAATTGGAAAGGATAGTCCCTAGTATTTATGTTTCACCAGAGGACCCCCAAGTAGATAATCAATCAACTGTGGTTGAACTTGAAGGTAAGATTGCTAAGCAATCTATTTCCATTTTAATTGACCCTAGATATATCAGTACTAAAGTTGTTGTGGTTTGTGCTTTTAAGAAACCAAGCATAGTAAATCATTGTTGGTCCAATTAACCACAAGAGCGAAGAGAAAAGTAAGTGAGTTGGTGGATAAATGTCCATTATAAATGGGTGAACTGTCCACTTGTGAAAATCTTAAAATTTTACCATTTGGTTGATATGACATTCTTATTGGAATGGGCTAGTTGGAAGCACACGAAGTTAAATTTGATTATTGCAACAAAAATTTTGAATGCATTGATGATGAAGTAAAATCAGGGTTGTAAAAGGAATTCAAAAGGAAATTTTTGTTCGGAAGATATCAGCCACGCAGTTGAAGAAATTTTGTAGAAAAGGTTTCCATTAATTGTATGCAAATCATTTTTTAGATCAAACAAACAATGAAAGCCCCAAATTAGAGGATCATCATGTGCTACAAGAATTAAAAGATGTGTTCCATTATGAAGTTTTAGGACTTCCTACAAAGAGAGACATGGATTTCATAATTGATCGTGTGTTAGGAGAAGCACCACTGTCTAAGACACCTTACAGAATGAGTACCCCAGATTTATTAAAGCTGAAAATGCAATTGCAAGAATAATTAGAAAAGAAGTAGATAAGTCCAAATATGTCTCCATGGTGAGCACCGACACTATTTGTGAAAAATAAAGATGGGACACTCAATTTATGTATTGATCACAGGAAGTTGAATAATGTGACATTGAGAAAAGTACCAATTTCCTTGGATTGATGATATTTTTTAGCAAATGAGAGGGGAAATTGTATTTTCAAAGGTATACTTGAGGTGTGGTTACCATCAAGTGAGAATCAAGGAAGAAGACATTCACAAGAAATCCTTTAGAACAAGGTATGTATTGGAATGTGGTTTGGATGCACATGATGCAAAAGCCGAAAATAGTGCGAAAGGAGGAGAAGTTGACAAAGAGTCAGCTTGGTAATTATTTTTCAGTTTTTGGTCCAAGTAGTTAGAAAGTAGTTAGAAGTGGACCATCTTGTAAAGGCCCAAGCCTATATATAGATTTAGAAATGTAGTGAATGATATCTTAGAAAGAAGCAAAGGATGATATCAAATATTTTGTCTTAGATTATCTTTTCGACATCTGTGGATGAGTGATGCCAATGGAATATATTGTTCCAAGTCTACGCATCGCAGCAACGAAAGGAATGGATGATGAAGGAGCGTTGGAATAACACTTGACGCAGTTGCTGCAGCTTGAAGAAGACCGGTTTGTTGCAATATTTCACCAGCGAGTTGAAAAGGATCACTAGAAGGAATTGCATAATCGACACATCAAAACCAAGCACTTCTAACAAGGAAATATGGTGCTTCTCTATGATAGTAGGTTTGCTAAAGACCTAGGTAAGTTGCAAGTGCATTGGTTAGGTCCTTACATAATCAATTTCATTACCGATGGAGGTGCACTATAGTTGTAGCAGGTAGATGGTGCAATACTGCCTAAGTTAGTGAATAGAATCTGAATAAAGCCCTACTAGGATAGCCAAGTGCGTCGTGATGCTTAAGGTACTGGGAAATGAAAAAAATATGTAATAGGTGGTACAGAGGAGCCTAGCGCAATGGAAATTGGTGGCAGTGTAAGAAAAAATGGTTTGAGTCGTAGCAGGAAAGAGTCTGGAGACATTTGTAGGGACGTGATATGGTCAAATAAGGAAATTAATGTAGTAATTAAATCAGTTGAGCAACAGCATCATTGGACAAGATGTACATTTATGGTGAATTTAACTGTTAGATCTGGAGGATCAGTGGTGGATTTGGGTGATAAGTGACGGATTTGGTCATAATGATTGGCAATATTTCACATAGGTGCTTTCATGATATAAAAATGGGTAGGGTGTGATTTAAACGAACCACCATTATTGTTGTTGAGCTGAGCAGGGCATCGAACGATAGTAGAGCGTAGTTGAAAGGTTGCAAGTGATTAATGTTATAGCAATGGCCCAAGTTATTTCTAGTGGTAGCATTCAGGTATCGCCACCCATAGGCACAACCATTGAGGAAGAAATGGTTTTCTTGCAGATGGAGACTCAACGAGTTCCAAGGAAGAAGATGGGCACAAATCATCCCAAGTCCCCCACATAGAAGAAGTAGACCACCAAAATTTCAAGAAGGGAGGAGATCAAAGTAGAAACAGAGTTTGGACCATCGACAAATGAGGCTAAATACTCTACAACAAAGAAGGGATCGATAGTTGCAGACATTCCTGGGTTTACCCCCCCATGTAAGCCTGGTGCGACATGAATTAAGATAACCAAGAACCAGAAATACCCCATTTGGATGTCGACGATGCCCATGGGAATGCATTGCACATTGAACATTGTTCCATTGATGACGACGATGAAATACAATGATCAGGACTATTTGGCATATGCAAAATTCATTGAATAAAAATTTGAGTCGCAAGGAAATGACGATGGAGGACCACTTGTTCGCACACTGCAATAGTGGGAAATGGGATTACAAATATCGAGGCTATTAGGCCTCATGCACATGCCATATTTTGGTCATCTTATAGAAGCTAATACATGTGAAAAGGAGTTGTTGGCATGCTTCCATTGAGGATACTTGTGGCTGGACACTAAGGTGCTAGTCATTGTGGAGTTGATATCATAGATAATTATGTTTCTAATGAAGGGACCTGCTCCGTCGCAATACTTTCGTGGCAAGGATAATGACAAGCGGTGAGCCTCTAAGCTGAAAAATAAATATGGAGTAGACCGCGAAAACAGATCATATGTCATCGATAGAATAAATGACCGTGCATTTCGGATCGCATCCCAAAATTTTGGCTATCAAAGTGGTATGGAAGAGCCACCCCAATCAATGCACATATAGGGTGATAACATGCACAGAGCAATGTACCAAAGGAGTGCAAATGAATTGGTCATTGTTTTTACTGAACCAATTGACGGAGGATTCCATGCTTGTCCAAGAAGGTAAGCGATCATTGAATTACTCTTGGTTGTTGATACTGATTGCATTGGTTGGATGGAAGGAGCCCCATTATTATTAGGGCATGAAAATGGATGTCACTCAGATATGCAATGGAGCGAGATACCAAAAATTGTGGTACATTAATAAGAGGGAGTACTTGATTGACTGCACTGTAAAATTTAATTTTTATTGGGATGCATTGCGGATTGCAAAAAAAAGTTATGTGCCTTTCGAAGGAAACAGTATAAAAATATCGGTGGACCATAAGATTTGTGATGGGTCTGCATACCATTCATATCCAAGCACACCATGACCCAATTAAGAAATGGATGGCCATGCAGTATAAGTTGAAGGATGAGGAAATTGATGGTATCATTGAAGACTGGATCGACGAGTAGAGAATCTCGGTGAGTAGTGACGAACCATTGAATACCGAGGAAGGTCCCCCACCTGATGCCCTTGTAGACCACACGAGAATCAGAGAGCGAGTAAGAACTGCAAGCATAGTCATCCAAGACTTTGATAGTCTCTAAAATTGATTGACAATTTGAAGAGACGAGGGAAAACAGAAGGCAAGAGCTGGGGGAAGGTAGCAGCACTGCGTAGATGAATGATGAACAAGTAAATCACATCATCATGACGATCACCACGAAGGCCACTACGAGTGAGGCATAGTTAAGGAAGAATTCGACATAATTTTTTCAGGAGGTAACAACTCAATTTCAATCTTTGACTAAAGCAATTGTAGAAAATGCGCCACAAGAAAATGTGTTTCAAAGAGCAGCATAATTAAGCACAAAGAAATGAGTCAGAGTGGTGAAAATCCCACCATGGGCATTAGAGACAAGCAGTGAGGACATGGATGCAACATTGCAGTAATTTTGTTTGATTGCACTCGATGTTAACGATTTCCCGCCCCCACTCTGGTGCATTTACAGAAGGTCGTGATCCAGGAGCTTGTCGATAGGGAGGAAATCGTTGACGACCACTTGGTGAAGTCGCAAGAGTAGGAGGCACAGGAAAAGGAAGAAATAGAGCACATGAATAAGGCACATGACATAGTAATAGTGGAAAAAACATAGACATTGGATGATAAGGTGCGTTAGAAAAAGATATCACATTTGAATGTAAGGAAATCCCTGAAATTACCGATGAGATGTTCATAGAAGCTAAGGTTCTACGACTAGGCCAAGTTATTGTAGATATATGAAGATACAATGAAGAGTTGTAGGAATGAGTGATCCCATGCACACCATTAGAACAAGTTGTTGGGACCCCAGTTACAATTGAAGAGATGAATCTGTCTTGAAAGAATTTTCTAAGTCCTAGAGCCTGAGCCTAGAAGGTTGGACAATGGATTTTTTTTACATAATGGGACATGGTATACTCAATGTTGTGGAGGAATCATGCTTAACATGTGAGTTATATGATGGTATAAATTCAACATATATTTCTCGTATCCCTAAAATTCCTAAACCTACATCATTTAGTAATTTCAGACCCATGTCCCTATGCACTTTGATATACAAAGTGATATCTAAAGTTATAGCTAGAAGGATCAAACTGATGTTATCTAGATGTATATATAGAGAACAATTTGGAACTTAGCATAATCAATAGATACATGATGCAGTTGGTGTTGCACAAGAAGCTTCGCAAAACATTAAGAAAAAAAGGCTACATGCAATGGCCTTAAAACTAGATATAGTAAAAGCATATGACATAATGGATTGGGGCTTTCTCATATTGATACTTTTGCAGATTGGATTAGATTTGGCATCTATGAACTGGATCATGGCATGTTTAGAATCAACCAATTATGTTGTAACGATCAATGGATCTCTTACCAATTCATTCAGAGATACCAAAGGGGTAAGACAGGGCTCCATTATCTCCATTATTATTCCTCATCATAATAGAAGGATTGAGTAGGTTGATTGAATCAAGCAAAGAATGCAGTGATATTGTGGATATAAATATCTTAGCGATCATCAGAATAACAAATATGATTTTTTTAGATGATGTTATGATCTTTGGTGTCACCCAGTTAGGGGAGTGGTGAGACTATAAAAAAATCCTAGATATTTTTTGTAGGGATTCAAAGATGATCATCACTGAGTCGAAATACACTATGATATATCATGGATTATCCGAGAATGATTTAGCTCCATATAGAGTGTAATACCCCAATTTTGACTTGGAATGTATTTAACCAAAATTATGTAAATGATGTAATTATGAGAGTATTGATTCCTAGTGTGGTGCCCAAGGAAAAGGCCCGAATAGGGAATGGGTAGGTGTGTATGATGTATATATTTTTATTTGGACCATATTATTATATTATCATGCCAATTAGAAATGTATGTAAATATTATGTTGGAAATTAATAAAACATTTCTGAGATGGCTATGTAAGGATCACTAGAGGGGATATGATTCCATCAGAGGGGAACAGGAAAGGGGGGCAAGGGGGGGAGGCTACATGGGTCCACATCCTATGTTTCCAAGTGTTGACTTTAGAAGTCATTCAAAGATCTGCCATGTGCTTTGAATGAGCTAATCAATTCCTTTTTTACTATTAACCCAATCATTAAATGCATGTATGGGGTTTGTGGGGAAATTTAGTTCATGTACTTATTGAAGCATGAGGATCGTGACCTTTACATCAGCTGTCATTAGTCATTTTTTTCTATGGTCAAAATCTATGTTAGTTGTATTTTCACCATCATCCCATGGCCCTTGGATTCAACAACATTTTGATCTTTTCTCTGATGCATGTTTTCTACACTACATAGAGTTTCCATTGTTGTTCATGATTAACACCAGACTTTGTTGAACCCAAAAATTTGAGTTTAGATACATAACTAAATTTTGGAAGCGAATATTAATGGTTGTAGGTGAGATTATAGGTTGGGAAACCTTACCCATTGAGTTATATTTCTTTTGAATGCTTGATAAGGCATTATTTATGCTACAGGAGGTTCTCTAACAACATACAATAGATTGGGATCTTACTACGCACACTAGTAAGCACTACAAGGGTTGGATTCCCTGAGGGAACTATGGATCAGTGAATGAGAGTGTTGGGAATTTGGAAGGAGTGCTATGGTTGTAATGGTTGAGTAATATCTCTATAGAACTTTATATGAGGTTGGCTAAGCATAGAGAGTGGAAGGGGGTGTGGGCTGAGTGAGGGAATCCTGTAGGTGTTTCCTTCACCCTGGTGGTCTCATTTCCTATCTTGGGAGTGTCCTCTTAGCAAAAAGAGTATATCCTAGACATAGTGCCTACAGCTGGGTGGAAAATCGCTCTTACATAGCCAGTTGCTTGGATCTTCTTTTGTTAAACATAAGTATTATTTTGTTTATGATGTGTAATGATATTTATTTATATTCCTTTAATGATTAAGCTTGCATACACATGCTAGATATGTGTGGACATTTTATTTTTTTTGTGTATTTTGCTTTTGCATATGGACATGCATTTTTATATTTATGAAATTCGTAATCATGGATATGGGGCAGGATTTGACAGCCGGAATCAATTCATGTCTCCTCTTGTCACTTAGATTGAGGGATGGGGACATGACAAAGTGGTATCAGAGATTTTGGTTGAATTATTGGAGCTGTATGGGACAAAAATGCATAGTTATAGACAAAATATGAGTTGCAAGCAAAATGGTTCCATGTGAAACTCGTGATTCAATTGTTGGATGCCATTTCAGCCAAGCCGCAAGTTAGATTTGTGGTTTACCAATGGGAGAGGTAGACTACTTGAGGAAAATTCATGAAATTGCAAAGCTGCAGTGGAAATACAATCTTGTTAAGATAGATAATGGGTCATACATAGCTTGGAATTAATATCATTAATTCCAAATTATAATTTCCTTTAATTTCAAAATTTTAAAAAATATTATAAATTCCAAGTGGACCCCACTCATGTCACATGGATGGGTGACATGGAGGATCCATGTGGGAAGAAGGAATCACATGGAGGATCCATAGTTTTGATGTGGATAAGCCACATCGAACCTACGCCCATGCAATTTCCAAGGATAAAGTGTGGAGGCCAGCATATATCTGATTGTTAGATCTTAAGGAATATCAACGGTTCCAATCAATAATGCATGAGCCACATGCACGAAGGATAATAGCACTGCACATAGATATGACTATTGGATAAAAGGTAAGATTGATGACCAACATTTATCACACATGGGTAAATTTCCCATTTGATAAAACGAGACGCGGGTGCATTGGGGAAAAAACTGAATGGGACACATGTCAATGTTTTATTGACAACACATCCTTGATAAAAAAACTTAAAAGCACTTTCGTGAGGGCGCACTATCGCTTGTGGTAAAGGGGAAACCATAGATGCATTCCTACCCAAGGTCAAGTGGTATTGTGCCTCAGTAATTGTTGGTGGGTGACATGGCTGCCCGAGGTGACAGGTTGGACATGTCCGACACCTCAACAGGTATGCATCAGGCCATGTTAGTACCCATTCCACATCAACATAACATGACAGAGAGATTATGCATGAGATTGCATGAAATCAAATAAATTACAACCAAAAAACCAAGGTGGAAAGTCCCCTTGAACCCCACTTTTTTTAAATCGACAAACTTGGATTTGGGATTCAATCATAGCCACTAGAGCATCATAAAAATTGGGAAGGTTTTGTAATAAGGGTGGATGATATAGGATTGTAAAATTTACAGGTCTGGAGGAAGTGGAAAAAACACATAAGTAGTAAATTCTATAAATTTACAAAATATGAATGGATCATTGTATCATAGAACTGGAAATTTCTTAGTATCCTTGGTCGTGGGTATTATAAGAACTGATAAAAAAGTATTTATGGTTCCCCATAGATGATATTCTTTAGGTATATGAAGTTTTCCTTCGGGTTTAAATGACCCTATAGGAAAATTGTCGATGGTCATACTTTGACAAAAAATGTCAATATGTAAATTTTCCAAATATATAAAACTTCATTTTTGTTCTATGAGGATGTAATAAATATAACAATTGTATTTACATGATTATTTTTACATATTCAGAATTATATCAAAGATAACTAAAAGTTTATCATTCAGTATAGTTTAGTTTGGAAACCCTTGGTCTTGATTGGACCAAGAAGGTCATCATCATGGATGATGTACATGATCCTTAAGAATCCAAGATAGATGCCATGGGAGAGAACATATAGATTGAAAATGGAGAGACAAAATCCAATGGTAGTAGAAACCAAGTGACTCCCCTAGAAATTGCAGAAACCATGAGGAACCTAAAGGTGGAACTGTAGAGTTGTAGATCAGACAATGAAAGGTTGATTAAATCTCAAGAAGAATAGAATAAGCTAAACATAGTTATGCCTCAAAGTTTGACAGATATTTAGAGGAATATTAATGCTGGGAATCACTCAGAAAATCAAGAAAAGAGTGGGATTAGTTCAAGGAGGCACTCTCACAAGAGGTCCCATAATTCAAGAATAGTTTCTAGAGGTAGTGTTAGGTCATGATTTTGTCTTCCTTAGTTTTATGCTTTTGTTTATGTTTTTGAAATTTACTAATATTTTTGCTTCTAGGAAATTTTGGTGTAAAGGTTAATTTTGAGTATAAGCCTTTTAGTTTTCATCATTTTGATTTTTCCTATTTTTTAAGCTTGATTTTATAAGTTTTGCTTAGAGTTCATTCTTGAAGGGTTCTACAAGGTGTATATTGATTAATGGTTTCATTAACGACACTAAGATCAAGATTAATCATATAAACCAAGTCTTAAAACTGGATTAGTGATTAAATGAGATGAAATTATGTGTTTGGACTTTCTTGTAGTGCAAGAGCAAAATTAATACACTAGCGCGCTACAAGAAAGTCGCGAGTGCCAAAATAGTCATTTTTCAGTCCATTTTTTGGGGGGTTTTCATTCCTGAGGTGTTAACCACATCAATTATCACATTTGATAGGTGTCTTGCCAGGATTATCATTGAAATAGGTGTATGGTCATTGTGTGAGGGAGATCATGGCAATTGTATGCAAGTTCATGGTGAATGATGACAGTGAGTGGAACGAGGCAGAAGTTTTGGGAATATGTTCTTAAGCTGAAGAATATGAAGGCATTGAAAGTCATGGTGGAGACATATTGTTGAGAAATCGGAGTTTTGACAGTTGAAGGAAGAATTAGGGCTTCCCAGCTGTGACAATTCAAAGTGATATGGATGGTTGAAGACAGTTGGAACGTGCAATTCGACACCTAACCTTTGAAGGGATCGACTTCCAGCGCTTGTATTAATATTTTGAGCAGGTACCCCACGTGGCATTTGATAGGGTTTGTTAAATTTGAGGGTTTTTCTGATAAAGCCTATAATGTCAAAATTGTAAGGAAGGATATGAATTTGCTCACTCAATAGATTATGAATGATGAAATATTAATAAAAAAAAAATAAGTATTCATCGTTTAAGCTAGTAAAGTTCAGAGAAGAACTATTGGAGGTCCTTGCATTTGTGATTAGGTCAAATTGTTGAAATTCGGTACAAAACTTTTCCTAAACTGGTGATAGGGAAAACTGTGAGAGTTTGAAGATAAATAGACTGCCAAAACTATGCGAATTTGAGGATAAATAGACTATGAGATTATTGATAGGTGCTGCAAACCATAGTGAAAATGAAGAAGAGTGGAAAAACTAATAGGGATGAGCCCACTGATCTCAGTTGGATAGATAAATTCCTAGAATGTGCTGAGCTATTTGAAAATGCAGGATGGTTGATATTTTTCAAGAAAATTGATGGATACAATGCAGAGGTTTCCCATAAGTTTGCTCAGTGTTATGACAAAGACATTGTATATTTTGATACTTTGAAATTCAAATTGACCAAAGAGTTGGTAGCTGAGGCAACAAGAGTTAAACATGAGGGAGAACTATGGTTTAAGAAAGTGCCATTCACCTTTAATGCACAAAGGTTCCTACTGCCTGGTATAATTTCCGATTGGGGTAAGGGTGTACCCATTCATAACTTAAGTCTTGAATGGGTAGAACCTATTAAGGTTTTACAAAGCTATATTACATGTGAAGGAAGGTATTCCTTCATTTTTAAATACTATTTCAGGTTTCTTCAACACCTCAGTAATGAGTCAAAGATGAACCTGCCCTTCTTCCTACTAAAGAGCTTGCAGAAGATGTCTTGCAGAATCAAAGAACACCAAAATTATACTAGACAATCCATTTTTCACCATGGACTTATCAAACTCATTATCAACAGTGTTTTTCCGAGTAAAGGAAAAACTTGGGAATATTTCCTTTTTTGGTCAGGGTTTCAGAATAGTCAAGAAGGACAGACTCATAGAAAACAAGCTGATAAAGGATAGACCTTGATTAGAAAGCTAAGACAGAAGATAAAGGTTAAATATGAAGACAATATTAAATTGGAGGAAGTTGCAGAGCCTGTAAAAGAAGATTGTGAGTCTAAACAACATCTAAATGACATTGAGAGTGAAGATTTGTAGTCTGATAATAAGGAGATCGAGCCTATTCAGGATGATGCACCAACAGAGACATTTGTTGTTGAAAAGATTGTACTTGCAGAGAAATTTTTAGGTGATGAAGAGGATACTAAAGTCCAAAAATAGAGTCCAATCACAGTCCTGTTAGAGGATGAGACATGCATGTTTGAGGAGGATAAACTTCCTATTATTGATGAAACTAAGGTTGGCACCAGAAAGCAATTTCACAGCCAGGAAGATGAGGTTGCAGTACCAAAGAGAAAGAAGCTAAAAGTCATTGAATTTGCCTCACTCACCCATCAGGGCAAAACTTTCAAAATGTTACAGGAACTTGCTCCTGGGTGGAGACCAAAGACTAGACCCAGAAACAAGCTCAAGATGAATATGAAGAAATTGCTAAACCCTAAATTGAATAAAGGAGTAACTGTGATAGATGACTCCTCCTTTGATGAAAAATTGGATGTTGATAAGGGTGACAGTAAAGGAAAAAGGCCAATGAAATCAAAAAGAGAATCTACCCTTACTGAGACTAAACTGTCTGATATATTTTTAGAGATACGAAGTCAAATGTTGCAGGAACAACAAGAAGGTGAGATAGAGGTTTCTCACTCAGAAAAGAAGTTGATAATTGATGAAAATGTTCCCTCTGAAGTTGAGAATAAAGAAAACCTAATTTTTCCTGAAACTCCTACAGAATTGTTGCCAGAAGATGAAGAAATCTATAGGATACTAAACATTCCATGGCTTCCGAATGAGATGCAAAGTACAGCAAGAAATAAAGCATTTGATTCAGAAAAAGAGAATTTACAGAGAACTATAAAACAGTATAAATATCAGGTGGAATATATGCAGGAGACAAATGAATGCTTGGTCATGGCCAATAGAAGACTCAGAGAGGATCTGGATGAGGTGAATAGCCACTATCAGGAGCTGATTGCAGTCTCAAAAGAGGCATTGAAAAGAAAAAGAAATACAGAGTCTCAATTTACAATGTTAAAGCAAACCATCAAATATCTACAACAACAAAATGAAGAACTCACTAGAAAGATGGCAGAGATAGAAGCAAAGCAACTGAAAGCTAGAAGAAAGGCCCAAGCCCTAGAAGGGATAGCCTTGTTACTAGAGGCAGCTAAAGATCTATGAAGCTTGTTAACACAATCAGTTATTAGTTATGTTTTGAAGGATATTTCATTTTTGAAATTAGTATTTTGATAGAACTATTTCGATGAGTAGGCTGAAAAGTAGTTAGGGTTTAGTCTTTAACCGAATTTTGAAGGATAGTATTAATGTATGTCACAAAGAGGACTAAGGGTTCGATTTTTTGGCTGGAAAGAGGAGGTCTTTAGACTTGTTCATAAGCTAAGTAAATGACTCTTATGTGTATTTGAAAGACTGATTATGAAATGTATGCTCTATTTACCCTTCAGTTTGTTCTCTGGATTCATTTATAGCTTGCTTTAGCTACTCAGTTGGTAATTTCATTGCTGGTTTAAAGTTTTTATACTTGTATTGCTTTCCATTTGTGGATGAACTTCAGTGTTATTTTTTATTGGATACATGGTTATTATGTTATGCATCTTAGTTTTTCTATGCTTGTGATTTAGTTTTTATTTGGGTTATGAATGCATTCCCTCTTGTCATCAAACTTCACAACCAGAAAACCTTAAAAAATCCTAAAAACCTTGTTTTGTTTTATTGAGATATTTGAGATTATGTTGACTTGTTTTCTTGTAGTCTGGAAACAATTTCTGGCATAAACATCTTTGGCGCCGCTACCAAGGAACGAAGTTGAAAACATATTTTTCCCTGGGATACTTATCATTTCACTGGTTTTAAGAGGTGAACTTAAACCAACATATCTTATAGACTACATTTCACCAGTTTGTCACAGTGTCTACTAGGGGAGTTGGAACTAGAAACAGGCCTATTTCACCTTTGCAGCTGGGTGTTTCAGACCTAGAACAGATATTGAAAACAACAAGGAATATTAGAAGGTCTCAGTCATTACCAGCCCTATGTGACCCTGATCAGTTGGATGGTTCATCACCTTTATCTGTTTGGAGAAAAGAAGAAGAAACTTCACCTTGGTTAAAGCCTATAATTCCTATCAGTAACTTTCAAGTTTTCACTGATCCTCAATCTTTCATAAAAGAAAAAACAATATCTCCTAGTAAGATACCTCTATTTCATTTGAAAGTATGTATAACCCCTTTTCAGCCAAGTTCCAGCCAAATCTCTCCATCACCAAAGTCAGTTAGCCTTAAAATGGTAGCCCAAAATAAGCCTATAGACATGATGGACCGAATGGTTGCAGCTAGATATGCACCATTAGTTTTGCCTCACCCTTTGAATGCACTGCATGGAGGTGACTATTAGAAATACCTGCCTAGGTTTAATAGACAGGGTGAAACTATAGCTGAAGAGCACTGGGAATATTTTCTCAGTTATGCTGATAACCAGAACATTGAAGATAAGGATGTATGGATGAGGATGTTTGTGCAGAGCCTTGATGGAGATGTCAGAAAATGGTTTAGGGAGCTTCCTGCAAATTCTATCACCATCATAGAAGAGCTTCGGGACCTCTTCATGAGACAATGGGGTGACACCAAAGACCATACTTATTATATAACTGAGTTTGGAGCCCTCGGGAGAAAGAAGGATGAAACCATTGTAGATTTTTCAAAAAGATTCAATAAAATGTACAGCAAAATTCCTGCAGAAATAAAACCTTCAGAAACATCTGCAAAACTCACATATGCAAATGCTTTCGATCATAAATTTTCTTTACTACTAAGAGAGAGAAGACATGTTTCTTTACTGAATATGCAGGATGCAGCGTTAGAGGTGGAGTATAACACATTGGCTTCCAATAGATTGAAGAAGGAAACAGCTCAACAGATGTATGACATGAAAGGTAAGAAGGAAGCAACTCTAGGGGTTTCAACATCTTAGTCTTCAGAAGGAAAAATTGATGAGATGGACAAGTTGGTGAAGATTTTAACTGCAAAATTAAACAAGTTAGAACCAAAACGAAATTCCAGCAAGCCTATTCAAGAATGTGAAAGAAACCCTAACAATAAGAACCAATTTAGAAGACAATTTGCTCCTCGTTTCATACCTAGAGAACGAAGAAATAATGATATTCAGCGAGAAAGGAGAGAGATTGAGGACCAAAGGGTACCACCACCTCTTCAGAACAATGTTGTTGATGAAGAAGATATTGATGAATAAGCGCTATTTGAAGATACAAATCAGGATATGAACTATTTTGGAGAAAGGTTGACTGATGGTTTTGTCACTGAAGAGGAGTTTTTAAATGCAGAATATTATGATGCTGATATGTTTGAAACAGAGGATGATTTGAATCTGAAAATGACTGCTGTAACTGCTGATGTCTATCAGAATGAACCCAAGAAGAATTTGAATTTGAGGTCAGGCCCAAAAGAAGTAGTACAGAACCCAAAGAAGAAGGTAGTTGTACCTACTAAAGAGCAATCTGATCCTATGTCAGAGAAAAAACAAATTCAAGATAAGCAAAAGAAGAACATGGAGGTTGAAGAGGTAAATAAAAATGTGTAGAATTTTAATCTGGAAATTGATTTAGGAAAAATAAAGATTCCTATGCCTTTTACTGAACTAATGAAAAATCCTTCTTACAAAGAATCAGTTCTTAAAATGATCAGTTCAGCAAACAATCAGCCTATTTCTGATACAGTGAATTTGCAAGAAGAAAATCCTAAGATTTTTATTGGATCAGCCTTGGTTGAAAAAACTGAGAATGAAGCAGGTGCTTCACCTCCATTTTACATTACTCTGACAGTCCATGAACAAATGATACATAGCTGTTTGTTAGATTCAGGAGCATCACACAATTTAATGCAAAGGCTATCATGGAGGCTTTAGGTCTGAGTATAACCAAACCCTATCATGATCTGTATGCATTTGATTCACGGGCTGTAAAGTGTTTAGGTGTGATTAAATACATGGTTGTCAGTTTGGCTCAAGTACCAATGAAAAGTGTAATCATCGATGTGGTGGTAGCGGATAATACACCTAAATTTGGGTTACTTCTCTCTAGGTCTTGGGCAAAGAAAGTTGGTGGAACTTTACAAATGGATTGATCATATGCTACTATTCCTGTGTTTGGAGGAGAAAAAAGAAGGCTGTACAGAGAGATTTAGTTTTCCTATATTGTGACAGATGACAAGAACCCTACCAGCCATCCTCTGTATGCTGTTGATAAAGATTTGGGTACTTGCATGTTACATTTTAGTGATGATGGCAATACTGCTAGTTTGTTACAGGTTGAAAAGGAATATCCAGTTAAATGTAGCAAGGAATAGGAAGATGAGCTTTGGCAGTTATACTTTGATGGATCATCTTGCAAAGAAGGTGCTGGAGTGGGGGTTCTTCTCATATCCCCTAGTGGTGAAACAGTAAAGCTGATGTATAAATTAGAATTCATTACTACAAACAATACTGCTGAGAATGAAGCTTTGTTGTTAGGATTGAAGGCTGCTAAAGATTTAGGCATTCAACATATTTCTGCATATGGCGACTCCGAATTAGTTGTTCAGCAGGTGAGGAACAACTATCAAGTGAAATAGGATTTGCTGAAAGTCTATGAAAATGAGGTATGGGACATGATTGATAATTATTTTGTAGATTTTAACATTACCTATATTCCAAGGGACCATAATCAAACAGCTGATTCATTGGCCTTAGCTACTACACATTTTAGAATCCCCAAAACCACACAGTTGAGGTATCCCATTGAGGTTAGGTATAGACCATCTGTACCTGATAATCTAAAGCAGTGGAGAGTGTTTGAAGATGACATTGAAATTAAAATATTTTTGGAGCTTACACATGAGTTTTCTAATTCCCTGATTGATCAGGAGGAAGATGATGAGGATGGAGATGTTGAAGAGATTGCTGAAAATGAAATTATTTTCCACAAGATTATTGAACTAAAAGGTAATTTCATCCCAAAAGGTTTGGTACCTTTATAAAGGATATTTTCAAAAGATGATACACCCCTAAAACCTATTGTACAGTCTTCAGAAGAGAATGTGGTGGATTGTAACATTGGCACTACAGAACATCCTAGAACGGTGAAAATTTCGAAAGCACTCATAGCTGAATAGAGAAACAAGTACATAAATTTTTTAAAGGTGCACAAGTCATCCTCCTTATGCAAGGAAATTATGTGTTGTGTCACGACTCTAGGAAATTGAAGGAGCATGAAAAGAATTATGCTACCCGTGACTTGGAAATTGCAGCAATAATGCATGCTTTGAAAATGTGGATACACTACTTAATGGATAGAAAATTTGAGTTAAGAACAGACCAATTTGATTTGAAATATTTATTTGAGCAACCAACATTAACTTCTAGGAAATCTAGATGGATGGAATTTTTATGTTAATTTAACTTTGAAATTAAGCATATAAAAGGAAAATAAAACAATGTGGTTGATGCACTCAACAAAAAGGTGCAAAAAATACATGTGGCATCCATCCATACTGCTAGAATAATCAAACCCATAGTTACCCATATTTGACATTAATTAATCATTTTTTGTCTTATTCCTAGATTCCTAGATTCCTAGATTCCTTACTATGCTAGTTGGCATCCACTTGCACCTAGAAGTCAACAAATGCCAAAAATGGCTTAAGGAGTGATTTAGAAACATCTTGGAATCATTTTTGGAAACTTTGTTGTAATTCTAGAATAGTAAAAGAGAAGATATGTTTTTTCTAAAAGCTGCCTTGCTTTTCAACAGTTTTAAGGCAAAAGGGAAAAGCTAGTCTAGGAGTAACTGTCTTGTTTTTTTCCTTAACCATCCTCCTTATTTTTATTCATCCAAAAGCATGGATAGGATCTATTTCCATCAGTTATCATATTATACATATGATTCATCCAATTCATGATAACCTTCACAAATTAGGAAACTGATTTATGCCCCTATGGGGGATTTTGACTAGTTTAGTAAGCCTGCTTTTTGTCCAATTCAAATAGAATCCTTATGATTTTTAATATATGATGTAATTATATATTTGTATAGGCTATTACTTGATGATTTTGGTGGATGTACACTTATTCAATACCGGATTGTTTTATGCTCCAATTTCAGTCTCTTTTTTGTGGAATTTTGCATGGTTGATTAACAAATTTGCGAGTGTAATTGTTCTACTACTTGGGTTCAATTTCCACATGGTATCAAAGAATTTGTATTTTTATTTCTCTCCTTCCATATTTCTAGTGCAGGTTTGAAATCATTGATTGGGAGCACATTCTTCTAGTTGAAGGGCACAATTGTTGAGATATGGACCAATCTCAAAGGATCATCTCGACTCCATTAAATTTATTCGAATGGAAAGTTGAGATGGATATTTTGTTAAGAGTGAAAGTCCTCTATAGGGTTACCATGGAAATTGAGGAAAATCCCAATGTAGCTGCAAAGAAAATTAAATGGCACAACAGGAGGGATGCGGCCTATGGTCTTTTGTACTTGAGCATTTCAAGAGACCTCCTCTTCCATATTGATGGATTGACATCACCAAATGAAGTTTGGGAGAAGCTTGAAGATATTTTTGGAAATATGGATGAGATGAGAGGAAATCAACTTGAGAGTGACATGATCTCACTGAGTCCCAACAAATTTGAATCCTTGCAACTCTACTTTTCCAAGTTTAAGGCCCTTGTTTTGCAGTTAAAACAACGTGGAATCGATAAGAAGGATGAACAACTAGTCTTGACCATACTTTTGAATATTGGTCCTGACTATTCAGTGATTTTTTTTACCTTCCATGCCACTAAATTGAAAACATGATCTTGGAAGATGCCTATGCTTGTTGAGTTCATGGAATCCCTCACCCAGGGGCAAGATAAATTGGTAATGANTTTCCCTTCCATGCCACTAAATTGAAAACATGATCTTGGAAGATGCCTATGCTTGTTGAGTTCATGGAATCCCTCACCCAGGGGCAAGATAAATTGGTAATGATGGGCACCATCAAACCTTCTAAAGATCAATCATTGGTTACTGGAGATTCGAGGGTGGATTCAAATGGAAAGAAGAAAGAAAAAAATCTATTTGAGAAAAAGAGAGACAAGTCAAAGTCTCAAGAGGAGCCCTCAGGATACAAAAATAATTTCCAGAAGAAGAAGAACAAAGGATAAATGAGCAAGTGCACATACTGCAGTAAGGGCTATCATCCTGAGAGCTCTTGTATGAAAAATAAAATTGACATGTTGACCCAACTCCTAGATAACAACAACATCTTCCTTCCTGAATGCGCAAGAAAGATGGAAGGAGGATCAATTTCAGAAGACAAGGAGAGAGTACATGCCTTGGTTTCCAACACTTCAATATCATCCACCTACATCATTGATTTTGGAGCTTCTAGAGACATGGTTTCGACAAGAGAGACTTTATCCTCTCTTGATGATTAGAAAGGTCCAAAAATTGTTTTAGGAGATGACTCTGTTACTGATAGTTTGGGGAAGGGTAGGATTGATCTTTACCATGGTTGTTTCAATGATGTGTTGTATGTCCAGGTATTGCTATTAACCACTTGTCAGTGTATCAGATGACCCACACTAGGTATCCTAATAAAGTCATCTTTTCTCCCAATGAATTTGAAATCAGTGAGATTTTGAATGGTAAAGTCATAGAAAAAAGTGTTGTGGATCACAATTCTAAGGTATACAAGTTTTCCCATTTCCTACCTTTCTCAAACCCCTCATCTCTTCTCACTCATGATAATGAAGAAAGAAAGCTTTGGCATGAGATATTTGGCCATCTTAAATACAAGTATATTTCATATTTGAGTGACAAATACATGGTCATAGGGTTACCAAGGATCAAGTTTTCTAAGGGAGTCTGCCAAGGTTGCATCTTAGGAAAACACCTAGAGCATAGGTATGAGAGAACCTCTGTACCCCTTTTGTTAATCCATAGTGACATTGCTATTCCATTCCCTCATATGTCCATGAGTCAATCCAAATATGCACTAACCTTCATAGATGACTTTTCCAGGTATTGTTGGGTCTACTTACTAAAGCATAAGTCTGAATTTTTTTACCTCTTCAAGTTCTTTTGAGCCTTGTGTTGTCGCTTTGCCACTGCAACTATTCCCCAATTTGTTTTTTTACATTTTTTAGGACCCCCTTTTAAAGCTTGGATTTTGCTTCTTAGGAGTTCTAAGTTTTGAAATCCAACTTTTGTGACTTGTTTATCATGGGAAAAGGTTCAAGTTTTTGGGTTTTTCACTAAGTCAGGAAAGTATTTTTAGTTGGAGTAGCGGGTGGGTGTGAGAATTTTGAGCCGCTACGGCGACAAGCTTCTTGAGAATATAACTACAACAAAGAACGATTTTTCAACTTCAAGCTGCTACGATGGAAGTTTCCTTGGGTACGTGCCACTATGGTGGATGGATTTTAGGCTTCATGCTGCTACGATGGGTGATTGTCACATTCGGAGCCGCTACAATGGGCAGTTTTTTGGTTTCATGCTGCAACAGTGGATGAAGTTCCAGTTTGACTGTCGGGTAGACTCCTGATGTCTTTTGCTCCACTACTGTGGGCGATTTATCAAGTCCACAATCGCTATGGTGGCTGATATTTTTGTTCGCGTTGTGTTTGATTTATCGAATCTGCTATGATGGAGGCTTCTTATAGTTCATGCCACATCGGCGAGTGATGGTCAAGTTCGGAGCCGCTACAGTGGAATTTTCCTGGGGTTGTACCACAACGACAGGCGTGTTTGCAAGTTTATTATCGGTATCTCCTCCTATTTTCGAGACCCGCTACAATGGAGGTCTTTCCCTTTCGCTACTGCAACGGCGGAGAAGGTTCCTTGTCAACAACCCGATCCTCATCAGGCCCTCTTCAGCAAATGCATTTCAGCCTTGGAGTCACTACGATGGTCATCGTCCATGCTTCCTTTCCTATATAGTTTTGACCAACAAGCCGCAAAGGGAATGCAATCATATTATTGGGTTTTAAGCCGACGGTTGTGCCTGTGTTGAGGTTTATCAAGCCGCTGTTGTCGAGGCTGTTCTTACTTAGTTTGGCGATTTAAGTGTATTTTTCGAGCTGTTGTTTGTGGTTTTTTCGTCGTGAAAGGTGGGTAGGTTTTCATTTTAGGTTTAAAAAAAGAGCTCAACCCTTTACATTTAGGTTAGAACCATCCTTGGAAAGGGTTTTGACCTAGCTGAGGCTGCCTCACCTGCTTGTAATGTTTTATCATCCCAGTCAGATGTGTTTTCACCTGCAAAACCTGTTAGAGCTCTACCGTTTGTGCTAAAGTATTTTTCGCATGGACTGGGCCATTAATAATATATCTCTAGAATCCGAGACCTACCTATGTAGGAATTTTGTTGCCAACATTTTACCGATTGACCTCCATCATGTTTGTATTGACCCAATGGCTAAGGATAGTAGGGTGATGCAAATTAGTGATGTTTTTTTGGAATGGTTTGCATAGCATATTATTGACAGTTTATTTTCTTGTCTCATTCAAATGCACAGGTTATTTTAAAGAGGTAAATACTAAAATTCTTTTTATGTTATTGTAGTCACTGCATCAAGACGAAGCTGCAAGAAAAACAAGAGAAGAAACTACAAGGAGGTTGGAAGCAGTTGCAAAGATATTTCTAGCTAAGGAAGCGCAGAGAGGAAAAAGAGCGAAGAAGATAAGAGAAAGAAAGAGGAGGATATCCAAGAAAAGATTGTAGAACTAGAGAGGTAAATAGCTCAAGAAGCATTAAACCAAGGGGTGGTTACATAAGAAAAAAGAAATGAAGATCAGGAATATCGGGGTGATAAAGATCCAAGACAAAGCACTATTTAGGACAACCCAGAGAGCCTCCCTCCTACATCGAGCAGCATACAACTTACCGAAGAAGGAAATTAGCATGACACTAGACTAGGTCCACTTAATTGTTTTGTCCTTTTGATACATGGAGATGTAATTGTAATATTTTTTGTATTTATCTCTTTGTTAGTGACTACACAAGAAGAAAAATCTTTGTAACTGAATATTGAGGAAGCCCAAGGGGGCAGGGAGACCAAAGATCATTTTGTTATGTATAAATATAGATAGATCAAATGAAAAAAAGGGAATTTTTGCTAGCATAGTTATTGAAGCTTGTTGTAAGAAGAACTATTTATTTTTATAATAAAGAAGATGAAATTTTGCTGGAGAGAGTATTGCATAAGCCTCAAATTATGTTGCGTAAATCTGAATGAATAACTATTTATTTTTTAGCGCTATATACAATCTGTGAGATCGTTTCTAACCCTCTAAACTATTTCTAAGTTATGACTGATTTATGTTATGTGGTGAATCTTATGCAATAATGAATGATGAATGTTTTAATATCACTGAGCTATCTTTGTGTTAACTTTCTGTTGTATGTATGTATCCTGGATTTATCAGTTATATGTAGAGTTCTTTATGCAAACAATACAGTACATCATTTATTCTTATTTAATGTCAATATTTCCCCCTGGGGATAGGCTAGAATAGATTTAGATTAGTTGTTATGTTTCTATTACTTGCATTTAATCTAGGCACTTGCTTTTCATACATAAAAGATAAAATATTTCTAGTGGATGCGTTTCAGCCTTGGAGCAGCTATGACAACTGTCGTTCGTGCTTCCTTTCCAACATGGCTTTGATCGCCAAGTTGCAAAGGGAATGCAGGTGTATTACTAAATTTTAAGTTGACGGTTGTGGTTGTGTTAAGGTTTATCAAGCCACTGTTATCGGGGCTATTCTTACTTAGTTTGGTGATTTAAGCGTATTTTTTGAGTTGTTGTTTTTGTTTTTTTCACCATGAAAGGTGGGTAGGTTTTTTATTTACATTTAAAAAAAATATCTCTCCCCCTTACGTTTAGGTTAGAACCATCCTTGGAAATATTTTGACCTAGTTGAGGCCTCCTCACCTACTCGTAACATTTTATCAGCCCATTCAGATGTGTTTTCGCTTGCAAAACCTGTTATATCCTACCGTTTGTGCTGAAGTATTTTCCTTGTGGACTGGGCCGTTAATAACAGATCTCCAGAGGTGAAGACTTGCATGTGCAGGAATTTTGTTGCCAACATTTTACCCATTGACCTACATTGTGTTTTTCTTGATCCAATGGTTGAGGATAGCAGGGTGATGCAGAGTACTAATGTTGTTTTGGAATGGTTTGCATAGCATATTATTGATAGTTTGTTTTCTTCTCTCATTCAAATGCATAGGTTAGTTTAATGATGTAAATACTGAAATGATTTTTATGTTATTGTAGCCACCACATCAGGACAAAGCTGCAAGACAAACAAAAGAAGAAACTGCAAGGAGGTTGGTAGCAGGTGCAAAGATATTTCGAGCTAAGGAAGCGCAGAGAGGAAAAGAGCGAAGAAGATAAGAGAAATAAAGAGGAGGCTATCCAAGAAAAGATTACAGAACTAGAGAGGTCAATAGCTCAAGAAGCATTAAACCAAGGGGTGGTTACATAAGAACAAAGAAAGGAAGATAAAGAAGATCTAGGTGATGAATATCCAGGACAAAGCACTATTTGGGACAACCCAGATAGAATCCTTCCGGCATCGAGCAACACATGCCTTATCAAAGAAGGAAATTATCATGACAACATGCTGGGTCCACTTAAGTGTTTTTTCCTTTTGACACATGGAAATTTAATTGTAATATTTTTTGTATTTATCTCTTGATTAGTGACTACACTAGAAGACAAATATTGAGGAATCCCAAGGGGCAGGGAGACCAAAGGTCATTTTGTTATGTATAATTATAGATAGATCGAATGAAAACAAGGGAATTTTCACTAGCATAGTTACTGAAGCTTGTTTTAAGAAGAACTATTTCCTTTTATAATAAAGAAGATGCAATTTTGCTAGAGAGAGTATTGCATAAGACTCAAAGCATGTTGTGTAAAGCTGAATGAAGAACTATTTATTTTTTAGTGCTATATATAATATGTGAGATCATTCCTAACCCTCTGAACTATTTCTGAGTTATGATTGATTTTATGTTATGTGATGAATCTTATGCAATAATGAATGATGAATTTTTTAATATCACTGAGCTATCTCTTTGTTAACTTTCTATTGTATGTATGTATTCTGGATTTAACAGTTATCTGTAGAGTTCTTAATGCAAACAATACAGTACATCATTCATTCTTATTTAATGTCAATATTTCCCCCTTGGGATAGGATAGAATAGATTTAGATTAGTTGTTCTGTTTCTATTACTTGCATTTAATCTAGGCACTTGCATTTCATACATAAAAGATAAAATATATAAATGGTGGATCGGGCTGCAATCAATAAAATAGATTTAAGATTACATTTTAACCCTATGGTAGCCAGACCGCAAACTGGATGGATTCTCGATACCAAACGGTAAATGATCTATTTGGGAATGGTTATTGGGGAGAATCCCTACTATCGATACTTGGGATTTTTCCAGGCATCAACAATTTTTGGCGCTAGAAGGAGGGCCTCCAGTGCATGGCTGGCCAAGGAAATCCTTTTTCTCGAGAGTTTTACACCAGTGATAGTTCTGAAACTAGCTTTTCTAAGGACTCCAGTCCTGAATGAAAATCTAACCCTGACTTAGAAGTTCCAGAGTACCTTTATCTTGTCTCTCTCAAAGTAGTTAATGATTTAAGAATAATCACAAGGTCGCATGCAAAGAAGCTTGGAGGATTACCAAATATCCCCGAATTACCTAGAAGACAAGCTCGCAGAAGAGAGTGCCCTTACACAGAAGATTTAGTGTTAGTGGGAGATTTTGAAGAGCTGGTAGATTTAACCTTACAAGAAATTGTTTAACCTATTGAGCAGTTGGGACCTGATTCTCATTCTTGTTCACCTTTTCAAACCCACATTTAGTCTCCACCTTAGTCTCCACCCCAAATCATGGCTAGAAATGTGGATGTAAATCAACCTGTGAACCCAAATGCTAATCAACCACCTCCACCACTAACTTGGAGGGCCAGCACCCCTCTTAACCTAGTTGCTTTGTTGCACAATTTACCTGCCCATCCCGAGAAGTCATTACCTAAGTTTGACCCAAAAGAAGGCATTAATGTGGATGATCATTTACAATTTTTTTCTTATCCCTTGAAGTCTTATTAGCAACAAAACACGAAGATGTAGTATGCAGATTGTTTCCACATACCCTTAAAGGAAAGACAACATCATGGTATTTTTTCCTGCAAGCGAATTCAATCACAAACTGGAACACATTTGAAAGACTACTTAAGAGCAAGTTTGGATGCCAAATAACCATAGCTACTCAGATGAAATAATTACTTGCTCTAAAGATGGAGAAAAAAGAGAAATTTATTGATTTTAATCATAGGTTCACTCACCATTTGAATAATTTCAGTGCTGCCGTAATTCCTGCTAAAGAGACATTAATAGAATATTATTCTTCGGTGCTTTCTCCAGAGATAGCGATGTTCGTGAAGCGGTCGATAAAAAATTTATTATTAGAAACCTAAGAAGAAGCTAAGAAGGTGGAAGAGGAACTTGAGAGTATAAATAAATGGTCTGCAGATTTAGATACAAAAACGTTTAATAAGAAGCCTTTGTTGCTGACTAAACCCAAAGAGGAACGTTCAAATGAATTAGAAAATGTGGTTAAAATGGTACAAAATATCTCAAACAAGATTGTTGACTTAGAGATATACAAAGAAGCAGGTTCTTCTAGAAATCCATTTAGACAATTTTTCAAGAAGAAATAAGAAAATAGTACACCCCAACTGCCCACCGACAATTCTTCTGTGTTGAATCTCACTGAAGTTGGCATGAATAATTTTTGTACTTTTCACCAACAACCTCACTCAGAGAAAATATTTCCTTGGTGGATTAATTCAATGAATCTAGTCGTGAACCAACTATTAAATGTTCAACTAACAGAACTTGAAGTTAAGGAAGAAATGGAAATTGAAACAGAAACAAATTCGGAAGAAACTAATATGGTTTTGTGGGACTGTATGACCATGATAGGGTTGTGTTGCACCTGCAACATTCTCCCAAAATTCTAAAAATTTTTGGGACCCTCCTTTACTTCGAGTTATCCATTTTCCTTGCTTAGTTTCATGCTCTTGAGTTTTGCTTATGGATTTATAGCTCCTTCCCGAATTTTGAATGCTAGAAATTGACTGGTTTTTCATAGTTAAGATGCTTAAAGACTTCCATTGAAATTGAGTCCCTGTCATTTTGCAAAAGTTTTTTGAATTTTCGTTGCAAAGTCTTCATGTCGGATGCATTTCTCCTTGTTTTTCCCGACCGTTGCGGGCGTCTTTCGGTTTCTTTTTCTCTTGCCCGCCCCGCCGTTGCGGGTGGCCTTCAGATCCTTCTACCCGTCTATCGCGCCTCTGTAGCGGAAGATTTTTCGATTCGAAGTTGGCTGTGTCGAGCCCGCCGTTGCGGGTGGCTTTCAGGACCGCGTGGGTTTATCACTACCGCCATTGCGGGGAATCTCCGATTTTCTTTTCCGTAGCGGACGATTTCTATATCCACCCCCGCCATCGTAGACCGTGTCGCATGGTGGAACAATGGATCGTCGCCTCCGTTGCGGGCGGTGTCATGATGGGATCTGTCCGCCGTTGCGGAGGTTTCCAAGCTCCAGGCTTCCGATATAATTTCTGCCGATGCCCGAGGTATGTGTTGAGCCATATTCACCGTTGCGGGTGATAGAGTGGTAGGAAAGGTCCGCCGTTGCGGGTGGTATGAAGCTCATGCCGCCCGACTTAACTTTCGGAGCCGCCTCGATTGATGTGACTTCTCACACGTGTGGTTTTGTTTATATATGTTGGGCGACGAACGGGGTTTTTTGTTGTTTTCGAAGGCGTGGTTGCGGTGAGGCGAGCTGTTGAGTTTAGGAGCGCGTGAGAGCTAACTATTGGTACCTGTGGCCAGGTGGCAGGAGAAGGAGTCTAGCTATCATCACCTCCCTCATTTGGTGGATTTCCAGGTAGGATCTTGAACCTTATCATCGTTTTTTTTAAGATTTATTTTACGCGGTGGGGGGTTTTAAGATTTAGACCCGTCGTCCCGTTGCGCCAGCGGGGGATTTTCTCCCTTGGTTGGGTTTTTTCTTCGGTCGTCCACCTGGCGTTGCGCGCCGTTCGGTTAGGGTTCCCGGTGGAAATTGTTTGGACGGTTATAGGGAGAGGGGTTTTCGCCGTTTATGTTTAAAAGCCCGCGTTTCCTTTTCTGCTGTTTCAGTCCTTTGGGGGGAAGCGAGGTGCAGGCGGCCGTCATGCCGCCTGCACCTGGTGGTTATGATGGAGGTTTTTGGGCACCGGAGGCCGTTATGCTATTCTGCGCTAGGCTTCGGTGGGCGGTTAAATTATTTGGGGTCTGCGTTGTTTGTTTTGGGTCAGGGGTTGTGCGTCGTCTGAGCAAAATATTGGGGCTGGCGCGACCTAGTTTCGCTGTTGCACACTGAAAACCTTGGTAGGGTAAATAGGAAGGGTAGCATGAGTCGGTTTTGATTGAGATGCCTGGTCCAGAGATGTGGTCGCTTCCCGTTGAGGTGTGTGGAGAATGTCAGCGACATATTTTTTTTTTTGTTGTTTTTGATACTGGTCGTTTGCATGCCTGTCGCAGTGGGCCTGAGGGTTTGTAAGGTTGAAGCGTCGATTGTTCAGGCCTGAGGCTGAGATGTTTTTTCTCTTTGCATGTGATAGGCTGTGAAGTGATGATTGTATGATGCATCTGCATAGATTTTGCTCATGTCGCTTCTATATATCAATTTCATAAGAATGACAAGCCTCGTAATATCATATTTTCTTGCCAACCTCAATATAACTGATAATTTAATGCATATGGGATAAATCATAAAACAACTCATTCATAAGACCTGGTGAAGATGTGCTACAATAAAATTTATCATGCTCATAACACATTGCACAACACTTCATATTTGTGAATTGTTCAGTATGAAAGATGAAGGTTGATTGTATGCACTGATATAATTCTAATATACCTAAAAGAGAGTAAACTGTTGCACAAAGTTCATAAATTGGAATTACTCAATACCATGATGCTATACATTGCAGGAAGATCTTAAAATGTCTAAGAGACAGAAAAAGAAGGCCCCAACAGTAGAGGAGGTGCCAGCACCAGATACAGAAGCAAGAATTGAATACATTTATGAGGACACCCAATGTGTCACAGGGGTGGAGCCTGAGTACAAATGGGGAGATGTTTACAGGATGATCTCCTGCAGGGAAGTCCCAGATATGGGGCTTGAGGAGGCACCCATATATGCCAATATAGAGAAATCAGCTATTATGAAGGTCGCCACCAGACCAGAGCTTTTCCCTTGCTCTGAGTTAATGATATGGGTGCTACCACATACAAACCACAATTCAATGCTCATATGTAACGTCGATGGCCAGGGCTATGCTGCATTTAGCCCTGGATATGTAGCTCTAGCTTACCATCTACCAGAGCCTCAGCTTTTCCTTACAGATAGATGGCTGGACGACCTCCGGATGGACCTTGTGGAGACCTTGAAAAGAATGCTCTTACCGGGCAAGATCTTCCGACATAGAGTGACCGAAGATTATGACACAGCCACTCTCAGGCCCACTTACAGGTTCATAGCTTTAATGCTAAACATAATCTTTGGGAGGGAAAATGGCAGACTGTTTAAGTTGGAATGGGTACCCCTAATGTTTTTTATAGCAACAGAAGGAACCATTTTTAATTGGGCGAGCATAGTCTCCAGCAACCTCTCCTCTTGTGTGGCTGCAGCTTCAGAAGGAAAGGAACGGAGAAGGTCTGAATTTTACATGAGCTCAATCCTAATCGATTGCATACTATGCCACCAGTCTTTCCCCGGGCTTAAATGTGTTTGGGAGAAGAATAGGATGCCCGTATATGCAGCATATAGAATGTTGGGGGCTAATCAATACCATACTTTCTACCGAGAGATCTGTGAACAGTTTATTATGCCTCTGCACGCTCTCATATTCAAAAAGGAATCCAACTGTATGTCAGAAGAGGCCATGCAGGTCATAGAGGATTTTGGTGACTTTTTTTTGACAGAAAATGGGATGTATTTGAGGATGTTTGGTGGGTCAAATACCCCTTATCTGTTGCCCAAGTATGCAACAGATTATATCATACACAAGGAAGCTGTCAGACAAGTGTATATAGATGCAGTTGGGCATTTCCTATTCCAGAAGAAGAAGTCTTCCTACCCTCCTCTGCCATTCAAGCTAGGTAGTTGCAGCTTTGCAAACGTGAAGTAGGCTCCTGAATTTATACAGGAACTAGAAAAGTTCCGTTTCGGGGAGATGACCTTTAGACGGAATGATACTCACGAGAGAATGGCCGAGCACTGCAAGAAACATAAAGTATTTTATGAGTACACTCATCACATTGACAGGGATGAATCTATTTTCAGGAGGGCCGCTAACATGACAGCGCTCGGTAAGAGGTTCAAACCACGAGGTGGATCTGAGCAGGAGAAAGCTGAGCAGGCTAGGGCTGAAGAAACAGCTAAAAGAATAAGGGAAGAAGCCCAGAGACTAGAGCAAGAAGCTACAGAATGGTCCCAGAAGGGAGAAGAAGAAAAGAAGAAAGCTGCCCAGGAAGCAGCTGAAAAGGTAAAGCACGCAGCTGAGGAAGCTCAGAGGAAAATAGATGAAGAGCTTCGACAACAAGAGGCCGAGAAGACAGAGATGACACAGCAGCAGGCTTCTGGATCACAAGCAGAACAAAGTAAGGGTGAGGAAAACCCTGAGGTGCAGACCATGCAAGCGTCCACTACCATCATTCCTTCCACCCCTATGCTCCAGTTAGTACCCTTCACACCGAAGAAAGGGGAAGAGGTTCCTGATTTTAGCACAGTGTATTACGACAGGGCAACCAAAAGAATCATGAGAAGAACTGAGCTAAAGGTAGGGGCTGAAGGGATGGCCAGTACCATGATAACCAACAAAGCTGTGATGGTCGGAATGGATAAAGATCCCAAGTTTGTCATAAGGGCTGGCAGAGCAGCAATAGACGCTACAGAGGACAATGTAGATCAAATGATGAAAGAGATAGATTCAACCAAGAAAACCTCCGCTCAGCTGAAGGACACCTTGAGAAGGGAGAGAGAGGAGAGCAGCAGATTAAAAAGAAAATACGAGCATGCACTCAAAGAGGTGGAGGTCACGAAGCATGAAATTCATGCTATCCAGCAGGAAGCACAAGCGAAATAAACTACCCAAGAAGCCTTGAGTAAGGCACATCAAGAAATTCAGGACTTAAAGAACGAAAGGGAACAAATGAAAACAAAGATAGAAGAGCTGACGGAGCAGCAGAAGGACATCTATGAATCTAATACCTTATATGTTAGAGATCTGCAAGAGCAGCTGAAGGCAGCCAAGGAGCAGCAGGTAGATTTGCAGCCCGTCAAAGATCACGTCCTGGCTCAGAAGGCAAGGATGCTGCAACTGCAAACGGCCTTGGAAGAAGAAAGGTGTCAAATCCGGCAGATTGATGGCAGGCTGGATGAAATATTAAACACAGCATCTTATTTCATGGACAGATCACAAGATATCCTGGAGGTGCTGACTTCAAGGATAACCAGAGTAGAAGATGATCAAGAAGTCCCAGCTGAGCTACCAGTTAAAGATAAACATGCTTTGAAGCGAGACCATGATCTGATCGAGTTTGCTATTATTACTGTAGAGGAATTTCAGAAGGCAGTGAAGAAAACGAAGGGAGCATGTATAGAGTTCTTTAGAAGAGCCCTTGTCACCTATAATCGCTGTCAAGTGGAGGCTGAACATAGGCTACACAAATTCCCTGATCATGATACAATTGCAGGGATGTTGCAGACAAGGCAGCAGGAGGATGAAGCCAAGGTCCAATGTATCAGAGCCCTTGATGAGCCGACCCTGAAAAATGAAATTGGACATGCAGCCATTAGTATTCAGCTCTTGGAGGAACATGTACACCTGAACAAGGCCAGAATAGAAGCTATTCGGAACCAAGCAGATAAGTTCGAGCTGAATGTACAATTCTTGGAGCCCCACTCATTTGAAGGACTCGCGGCTGAGGCAGTAGCGTGGAGGAAATTTTTGGAAGACCAAGCGGGCCCCTCCAAGTGAGAAGGACTGGTCAAACTTTGTATAATGTAATATTTTGTAAGGGGTTGAGAGAAATTGAAGCGTTGGGGAGCCCAAAGGTCACTTTGGGCAACCCAAGCATTTTTTGCTTTTTGTATAAGACTAGGGAAGAGAGGCAAAAGAAGGGATTTTTTTCCTCGGTCACACTGGATGACCTATTGTAAAGAAGAACTATTTCCTTTTTGCAATAAAGAATTGTAGTTTGCCTGTTGGAGGAAGTGCTGTGAGATTTTCCAAATGGTGTGCAATGGGTGGCAGGAAAATGAACTATTTTGTTTTTCAGCATATGTCCATGAATTGTGAGATCGTTCTAACTCTATGACTTATGTCTTGTTGAATGATTTCCGGTTTATTTTGTGGAAAATTCACTTTTAGTAATGCTGGTGCTTCACATAACAGTTAGCTATCTGATTGTTGGAATAATTTCTCTTTCATGTGCTGTAAATACAAGTATCAGTTACCTGTGATTGTGTTTATCCTACATGAAGTTAACGCATTACTAAATAATAGTTGTTTTGGCTCCCCGGGGATAGGTAGTTAGTCATCTTAGTTCATAGTTGCATATGTGGTTTAGGTGTTGTGAACGTAAGACGAGAGGTAAGAACCTGCGCAGCACATTGTGTGGTTCCCGGCATCCTTATCACCCTGCATGGTTTAGATAGGCATGTGCATTGCATATTAAGTCAAAAATACAAATTCCGGTGGACCGGGCCACAACCGGTAAGCTCTTGTTGTTATTTTGACCTACGGTAGCCGGACCGTAAACCGGACGGATTCCCTATACCAAACAGTCAGCGAGCTAGTTGGGAACGCTGATTGGGGAGAATCCCTTACTGTTGCCGCCTGCGAATTCCCAGGCCTCAACAGGTTGGAAGAAGAAGAACCCACCGAATAAATACAACTTTTAAAATCACAACAAGAAGTCAGGGACCAATAAGAGATGAGTGTTTATTTCCAAACATTAAGAAGTTCCAAGAAAGTATGAAAAATCTTGCTAATAAGACTCAAATCCCACCAATACCTGAAAAGGTCATAGCAAAGAAGAAAGCTTCAACAGTAAGTAAACCAACAAAGGTTATGGAGAATAAGTCAGACAATAATAAGAAAAGTTTAGTGGAACCAGAAATGGGATATGATATTGTAGAAGATATTAAGAAAACCAAGGCAAATGTTTGATTATTTGAGATGTGTAATTTACCACAACAAAAGAAGAAACTTTTGGAAGCCTTTGATCCTCAACCTAGTAAAACTCTAGACAATGTACCATTAGATAAAGAGATAAATGAAGCCAGTATTGGAGGAAAGTCTAAGTCTCAAACTAAGCCATTCCTACTGACCTTTGAAATATTTAATATGAATGTACACAATTGTTTGGTAGATTCTGGATCATCTTCGAATGTCATGCCCTTGTCAGTTTGTAAAAAGATAAATGGGCAACCTACTCCCTCTGCTAGTCAAATCATTCAATTGGATAGGATGTCAGTCAAGGTGGCTGGTGAGATGAAGAACGTACTAATTTGAATAGAAGCTAATGAAAGGGTTTGTCAGTACATAGATATTATGGTAGTGTTGGCAGTCAGCAACAACCCCTTCATCTCTCATTCGGATGAAAGGAGATCAGCTCTCTTTTAAAATTATAAAAGAGTGCCTTCAGAATCTTTGATTTTGAAGGTACTCTCAATTGAAGAGGAATTATATGACATGTTAGAAATTGATGAAAACGTGTTCATAAACTTGGTAATTAGCAGCTGTCAGTTTCATAAGCTAGTTCCATAAGTTTTTATATAATCAATTTTATTATTGAGTTAAATCTATCTGATTACATATGATTTAAGAAACTTAAAAGGATAGCATGCTAAATGGGAATCAACGAAACACCTTTTGAATTGTTTGAAGCTAGATATGGATGAGGTATTATGAGTTCTAAACTCCTGGAACTAAAGGTGACTTGTTAAATTAAAACTCTTATTAAAACTTAATGTTCACATTTCATATGTAATATCTCACCATGACTTTGTAAAAAATTTGTATATATGTAGTTAGTAAATAAATGAGTATCATATGGGGATTTTCATATATTATAGTTTTCTTTTATCCTATCAAATTCGATGTAAGATATTTATCGATGGGATTTTGAAAAGTTTTACAAATAGATTTATGAAATTTTATATACTTAACATGAATATTAAATTAGGTTATTAGTTAGATGTCATGCAAAAAATTATGGTGTATGGTTTCGGTACTATATCACCTTGTCAATAAACGCTACCACCTTGCATGAAAAAAGGAGGAGACTATTAATTGCGAGAATTTATGAAGTTACATGACAGCATGTCAAATTAATAACACCTGTTTGGATCACTGCACTGGCTTAGAGAATTGGTTAACATCTCATCATTAACTGGCGGCTGTTAATATATTGATGCATTGTATCAGCATGTTTTAATGTCGATACTCATCTCATTTCACAACAATGTACGAGTTCATTATAACCACTGTGTGTAACCAATGGCTTGACTGACGATCCATGAATCAAACGATCCCCAATATATCGAATTGGTTAAATTTAACTGTTAGTCGTGGCTAAATATGCATGTATCATAGCAGAACGTGGGCTTTAGCATTCACCATCTCCAAGTTTAGCAAAATGGCTAAATTTAAAACCCTCATGTCTGTCAGATCTAAAGCATGCGGAATTTTGATGTTTCACATCATGTCATGCACTTGGATACCTATCCCCTCCCTCTTCACATCGCCATTCATTCCATTTTGAAACTAGGGTAGTGTTGAGGAGACCATGGCTCCGTTGAATCGTTTCGAAATCTCCGGTTCAGAGCTCATAGAAGCAGACGAGAAGGTCGCCCTGCTCTCTGAAAAAGTTGGGTGGGGATAGTTCTTTAAGTGTTTTGATGGCCACAATGCAGAGGTGACCAAACTGTTTGCCTTAAATTTAAAAGAAGATGTTGCACAGATCAGGGGTTTTAAGTTCGTCGTTAATGAAGACAAAATCGCAGAGGCGACAAAGCTCCCATAGATTGGAGAGCGTTGGTTCAAAGGTAGTAAGGTTAATAAAAAGAAGTGTTTATCTTTGTTGCTACCATTACCGGATAATGCAAAACTAAAGATAGGGTCTCTGTCAAGTTCCTGAAGCCTGAATGGCGAGCCTGCTACGAAATTTTGGTCAGGTATGTGTCCTACGATGGACGTTTCTCCCACTTACACTATTACCATCTAAGACTCCTATTAGCATTAAAGGGCTGTAGGCTTAATTTTCCATTTTATCTATGGAAAAGTTTGAAAAAGATGTCACATGCAGTTCAAAGTTTTGATAACCCTGATAGAAGTCTTTTTCACCATGGATTAGTCAAGATTATAGTGTAACATCAACTGTCTTTGAATGGTAAGTCATGGGATGAATTTTTAACTGAATGTAATTTGGGGCCGACTCAATATTGGCTGAACCCCTCCCCAAAAACCCGTAGGAAACGGAAGGCTGCTATAAAGCCTGAGGTCAATAATGCTCCTGAGACTAAATCAGAGGGTAAAGGGCTTGAGGAATCCAATATACCCATAAACGCTGATATCAGTAATGAGGACGCTGGTAATACAGTTCCCTGTCTCTCTGAAGCAGTTTTAAATCGATCCCCACCTGATAAAAGTTATAGTACTCTTGCAAAAACAGAGGATAGGTTAGCCGAAAGCAAAAATATTAACGCTGTTAAAAATCTCTACGAGCAAAATAATTCTCATGAACATAGCAAGGAGTCTTTACATAAACTAGATCATTTGGCACAGGTATGCTACGATAGAGGAGGGTTTAAATCAGAGAATCTTGTGTTTTCAAGGAGGGTTACTAGGAGTATGGATAGTGTACGTACAATTTATGTTCCTATGGCTAATCGACAGGATACTCAGCCTTCGATCATCCATATAGAAGACGATGACCCATCGTCAGTACCTATCACTACTCATATAAATGAATCCACTCTAATAAAGGATAATAATGCAGTATTAGTTGAAAACATGATAGAATTGGGTAAAGCCGAGGTTGCCCCATCATGTATGGACACCTGTATTTTAGACCCTAAACCATCTTTTATCAGTCTTCAGTCATCTGATCAAAACATTGATAACCTTGATCCTCCTCAAGCAGCCAATTTAGGTCACGAAAATGAAGAAGAAACGCTTCAACAAATTTTGGACAAAGCATACCAGACCAAGATTACGGAATTGAAAGATGAACTAAAACTATGTCAATCTAATGCAGCATTGATAGAAGAAGAAAATATGACATTCAGGGAGGAGCTGTTAAATTGGATTAGCAAGTGGAAAGAAATGAATAACAAAAAGAACCAGTATAAAAAGGCCAAAAAGTCAATAATAGGTACGAATCAACATCTGCTTGAACAAATTGAAAAACAAAAGTTAAAGATTATCAGGCTTAAAGCTAAATTAGCTGAAGCTAGAAGAGTAGTTGACCTTCAAAATAAAACTTGATGGTTACTCTCATGGGTTGTTTCACTGTCAAAACAGGTAATAAAATTTTGTTATGCATGCCTGTAAAATCGTAGATTTTATAGGCATACATTTAAACTTTAGTTTATTTTGTTATATCTGTTTGTTTGGTTTTTAATGAGATGCTTTGTTTGTTTAAATGCAGGTGGATATGTCATCATTCTTCTCCACAGTTACAGGATGATTTCAATATGTTGGTTGGAAGGCGTAGCTGTTTATTAAAGACTATGATTTCAACAATGATCATGAATCTGTCAAGTACCTTTAAACCAACAACTATTCAGGCTAGTCGTTGTTTGTGTTATAGTGACAAGTGTCTGATAAAAGAGATTCGATTCTCTTTGATGGATATAGGAATCCTATAATTTTGCATGTAGCATTGATGGGAAAATTGGTATCGAGAGGTTGATAGTATTATATAAGTTAGAAGTTTTTAGGAAAGAAAGGATGGAGTGATAGGAAAAAGACATACCTGAAATACATTTTGATGCTGGTTCTGTTTCCTTATTGAAGTTTAGTCTTCGGATATGGGATGCAATTGGATATCTCAAAGTTGATATCATGACTGGTATTATTTTGGATATGTTCTATATTTTAGTATATGATTTTCTAGTTTCATATTAATACAGTATACTTTGTTATGCATGTGTTAAGTATAATTTTTCACTTTATCAGCCCAATATTATATTTGAATTAATATGTCATTGTGACTGAATTTATTAGTATTTTTACTGTAAATTCAAAATATAAGGATATTCATTTATGTATATTAGATATCATTAGTGTTTCTTGCACTGATCTCATACTAGACATTATCTTTATTCAAATATCTATGTTGGTGATTAGTTATTAATTAATTAGATACTACAGAAAATTGAAATAATTGTTTATTTTCAGTTTATTTGATAAGTTATTTTATAGCAGTAAGATTTAGTGGGTATGGTTTAAATATGTCTATTTAGATCATATACTTTATTTTTCTGTTCATCTCATATTAATTAATAATTAATATAGCATTTTAAAACGCTCTCAGCTAAGATAGGATAGCTAAGATAATTTAGATTAGTTTCACTGTAGTATATTTTAGTTAAAAGTTGTTAAATAGAAGTTGTGCGGTTTTAGAATAATTTAAAACAGTCTTTTATGTTCGGAAAATTAAAAATAAAATTTCAAACAATCAAAGACTTTCCTTAAGAAAGCAAGTATAGGATAACATAGGCAGTTTAAATTAATCTTTAGGGTTTAGTTAGATAGAAAATAGCATTAGGATAGATTTTTGCTGAATTTTGATTTTCTCCTTAAGAGGAAAATTCAGCTGGTAGCAGGACCATAACCTGCGAGATTTTGCTACTCCAAACACACCGGATGCTGCTTTAAGCTGATTGTGTGCGCATAATCTCCTTGTTGGCATAGGTCAGAAAATCGGGCCAACAAATGGTGCTAGAAGGAGGGCCTGCTAATGATTAATGGCAGGGAAAACTAATGAGAAATTTACAACTAGCCAACATACTTCAAAAACCAGCAGATCACCGTTTATAGACACTGTTAGGAGCATCCTTGAACGTGATCATATCAGATCTCCATTTAATCCTAAACAAAGCATTTGAACTTGGGAAGAATCATGACATATTCTTACAAGAGCATATGCCAATCAACTTGGTGTGTCTCCGATAGATTATGGTCTTCCTAGGAAACAACGACGTAATCCACAATTGAATGTTGTTACTCAGGATTTGCAAGAAGCTGATAGTACTCCACATTATCAAATTAGAAGTCATCAGAGACAAACTAGTCAAACAAACACTGCTAGAAGACTTACTACAGAAGGAGGTTTTGATCAGCCACCTTCTCCTCCTGAAACACCACCTGATAGTCCAAGACCATCCAATTCAGGAAGTTCATCAAGTTCTGAAAAAATCCCTATGGCAGGAAACGTGCCTGGAGGGGCAGGAGGCAATCCTCCACCTAACCCACATAATCCACAACTCCCTTGGCTAAGAACAGCTGCCGTGGCTATTCCTGGTGAACAACATCCTTTGCCTAAACATTCAGATTAACTTCTCCCTAAGTTTAACCCAGATGACAAAGAACCTACAGAAGTGCATGTTGACAAATTTATGTTGGCTGTTCAAACAATGAACGTTCAGCATGAGGATGTAGTTTGTCGATTGTTTCCTCTAACTTTCGAAGGAAGAGCTTCTACCTGGTATTTTTCGTTAGTATAGGGATCAATCACAAATTGGGGTGAATTTAATAAAGCCTTTTTAGATAATTTTGGGGAGGATAAAACACCTGCTCTTTTAGCTCTGCAATTATCTAGGATTAAAATGGAGCCTAAAGAAAGAATCAAATATTTCAATCAAAGGTTTCTAACATTGAAAAATAAAATTCTAGTTGCATCTCAACCACCCGAGGATATAATTATCAAAAATTATACGTCAGCTTTACCAAAATATTCTGGGATGTTCGTTAAGAGAGCTGGGAAAACAACATTAGTGGAAACTTTTGAGGAAGCCATTAAAGTTGAGAAGGATTCTATGTCCTATGAACCAAATAGAAGTGGGAAATTTGATGCTTTTCCTCATAGGAAGACTGAAAAAATCAATTCAGAAAAAGATAAGGCATTTGACATAGAACAACTGCAAAATGCTATTCGAACATTAACTAATGAAGTTGTAGGGTTAAAGAAAACCAATTCTGAAGCTTCTCCTTCTAGGGGATATTTCAGAAATCAGTTTAGACAAAACCCGAATACAAATAATAAAAATACACCACCTGATATATTAGAAAATGAAGAAATTTTTAATACAATCCGAGTTGTTTTATCTTTGTCTGAAACTCCTTCTAGTCAAGAAATGAATCAAAACAAAGAAGATGAAGAATCAAAAAATGAGGAAGAATCAGAAGAACCCCAACAAGTTAACGGTCATTTCTAGGACAGTCTTGTAAAAGAATATGAGAATAAAAGCCCGCCTACAGGACAACATGCCTATAATACTCGTAGTAGAGCATTTGCAAACACCCCTGGAGCTTCATCAAGTTCTACTACAAATAATGATAACAATAATTCACAACCTAACAAACAAACGCAATCTAGAAAACAGATCCAATCCACTAAAGGTACCCAGCCTATTCAAAATGCTCCTAAATTAGATTTACAATATGATATAATTGAAGATTTAAAGAAGACACGTGCAAACATTAGTATGTACGACCTTCTTCAAATCTACCCAATGCCTAATAGTCATGCTATAAATCCCGCCATGAGTTCTATTATTCCTACTGTGAAACAAAATGTTGCTGCAAATAGTTCTAATAATGATTCAATAGCAACTGAAAAAGGGAAAGCAACAGCTGACAAAGCTTCTCTTATAGGTAAGAATTCTAAATCAACCACACCTCCATTCTTACTTACCTTTGATATTTTCAATAGGAATGTTCATAATTGCATGGTAGAATCCGGAGCATCCTCCAATGTCATGCCTTTATCAGTATGCAAGAAGTTGAATGGGAAATATGTCCCATCAAATTCTCAAATAACTCAATTAGATAGAACAAATGTAAAGGTTGTAGGGGAAATGAAAGATGTTTTAATCAGTATTTTTTGTAACTCTTCGGTTTATCAAATTATAGATATTGTTGTTGCAGATATTCCAGATGCATATGGGCTATTTTTAATTAGGGATTGGTCTCAACAATTAAATGGTTTCTTTGCCACGGACTGGTCAACATTATGGTTACCTAGGAACAAAAAGTCAAATCAGATAAAGATAAATAAAGAAAGATATATGAAACATACTGTCATGGAACTGCATGATCCTAGTGAACTTGTTTTATTTTCAGATAGCATTATTGTATAAATTCAGACCAGCAATAGATTAATTTTACCCATAACAATTATCAATTGATCATGCAAAATTGCTCACAAAAGAGACTGAACATGGAGCTGTAACACAAAATTATATTAAATGAGTGTACAATAGCCAACCCTGTAATAACATAGGCTGCTGAATAAATAGAATACATCAATAAATTGAATGCATGAGGAAGCATCCAAATCTAGCATAAAGCAGGCTTACCAAAAATAAGCAAATCCCCCACAGGGGTAAAAAGTTGATCCCAAATCTGTCATGGAGCTCACGAATTGGCAAAAGCGCTTAGGTAAGCTAAAGAGTGGTGGAATGGCAGCTCATACATGCTTTTGCATGTAGAAAAGAGTGGAGGATGAAGAGGACAAAAAACTAGTTCACCTCACCTAGTCTAGCTTTCCCATGTGCCTTAAAACACTGAAAAAGCAGGCAATAACGCAGAAAAAGCAGATAGGCGCCTGGGAGGCCAGGAATAAAGCAGATTTGATTCCTAAGGATTTCCCAAGTACTACATGAGTCAAATATGGCAAGCTTGACCTCTATAGATAGGCAATTAGCAACTTTGCACAAGGTGGGACACATGAACTAGGCAAATAAGACAAAAATAAATGATTTAATGTCTAAGTGGGTAAACTATGGGTTGATTATTCTAACACCCCACCTTAAGCCTGACTTTATGAGTAATATATCAAAAATATAGGGCCTAGCAACAAGGCTTAGTCACCCTTTTACATACTGCATGTCCATTTAAACAAGGAAAGATGCAAAACCAACTTGGGAAAAACCTCCCTTAAACATGGACTGTAAAACAAAATTGTAGAATATTGTCTCCACTCATGCTTTTACAGCATGATCAGCAATCCCCAGAAATTATTTGAGATTGCTGAAGGTCTTCTCACAAAATGCTTTGGTGAAGATATCAGTTACTTGTTCTGAAGATGAACAGAAGAGTAGGTGAATGGTTCCATCATGCACAAGCTCTCTGATGTAGTGCATGTGAATCTCAATGTGTCTGGTTCTCTGCTTCTGAAGTGGATCCTTGCAGATTTGAATGGTACTCTGGTTATCATAGTAAATGGTAGTTGAGTACTCTGGTTCGAAGCCACACTCTCCAAGTAATCCCTGCAACCATAGACATTGAGTTGATGCATTAACAACTCCTCTGTACTCAGCTTCTGTAGATGAGAGTGCAATGGCACTCTATTTCTTGCTTGACCAGATGATTGGCCCTTCTGCAAGCATGAACACATATCCTGATGTGGACTTTCTATCTATGCTTTCCCCTGCCCAATCACTGTCAGTAAATCCAATCAACTCAAGATCAGATTTGGCTTTATAGAAGATCCCATGTGTCCTTGTTCCCTAAACAAAGTTAAGGATCCTTTTGGCTGCTTTCCAATGGATCTCTTGAGGCTGATCCATGTATCTAGAAGCCACACTTACTGCATAACAAATATCAGGTCCTGTATGTGTAAGATACAACAAACATCCTATCAATTGTCTATACAGAGTATTGTTTACCATCGGTGAAGAATCAGCTTCTTCCAGCTTCACTCCTGAAAGGAAAGGAGTTTTGCTTGCTTTGCAATCTTGCATTCTGAATTTGATCAGAAAATACAAGGCATATTTGGACTGGTGCACCTTGATTCCAGCTTTGGTTTGAGCAATCTCAAGTCCCATAAATTGACTTAAGAGCCCCAAATCTGTCATGGAGAAGGCTTGGTTCATAGCTCCTTTTAAGGAAGCAATCTCACCCTGTGAGCTTCCTGTAATGAGGAGGTCATCAACATATAACAACATGATCATTAATGAACCATTAACTAACTTCAAATAGACATTCGGATCTGATTTGCACCGAACAAAATTCAGAGATAGAAAGAAGCTATCTATCTTGGCATACCAAGCCCTGGGGGCTTGCTTTAGCCCATACAATGAATTTCTCAACCTGCACAAAAGAGAAGGGTTAGTAGAAAAACCTTGATGCTGCTGCATATATATCTCCTTAGTGAGATATCCATTCAGGAAGGCACACTTTACATCCATATGATGTACCTCCCATTTCCTTGAGGCTGCAATGGCTAGAGCTAGCCTGATGGAATCCATGTTTGCCACTCGGGAAAAGGTCTCATTGTAATCAATTCCATGAACCTGTGAGTAGCCTTTGGCTACCAATATATCCTTTTACTTTAGTGGTGAACCATCAGCAGCAAATTTGGTCTTATAGACCCACTTACACTAGACTAACTTTCTTCCTGGAGGAAGATCCACTAGCTCCCATGTGTTGCTCTTCTGGAGTGAGCTGAACTCCTCCTTCATGGCTGTTTTCCATCTTGGATCTCCTGCTACTTCTTCATATGTTTGAGGATTAGACTCCACCATAAAATACAATTTTTCATCAAACATAGGATCCTTCATGCACAGACCACTCTCAAATTGAGATATAGTCCTCCTTGGGTCATTGGGATCCCCAGCTAGCTCTCCTGCTGCATGTAGTGTCTTGGCTGCCCATTTTGGCCTTGTGGGGCTGTTTGGGTCTACAATAAACTCATCTCCATCAGAAAAATCAGAATCATCATGTTCAACAAACTCTTTACTTACTTCTTGAGGTTCAGGTGGTGAAGAGGCTTCACCAACTTCCACTGCTGCAAGGGGTTCTTCTTCAAACTGAACACACCTTTCAATGAAGGATTTGTTTGTGCTCAAATTTATCAACTTGTACCCTTTTGAATATTTAGAGTATCCAACAAAAAGACACTCTTAGCTTTGGGGCTGCAAAGCCTTCCTCTTCTCTGTTGGAATCCTGGCCCATGCCTTTGAGCCAAAAATCGTGAAATGGGTCACATCTGGCTTGTGCCCACTCCATGCTTTGAAGGGAGTCATACCATCAAGATGTTTGTGAGGCACCCTATTCTGGATATAGGCTACATATTTGATAGCTTCGGCCCAGTACTTTGGTGGCAAAGTTTTGGCCTCCATCATGCATGTTGCCATCTCCTTTAGTGATCTATTCTTCCTCTTTGCAACACCATTCTGTTGTGGTGTGTCGGGGATAGAATGCTGCATCTGAATACCTGCATTTGCACAATAGTTAATAAACTTAGACTTGACATACTCACCACCATTGTCAGATCTGAGGACCTTGAGTTTCCTCCCAGACTGGTTTTCAACCAAAGCCTTTAAGACTTTGAATAGGCCAAAAACTTCAGACTTGTGTTTCAGGAAGTGAACCCAACAATACCTGGAAAAGTCATCAATAAAATTCAATGCATATTTGGCCTGAATCATGGACATATGAGGGAATGGGCCAGCAACATCACTGTGAATCAGCTCGAGGGGTGCAGAGGTTCTCTCATGACTAGATTTCTCAAATTTGTGCTCTGGGTGTTTTCCTAGGATACAACCTTGGTAGACTCCTTTGGAAAATTTTATCTTGGGCAACCCTATGACCATTTCTTTCTCACTAAGATCAGACAGATACTTGTAATTAAGGTAGCCAAATATTTCATGCCATATCTTGCGAGCTTCATTAGCATGGATAAGAAGAGCAGAGGGGTTTGAGTAGGGTAGGAAGTGTGAGAACATGTATACCTTTTGAGCATGATTTGCAACTCCTTTTGCAAT
>LPNX010492380.1:499016-523326 GCA_001517045.1 Pseudotsuga menziesii
GTTCATTTCACCTTTTTTTTTCTTCTTCTGGGTATTCTTCGTGGGACCTTGTTGATCCTTCGGAGACTGTTTCTTGTCTCTCTTTTGCTCAGGTGTATTTTTAGATTTATTTTTTCTTTTTGAATCCACCCTCGAATCTACAACAATCAAAGCTTGATCTTTGGATGGTTTGATGGTGCCCATCATCACCAGCTTGTCTTGTTCTTATGTGAGAGATTCCATGAAATCTGCAAGGCTAGGCATCTTCCAGGTTCGTTCGAGCTGTGAGTTTTGTGGCATAGAAGGTCGAAACAAAGACTGAGTAGTTAGGTCCTAGCTTTGAGAGGATGGCCAATACGAGCTGATCATCTTTCTTTTCGATACCACACTGCTTCAGCTGCAAAACTAGTGCTTTGAACTTGGAGAAATATAGCTGCAGGGATTCAAAGCTACTGGGACTCAGAGAAATCAGCTCATTCTTGATCTGATGTCCCCTCATCTCATCTGTCTTTCCAAAAAGATCAGAAAGCTTCTCCCATACTTGATCTGGTGATGTTAATCCATCAAGATGAAAAGGAGGTCTCAGGAAATAATGAGACATAGGAGGCCATAGGCCTCATCTCTCCGATTGTGCCATTTTATCTTCTCTGCAGCAGCATTGGGCTCTGCTTCTGTAGCCATAGTCACCCTGTAGAGGCCTTTCTCTCTCAACAGTATCTCCATCTCTGCTTTCCATTCAAAGAAATTGAAGGGAGTCAAGATAGTTTTCTGTGATTGATCCATAGCTCTAGAAAATCTGTCCCGGCTGTCAGTAGAAGGCTCCCAGTCTTTGATGTCGAACCTGCAAAACAATTTTTGAAGGAGAGTAACAACCTACAATGGCTCTGATACCATGTAGAAATTCAGACCAGCAATAGATTAATTTACCCACAACAATTATCAATTGATCATGCAAAATTCCTCACAAAAGAGACTGAATATGGAGCTGTAACACAAAATTATATTAACTGAGTGTACAATAGCCAACCCTGTAATAACATAGGCTACTGAATAAATAGAATACATCAAGAAATAAAATGCATGAGGAAGCATCCAAATCTAGCATAAAGAAGGCTTACAAAAAATAAGCAAATCCCCCATAGGTGTAAAAAGCTGATCCCAAATCTGTCATGGAGCTCACGAATCGGAAAAAGTGCTTAGGAAAGCTAAAGAGTGGTGGAATGGCAGCTCATACATGATTTTTCATGGAGAAAAGAGTGGAGGATGAAGAGGACAAAAAACTAGTTCACCTCACCTAGTCTAGCTTTCCCATGTGCCTTAAAACGTTGAAAAAGCAGACAATAAAGCAGAAAAAGCAGATAGGTGCCTAGGAGGCCAGGAATAAAGCAAATTTGATTCCTAAGGATTTCCCAAGTGCTACATGAGTCAAATATGGCAAGTTTGACCTCTATGGATAGGCAATTAGCAACTTGCACAATGTGGGACACATGAACTAGGAAAATAAGACAAAAATAAATGATTTAATGTCTAAGTGGGTAAACTATGGGTTGATTATTCTAACAATTATGGGAAATTACATGTATGAATTGAGATTTGGTAATTTTAAGGCTGAAAATTCTTCCTTTTCTGAAAATAAACAGCAATCTGAAATTAGTAATGTGGCATCTGTTTTTCCTAACTCTTCATTCAAGGAAACCATTAATGATGTAGATAATCTAAATATTGTGAATATTATAGAAACCAAAGTAGTTGTGAATATTTCTATGTGGACTTTATATTTCGATGGTGCGAAATCCAAAGAAGGGGCAGGAGCTGGTTGCTTACTGGTGGACCCTCAGGGAAATAAAACATGTATAGCTTGTAGGATGGAATTTAATTGTATAAACAATACAGTGGAATATGAAGCTTTAATACAAGGTTTGAAAAAAGAAATCGATTTGGGCATCAAAGAATTAGTTGTATACGGTGATTCCGAGATCATTGTTAGACAGGTTCATAACTCCATTCACTGCCTATCTGAACATTTATAGAGTTATCAACGGGAGGTATGGAACCTTATCTCACATTTTGATGCATTTAACGTAATTTCTATTCCTAGAAGTCAAAATCAAGAAGCATATTTGTTAGCAAATGTAGCATCAAAGTTAATTCCATCAGAAAATCTTTCACCATATTTTTTTTCCAGTTGAATTGATTTTTAGGACTTCTATACCTGATAATATTTTTAATTGGCGTGTATTTGATAATGATGTGCAGGTACTGAATTCTCTAATGAATGAGGATACCTTTAAAGACTCAGCCATAGATGAAGTCACTCATGACGAAAATCTACGAGATTTTTCGGTAATAAATGACTTTTGTTCAATTGAAAAAGCTTTTGAACAGGTAAAACCAGTCCCTAATTCAGCGCTGAGATTAGAAAATTTCTTTGATCTGCAGGATAAATTTAGATCTGTCCCTAATTGTAAGACTAACAGCTCTCGAATGAGGTATAAAACCATAAATTTAGGAACAGAACTAAATCCCCAAACTATAAATCTTGGAGTAGATTGCAACCTCGCTGAAAAAACAACATTTATAAAATTGTTTAAGGAATTCAAAGATGTCTTTGCTTGGACATATGATGACCTAAAAACCTTCAACACACAAGTCATGCAACATATAATTCCAATTAAACAAGAGTCAAAACCTTTTCAACAAAAGCTAAGGAAATATCACCCGTCACTCAAACTGACATTTAAGAAGGAACTCAATAAATTGTTAGCTGCCAAGATCATTTTCCCTATCAGACATACTCAATGGGTAGCAAACTTAGTTCCAGTTAGGAAGAAAAATGGGGATATCAGGTTATGTGTAGATTTTAGAAATCTGAATAAGTCTTCTGAAAAGGATAATTACCCAGTTCCTCCCATGGAACAAATTCTTTAAAAAGTGTCTGGGGCTGAGATACTATCACTCCTTGATGGTTTCTCAGGGTACAACCAAATATTGGTTTCCCCAGATGATCAATTGAAAACTGCTTATAGAACTCCATGGGGAACATATGCCTACCGCAAGATACCCTTTGGGTTAATCAATGCAGGAGCAACCTTTCAAAGAGCAATGGATATTGCTTTTAAAGGCTTAATTAATCATTCAGTCGTTGTCTATTTGGATGATGTTACTGTATATTCTAAACATTGACCTGATAATCTTAATCACCTTAAAAAGGTATTTGAAAGATGTAGAAAATTTGGAATATCCTTAAATCCGAAAAAGACAATATTTGTTGTTTTAGAAGGTATTCTATTAGGCTGTGTGGTTTCAAAGCATGGAATCATGATTGATCCTGAAAGAACCAAAAAGCCATTTAAAAAATAACCTATCCTTCTAGCAAGAAAGCAATGCAATCATTTCTCGGTAAAATGATCAAAGAAAGATGCTATCATTCGTCCTTTGCAGAAAATGATCAAGAAAGATGCTATTTTTAATTGGAGACAAATTGAAAAAGAATCATTTCAGAAGTTCCTAGCCTTCTAAGCCTAGATTTTAATAAAGATTTCACATTGTATACTTTCGCTTCTGATATTTCATATGCAGCAGTGTTAACCCAATTAAATCAACAAAATAACGAAGTCCCAATCTCCTTCATGAGTTCAAATTTCAAAGGTGCTGAACTTAATTGTCATGAAGTTGATAAATAAGCTTTTGCTGTTTTTAAGGCTGTTAAACATTTTCGTCCATATTTATTGAAATCTAAAACGAAAATAATCGTCCCTTATTCCTCAGTCAGAAACTTGATAGTACAAAAGGACTTAGGTGAGAAAAGAGCACCATAGATGACAACTCTACAAGAATATGACTTAGAGATTAAACCCTTAATGATAGTTAAAGGTCAAGGACTATGTAAATTAGTTGTTGAAGCTGCTCATCTACCTAATGGTAAAGCTGAAACTGTCATTGATGAGGTTTTACTTACCAGAGAAATTTATTTTTGTCCTCCACCTCAAGATTCCTGGTATACTGACATAAGAATACTTTGGAAACTGGAACTGCTCCTGATTACTTAGAACCAAGGAAGAAAAGAGCACTTAGATTGAAGTCTGCTCCTTATTTATTAATTGATAATACCCTCTTTCGGAGAAATTCAGACGGGGTATACCTTCGATGTCTAGATAAAGATGAAACAGAAGTAATTCTGAAAGAGTTACATCCTAGACCAGCAGGAGGACATTTTGGGGGAGAGACTACTGCGCACAAAATTCTTAGGGCTGGTTATTATTGGCCCACCTTGTTTCGAGATTCCTATACTTTGGTTAGAAAATGCAAGGACTGTCAACTTGCTGCAGGAAGGGTTAAAAATCCTGCTTTTCCTTTACAACCTGTTTCAACTGAAATACCCTTTCAACAATGGGGTATTGATATAGTAGGGCCAATAAATCCTCCATCATCTATGCAACACAAATATATAATAACTGCAACCGATTATTTTACTCGTTAGGTGGAAACTGCACCATTAAAGGTTGTAAATACCAATTAGGTTATATTATTTTTAGAATTCTTTATCATAACAAGATTTGGTATTCCAGATTCCCTTGTCTTTGATAATGCTTCATATTTTTCAACTAACTATCATCCCCATGGGAATGGTCTAGCTGAATCAACAAACAAAAATTTACTGAAAATTCTCAAAAGAACTATTTTAGTCCACCATCGTAATTGGAATACAGAATTGGTCAATGCCCTTTGGGCAGACAGAGTAAATCCTAAGGTTGCAATAGGTAATTCACCTTTCTTTTTAGTATATGGAACTGAAGCTATTTTGCCACCGAATCTTTACCTTCATTACAGTTAGCTCAGTCTGCTCAAGATGAAGAGTGTCCAGCAATGGAAAAGAGAATTAATACTCTGCTAAAGCTTGAAGAAGAAAGAGAAAAGTCAAAACAACACTTTTTAAAGCATCAACAGATTGTGAAATCTTGGTTCGATCAATCCTTCAGTTCCAATCTAGAATTTCACGTAGGAGACTTAATTTTAAAATGGGATAAAGTTCATGAGGATAAGGGAGATCATACTAAGTTTCAGAAACTGTGGTTAGGTCCCTTTGTTATTTCTGAGAAAATAGGTCCAAGTACCTTTCGATTGCAAACACTTGAAGTTCAGTCCGAAACATTCCCAGTGAATAGACTGATTCTGAAAAAATATTTTAGTTAATATTTTCTGACTTAAAATGTATATAATTTGCTTGCTATTTGTAAATAAATTTATATAAACAGAATTATAGTCCATCATGCTATTATTTCAGTCAGTTTTAATTCTTTTAAGTCAAATATTTCAGACTGTCAATTTCTATATATAATCAGTCAATAATCTTTAGTTAGCAGTTGAAGAAATAAATGTAAATAAATAAATCTTCAAGATAAAAGTCAATTGCTCATCAGCCTGAAAAATTATGATACTAAACTGAATTCTTTTAAAAATTTGTTCAAGAAAATCAAAGTTTCTTAAATCTATAAAAGACCTTCATTGTTTTTATTTATAAGTGTTACTCAGATTATTCTTCACCTTTTATTTTCTTATAAAAGTGGGGATAGTTTAGTTAATATCTTCTTCGAAGCTTGTACTTTTGAAAAACTCTTACAGACCTCTATCATCGGTCTTCAAAAGTATTTACAATCTGAAAACTATTTAGGATTTGTTCCAGTTAATAAAATGCTAAAATGAGAGACGGAATGTCTTAGTAATAAGCCGGTCTGATCAGAATCATAAATATCACTAGTATGACATTATTAGGAAACTAGTAATGGCTTTTGGTTTAAAAACCAAAAGATAAGGGGTCTCATCACGATCCAGCTGATTCATTTTCCGGTGATATTAATGACAGACATTACCATTTGGTTACCATGCTGGGTAATAATCTCTTATTTTATGAAATTTAAAAGATGAAATTGAAAGAAAAACGTAAATTTTGACTGAAGAATAGGAGGTCTCATCACGAGCCAACCTAATCATGATCATCAGTGCTGTTTGAGATAGCTTCATTTCTGATTACCACGGTGATGGATTTTGGTCTAAAAATTAAAAGACAAGAGGTCTCATCATGAGCCGGCTTGCTTATTTCAGATAGCTCTCGTGAATGATACTATCGCATTGGGACACCATACCCAGATAGTAGTCTTCAGCCAAAATTATTGTTTAAAAGAAAAGAAAAGCAAACGAAAAGAAAATTATTATGTTTATGGAATAGATTCTGGAAAGTTTTCAGAAAAGTAGATTTCTATACTCTTTGCTGATGGTGCAGGTTATCATTACTATGAAGTACTTTGTTTCGATCCAGATATTTTTAATTTTATCCCTAATCAAATTTTTGTTTCAAAAGATGGAATACTTCTGAGTTATACTTATGAATATGAATAAAATAATGGTTTTTATTTAGATAAAGAATTTTTTATTGTTTTTAAATAAGTTTTAAGATTTCGTTTATATCATTTTTAAGTTGTATAAGCAGAGATAACGGGTTCGCCCAGTTTGTCGCCATTTGTTGGCAGTTAGCAACAACCCTTTCATCTCTCATTCGAATGAAAGGAGATCAGCTCTCTTTTAAAATTATAAAAGAGTGCCTTGAGAATCTTTGATTTTGAAGGTACTCTCAATTGAAGAGGAATTATATGACATGTTAGAAATTGATGAAAATGTGTTCATAAACTTGGTAATTAGCAGCTGTCAGTTTCATAAGCTAGTTCCATAAGTTTTTATATAATCAATTTTATTATTGAGTTAAATCTATCTGATTATATATGATTTAAGAAACTTAAGAGGATAGCATGCTAAATGGGAATCAACGAAACACCTTTTGAATTGTTTGAAGCTGGATATGGATGAGGTATTATGAGTTCTAAACTCCTGGAACTAAAGGTGACTTGTTAAATTAAAACTCTTATTAAAACTTAACGTTCACATTTCATATGTAATATCTCACCATGACTTTGTAAAAAATTTGTATATATGTAGATAGTAAATAAATGAGTATCATATGGGGATTTTCATATATTATAGTTTTCTTTTATCCTATCAAATTCGATGTAAGATATTTATCGATGGGATTTTGAAAAGTTTAAAAATAGATTTATGAAATTTTATATACTTAACATGAATATTAAATTAGGTTATTAGTTAGTTGTCATGCAAAACATTATGGTGTATGGTTTTGGTACTATATCACCTTGTCAATAAACGCTACCACCTTGCATGGAAAATGGAGGAGACTATTAATTGCCAGAGTTTATGAAGTTACATGATAGCATGTCAAATTAATAACACCTATTTGGATCGCTGCGTTGGCTTAGCGAATTGGTTAACATATCATCATTAACTGGCGGCTGTTAATATATTGATGCATTGTATCAGCAGGTTTTTTTGTCGATACTCATCTCATTTCACAACAATGTACGAGTTCATTATAAACAATGTGTGTAATCAATGGCTTGACTGACGATCCATCAATCAAACGATCCCCAATATATCGAATTGATTAAATTTAACTGTTAGTCGTGGCTAAATATGCATGTATCATAGCAGAACGTGGGCTTTAGCATTCATCATCGCCAAGTTCAGCAAAATGGCTAAATTTAAAACCCTCATGTCTGTCAGATCTGAAGCATGCGAAATTTTGATGTTTCACATCATGTCATGCACATGGATACCTATCCCCTCCCTCTTCACATCGCCATTCATTCCATTTCGAAACCAGGGTAGTGTTGAGGAGACCATGGCTTCGTTGAATTGTTTCAAAATATCTGGTTTAGAGCTCGTAGAAGTAGACGAGAAGGTCGCCTTACTCTTTGAAAAAGTTGGGTGGGGACAGTTCTTTAAGTTTTTTGATGGCCACAATGCAGAGGTGACCAAACTGTTTTCCTTGAATTTAAAAGAAGACGTTGCACAGATCGGGGGTTTTAAGTTTGTCATTAATGAAGACAAAATCGCAGAGGCGACAAAGCTCCCACAGATTGGAGAGAATTGGTTCAAAGGTAGTAAGGTTAATAAAAAGAAGTGTTTATCTTTGCTGCTACCATTACTAGATAATGCAAAACTAAATATAGGGGTCTCTGTCAAGTTCCTGAAACCTGAATGGCGAGCCTGCTATGAAATTTTGGTCAGGTATGTGCCCTGCGATGGACGTTTCTCCTTACACTATTACCATCTAAGACTCCTATTAGCATTAAAGGGCTGTAGGATTAATTTTCCATTTTATCTATTGCAAAGTTTGAAAAAGATGTCACATGCAGTTCAGAGTTTTGATAACCCTGATAGAAGTCTTTTTCACCATGGATTAGTCAAGATTATAGTGTAGCATCAACTGTCTTTGAATGGTAAGTCATGGGATGAATTTTTAACTGAATGTAATTTGGGGCCGACTCAATATTGGCTGAACCCCTCCCCAAAAACCCGCAGGAAATGGAAGGATGCTATAAAGCCCGAGGTCAATAATGCTCTTGAGACTAAATCAGAGGGTAAAGGGCTTGAGGAAGCCAATATACCCATAAACGCTGATATCAGTAATGAGGATGTTGGTAATACAGTTCCCTGTCACTCTGAAGTAGTTTTAAATCGATCCCGACCTGATAAAAGTTATAGTACTCCTGCAAAAACAGAGGATAGGTTAGCCGAAAGCAAAAATATTAATGCTGTTAAAAATCTCTACAAGCCAAATAATTCTCGTGAACATAGCAAGGAGTCTTTACATAAACTAGATCATTTGGCACAGGTATGTTGCGATAGAGGAGGGTTTAAATTAGAGAATCTTGTGTTTTCAAGGAGGGTTACTAGGAGTATGGATAGTGTACGTACAATTTATGTTCCTATGGCTAATCGACAGGATACTTAACCTTCGATCATCCATATAGAAGAAAATGACCCATCGTCAGTACCTGTCACTACTCATATAAATGAATCCACTTTGATAAAGGATAATAATGCAGTATTAGTTGAAAACATGACAGAATTGGGTAAAGCCGAGGTTGCTCCATCATGTATGGACACCTGTATTTCAGACCCTGAACCATCTTTTATCAGTCTTCAGTCATCTGATCAAAACATTGATAACCCTGATCCTCCTCAGGCAGCCAATTCAGGTCACGAAAATGAAGAAGAAACGCTTCAACAAATTCTGGACAAAGCATACAAGACCAAGATTACGGAATTGAAAGATGAATTAAAACTATGTCAATCTAATGCAGCATTGATAGAAGAAGAAAATAGGACATTCAGGGAGGAGCTGTTAAATTGGATTAGCAGGTGGAAAGAAATGAATAACAAAAAGAACCAGTATAAAAAGGCCAAAAAGTCAATAATAGGTATGAATCAACATCTTCTTGAACAAATTGAAGAACAAAAGTTAAATATTATCAGGCTTAAAGCTAAATTAGCTGAAGCTAGAAGAGTAGTTGACCTTCAAAATAAAACTTGATGGTTACTCTCATGGGTTGTTTCGCTATCAAAACAGGTAATAAAATTTTGTTATGCATTCCTGTAAAATCACAGATTTTACAGGCATACATTTAAACTTTAGTTTATTTTGTTATATCTGTTTGTTTGGTTTTTAATGAGATGCTTTGTTTGTTTCAACACAGGTGGATATGTCATCATTCTTCTCCACAGTTACAGGACGATTTCAATATGTTGGTTGGAAGGCGTGGCTGTTTATTAAAGACTGGGATTTCAACAACGATCATGAATCTGTCAAGTACCTTTAAACCAGCAAATATTCAGGCTAGTTGTTGTTTTTGTTATAATGACAGGTGTCTGATAAAAGAGATTCGATTCTCTTTGATGGATATAGGAATCCTATAATTTTGCATGTAGCATTGATGGGAAAACTGGAATCGAGAGGTTGATAGTATTATATAAGTTAGAAGTTTTTAGGAAAGAGAGGATGGAGTGATAGGAAAAAGACATACCTGAAATACATTTTGATGTTGGTTCTGTTTCCTTATTGAAGTTTAATCTTCGGATATGGGATGCAACTGGATATCTCAAAGTTGATATCATGACTGGTATTATTTTGGATATGTTCTATATTTCAGTATATGATTTTCTAGTTATATATTAATACAGTATACTTTGTTATGCCTGTGTTAAGTATAATTTTTCACTTTATCAGCCCAATATTATATTTGAATTAATATGTCATTGTGACTGAATTTATTAGTATTTTTACTGTAAATTCAAAATATAAGGATATTCATTTATGTCTATTAGATATCATTAGTGTTTCTTGTAGTGATCTCATACTAGACATTATCTTTATTCAAATATCTATGTTGGTGATTAGTTATCAATTAATTAGATACTACAAAAAATTGAAATAATTGTTTATTTTCAGTTTATCTGATAAGTTATTTTATAGCAGTAAGATTTAGTGGGTATGGTTTAAATATGTCTATTTAGATAATATACTTTATTTTTCTGTTCATCTCATATTAATTAATAATTAATATATCATTTTAAAACGCTTTCAGTTGAGATAGGATAGCTAATATAATTTAGATTAGTTTCACTGTAGTATATTTTAGTTAACAGCTGTTAAATAGAAGTTGTGCGGTTTTAGAATAATTTAAAACAGTCTTTTATGTTCGGAAAATTAAAAATAAAATTTCAAACAATCAAATAAGAAAGCAAGTATAGGATAACATAGGCAGTTTAAATTAATCTTTAGGGTTTAGTTAGATAGAAAATAGCATTGGGATAGATTTTTGCTGAATTTTGATTTTCTACTTAAGAGGAAAATTCAGCTGGTAGCAGGACCATAACCTGCGATATTTTGCTACTCCAAACACATCGGACACTGCTTTAAGCTGATTGTGTGGTCATAATCTCCTTGTTGGCCTAGGTCAGAAAATCGAGCCAACAGGTAGTAGACATCACTGAAGCCTATGGTTTGATACTAAGTAGGGATTGGTCTGAAAAAGCTTAATGGGTATTTTGCAACAGATTGGTCACAATTGTGGTTACCCTACAAAGGTTGTTAGAATCATATTAAAGTACTCAGATAACCATATATGCAATATAATGTTCACACGGCTTGAAGGAAAAAATGAACCTATGAATTTCTCGCATTCAGTTTTGGGAAATTTCTTTTTAGAACTTAAACCAGGAAATTATCAAGCGGAAGAGGCCAATAGTGAATAAGACAAACATTCTGATCTCCTTCAATTTTCATGGATTGACAATATTGATTGTAATATAGTTAATTTAGTTTATGTTTCAGAAAATAGAACTAGGGCTATAGAAGTAAAAAATCAATTTTGGTTATTGTATTTTGATGGTTTGAAAACTCAAGAAGGATCAGCGGCCGGTTGTGTCCTAATTGATCTAGAAAAAAATAAACATTTTTATCTTGTAGATTAGAATTTGAATGCATGAATAATACGACTGAATATGAAGCACTGATTCAAGGATTAAAAAAGGCCACTGAGTTGAAAGTTAGGAATTTAAAAGACTTTGGAGACTCTGAAATAATTGTAAAATAGGTCGCAATAAAATCCATTGTTTATCTCCTCATTTAAAACGGTATCACAATTAAGTTTGGGGACTCATAACAAATTTTGATGATTTTGATATTAATTCTATTCCTAGACTAAGAAATGCAGTAGCTGATTTATTAGCTACCTCTATTGCAAGATTGGTGCCTATGAATAACAAATGTTCAATTGAATTGATTTTCAGGTCATCCGTACTTGATAATGTCACCAATTTGAGAGTATTTGATGATGACCAATAGATTTTGGAATTCTTAACCAATAAGGAAACTTTTAAAGAGGCAGTTATTGATGATGAGGAACACCAAGCGAATCTTCAGAATGGTAATTTCATACCAAAAGGGGTAAGGACATTAGAGGGTATGTTTGATCTAAATAACAAATTTCGAAGGCCAGTGAATGTCAAAACACACAGCTCATCAATGCAGTATGAGCTGATCAATCTGGGAACATAAGCTGAAACCAAGTATGTTAACATGGGGAAATGTTGTTCTCTAGGTGAAAGCAATAAGTTCATCAATTTATTTCAGCATTATAAAGATGTATTTTCTTGGACTTATGATGATTTGAAGACATATGACACTCGCATAATCCAACACATTATTCCTATTAAAGCGGGTGTAAAATCTTTCCAGCAGAAGCTTCGGAAGATGCATCCTAAGCTGGAACCCCTGATTCAAAGTGAAGTAAAGAAATTACTTTATGCTAATATTATTTTCAAGGTTAGACAGTCGGAATGGGTGGCAAACTTAGTACCAGTGAAAAAAAATTATGGAGAAATAAGACTATGTGTGGATTTTAGAAATATGAATCGTGCTTCAGACAAAGACAATTATCCAATCCCTCCAACGGAGCATATTTTGTAGATGGTGTTAGGATCCAAGTTATTCTCCTTGTTGGATGGTTTTTCAGGCTACAATCAGGTACTGGTAGCTGAACAAGACAGGCTAGAAACTACGTTTCGTAAAAAGTGGGGAACATTTTCCTATAGGAGAATGCCCTTTGGGTTAATTAATGCTTTAGCCACTTTCCAAAGGGCCATGGACATAGCTTTCCAAGGACTGATAGGCGACATTGTGGTGGTCTGCTTGGATGAAGAACAATATTTTCAAAGAAAGAGAAGAACATCCGTATTGTTTAAAACAAAATTTTGAGCGTTGTCAAAAATACAGTATCTCATTGAATCCCAAGAAATGTGTTTTCATGGTGCTGAAAGGAAAGCTACTGGGTCATGTCATTTATAAAGGGGGAATCTCCATAGACCTAGAAATGATTGAAGCTATAACACAGATTCCCTTTCCTTGCAATAAGAAGGGTATGCAATCACTCATGGGGACCATTAATTTCATGCAAAGGCTTGTGCATGATTTTGCACAAATAGTCAAACCTTTGCAGCAGATGGTTAAGCAGAGTGTGCAGTTTAAATGGACTAACTTAGAGAAGGATGCATTTACTAAGATCAAAATAACAATAACACATGCACATCCACTTAGAAGTCCTGATTTTGATAAAGATTTCATATTGTACACTTTTGCTTTTGATAATTCGCTCGCATCGATTATAACTCAAAAGGAAGAAGGGGAGATGAATTCCCTATTTCATTTATGAGCACTGGTCTGCAAGGTGCTGAATTGAACTACCCCACCATTGAAAAGCAAGAATACGTAGTGTTTAAAGCGGTAAAGTAATTCGGGCCATATATACTTAAGAATCAGACTAAAGTGGTCGTTCCTCACCCAGGAGTCCAAAGCCTCTTCGTGCAAAAGGAGTTGGGCAAGAGAAGAGCAAATTGGGTTACGACTCTACAAGAATGAAATTTAGAGTTTAAGCTAACAACCATTATTAAAGGACAAGGAATTTGCAAGCTAATGGCTGAAAGTCAAAATGGTGAGGAAAGTGACTGGGAAAATGAGGTCGAAGTTCATATGATCGACATGTGTCCCATTTTTACAGCTCCGAAATCATGGTATAGAGACTTGATACATTATCTCCAGCAAGGTTATTTGCTGAAACATTGGAGTTCAAAGAAAATAAGTGAACTATAGTTGAAATCAGCATCCTATCAAGTAATTGATGGAGGTCTTTTTAGAAAGAACTATGATGGAGTCTTTCTGAGATGTTTAGAACAGGATGATGTGGCTAAAGTGGTTAAATAATTTCATGATGGTCCTACTGGAAGGAATTATTTAGGAGATACCATTGCCCACAAGATCTTAAGGGTAGGATACTATTGGCCAACCTTGTTCAAAGATGCACATGCATATGTAAGGAAATGCGATACTTTCCAGGGAAGTGGAGGAAGACTTGTTAGAGCGGCTGGGCCATTACAACCAATCATGGTCTTGGAACCATTTGAATAGTGGGGAATTTATATTATTGGAGAGATTAATCCTAATTCTTCAATGCAACACAAATACATCCTTACAAATACCGATTACTTCACTAGATGGATGGAATTCATTCCACTATGGAGAGTAAATGAAGATGCAGCCATTGATTTCTTGCAAGAACATATTATGACCAGGTTTGGGGTTCCAATTTCCTTGGTTTTTGATAATGCATCTTATTTTTCATCAATTAAACTTATAGAATTAGCTAATGATAAGGGAGTGAATTTACATTACTCTGCTAATTATTATCCTCAAGATAATGGATTAGCGGAATCTACCAACAAAAATATCATTAGAATTCTGAAGAATACTGTCATAGAAAACCAAAGAAGTTGGAACATAGCTCTCCCAAATGCACTCTGGGCTGAGAGAATCACACCAAAGAATTCCTTAGGTGTGTCACCTTACACTCTAGTTTATGGAAAGGAAGCCATTTTTCCACCAAACATTTTAATCCCGGCTTCTCAGTTAGCACAAGCTTCAAGAGGATCATGTAGTGAGGTTTTACAAGTCATAATAAACACTTTGCTGAAATTAGAAGAGTCTAGGCTTAAAGATAAAGAGAGATTCAAGCACCAGCAGGAGATTGTAAAGAGAAGGTTTGATAAACGTAAGTCTGGAAACAAATTTTTTGAGGTAGAGGATCTAGTTCTCAATTGGGACCACCCACATGATGAAAATGGTAAGCACACGAAGTTGCAACATCTCTGGGTTGCCCCATTTCTGATTGCTGCTAAATTAGGCTCCTCAACATATAAGCTCCAAGACTTGCAAGGTTGGGAAGAGAATCTTCCTGTCAATGGTTTGGTTCTTAAACCTTACTTTACTTAGTATCTTGAAGGAACCTATGTACATAAATAAGCCTCTTTTTGCTTGATTGCTTTAGTTAGTTCATTTGATTTCTGCTAATTTGTTTTATTTTGCTTTGGTTTCATTACAACTTTTTCTTTACTTTAGTGTAGTCTATTGTGCAATAAAACCAACTCAGCTTTTGGTGTTTGGAGTACATTGGAATTTGAATAGAATACCAAGACTTTGGACTAAAATGCTTAATAATTTTACCTACGATGGAATTTATCATTACAAATATTCTTTAATTTTGATGGACCTTGAAAGGGAAATAATTTTTAGAACACTTTGGAATCTTGTTTTAAACCCTGTTAAAAAACTAAGGTAAGAAAATTCTGGAATACTATTTTGAGGTTCCATTCACTTCACATTAAAATCTGTACTAGGAAGCTAACAACAATGGACCCACGGAAAGGAAGTAAGATGGGAAGATGTATGGTATTTAAAATGATCCCATGCCACAAATAAAAGCCAAAAGGATTAAAAGAGTCAAATCTCCCTAAAAGAAAGCATACATCAAAAGACATACTGAATACAATTAGTATTAGATAAGATTAATCAGAGGTTCTTCTCCGTCTGTGAGTTGAAAGCAAACTATCTCTCACACAAAAGGACACTATGGATGGAAGAACCTAAACCAAGTTTCAAATGAAAGAAGCAATCCGAGAAGACTAAAAAGGAGAAAAGTCCAAAAGAATCAAAAGAATGCAAAAGGCATGGGAATGAGGAACAAACGAATATGTTTATCCACACTCTGTTACGGTCCTATGGTGTCTGAGCTATAAGAAATCCGAATGCAGAAGTAATTGAACCTCACATCTTGGCCTCGTAATAGTTATTGAGACTTTGAAAACCTGGTTACCCTATCCTAGTGGGCCATAATCAATGTTAAAGTTCTAAATCTTGCATTCCTGGAAAGGTCTGAACATCATAAAGAAATATTAAATTTTGGGAAGAGTTGATTTAATAGAATACCATGAAGCAACTTTTGGTCCTAAAAGTCAGTTTTTTCTAGAGATCTATGTTGACCAGCCAGTCACCAATTGTTGCTGCTGCAACTATTCCCCTTTTTTTTTTTACATTTTTTAGCACCCCCTTTTAAAGCTTATATTGTGCTTCTTAGGAGTTCTAAGTTTTGAAATCCAGCTTTTGCGACTTGTTTATAATGGGAAAAGGTTCAAGTTTTTGGGTTTTTCACTAAGTTAGGAAAGTATTTTTAGTTGCAGTAGTGGGTGGGTGTGACTGTTTTGAGCCGCTACGGTGGACAACTTCTTGAGAATCTAGTCACAGCGGTGGATGGTTTTTTAGCTTTGAGACACTATGGCGGAAGTTTCCTTGGGTATGTGCCGCTACGACGAATGGATTTTCGGCTTCATACTACTATGGTGAGTGATTGTCATGTTCGGAGCTACTACAGCAGGAAGTTTTTTGGTTTCATGCCGCAACAATAGATGAAGTTCCAGTTTGACAGTCAGGTAGACTCCCAATGTATTTTGTTCTGCTACTATGGATGGTTTATCAAGTCCACAACTGCTGCAATGACTAATATTTTTGTTCACATTGTGTTTGATTTATCGAATCTGCTACGGCGGAGGCTTCTTATACTTCATTCCACAACAGCAGGTGATGGTCAAGTTCGGATTCGCTACAATGGAAGTTTCCCGGGGTTCTGCTGCAATGACGGGCATGCTTGCAAGTTTATTATCGGGATCTCCTCTGATTTTAGATACCCACTATGATGGAGGTATTTCCCTTTCACTATCACGATGGCCCAATCCTCACCAAGCCTGCTTCAGCAGATGCGTTTCAGCCTTGGAGCAGCTACGACGGTCGTAGTTCGTGCTTCCTTTTCGATATGATTTTATCAGCCAAGCCGCAAAGGGAATGCAGACGTATTACTAGGTTTTAACCTGATGGTTGTGGCTGTGTTAAGGTTTACCAAGCCACCATTATCAAGGCTATTCTTACTTAGTTTGGTGACTTAAGCATATTTTTCAAGCTGTCATTTGTGTATTTTTCACCATGAAAGGTGGGTAGGTTTTCAATTTACGTTTTAAAAAAAAGATCTCTCCCCCTTACGTTTAGGTTAGAACCATCCTTGGAAACATTTTGACCTAGCTGAGGCCACCTCACCTACTCGTAATGTTTTATCAGCCCATTCAAATGTGTTTTTTCCCACAAAACTTGTTATATCTCTACTGTTTGTGCTGAAGTATTTTCCCTGCAAACTAGGCCGTTAATAACAAATGTCCAGAGGTGGAGCCCTGCCTGTGCAGGAATTTTGTTGCCAACATTTTAGCCATTGACCTACATTGTGTTTGTCTTGATCCAATGGCTGAGGATAGCAGGGTGATGCAGAGTACTGATGTTGTTTTGGAATTGTTTGCATATCATATTATTGATAGTTTTTTTTCTTCTCTCATTCCAATGCATAGGTTAGTTTAATGATGTAAATATTGAAATGTTTTTTATGTTATTGCAGTCACCGCATCAGGACGAAGCTGTAAGAAAAAAAAAAAAAGAAACTGCAAGGAGGTTGGCAGCAGGTGCAAAGATATTTCTAGCTAAGGAAGCACAGAGAGGAAAGAGAGCGAAGAAGATAAGAGAAAGAAAGAGGAGGCTATCCAAGAAAAGATTGCATAACTAGAGAGGTCAATAGCTCAAGAAGCATTAAACCATGGGGTGGTTACATAGGAACAAAGAAAGGAAGATCAGAAAGATCTGGGCGATGAATATCCAAGACAATGAACTATTTGGGACAACCCAGAGAGGCTCCCTCCGACATCAAGCAACACATGGCTTATCGAAGAAGGAGATTAGCATGACAACAGACTGGGTCCACTTAAGTATTTTTTCCTTTTGACACATGGAAATTTAATTGTAATATTTTTTGTATTTATCTCTTGATTAGTGACTACACTAGAAGACAAATCTTTGTAATCGAATATTGAGGAAGCACAAGGGGCAGGGAGACCAAAGGTCATTTTTTTATGTATAAATATAGATAGATCGAATGAAAACAAGGGGCTTTTCACTAGCATAGTTACTAAAGCTTGTTGTAAGAAGAACTATTTCCTTTTTAGCGCTATATATAATATGTGAGATCTTTCCTAACCCTCTAAACTATTTATGAGTTATGACTGATTTTATGTTATGTGATGAATCTTATGCAATAATGAATAATGAATGTTTTAATATCACTGAGCTATATCTGTGTTAACTTTCTATTGTATGTATGTATCCTTGATTTATTAGTTATCTGTAGAGTTCTTTATGGAAACAATACAGTATATCATTCATTCTTATTTAATGCCAATATTGCTCCCTAGGGATAGGCTAGAATAGATTTATATTAGTTGTTTTGTTTCTATTACTTGTATTTAATCTAAGAACTTCACTAGTACAAAAGCGCGGATTTTTCCACGGAGGTTTTCCACGTTTCTTACTTTTTGCTGTAAAATCCAATGTAACAGGAACGAGGCGTCGCTGTATCCATGCCTAGCCATCACTGTATCTACGCCGGGACTCTTATACATCGCTGTATCCACACCTAAACTCTTGGCCGTCGCTGTATCCACGCCTGGACGTCTCTATAGCGACGGCACCGTATTTTTTTGACTTTTTACAAATAAGAGGTTCTTCTTGTTTTCGTTTTCGTGGGCGGGTGGATTAATGCTTATAGTTATGGAGGACGAGGAGGAGGAATCAGAGGGAGGAAGAGTTCGTGGTGGCTGTTTTTGGAAATCGATAATAATATTTAGTAAGGTGTTCTCATGCAAATCTGCGTATTCGATCTGGCATCATCGCACCAGCGAGCTAGGGTTTAATCGTTGGCCCCATTTACATCTACTTGGAGGTCCCGCCATGGTTAGCCCCGGCCTCTATAAATGCCCAGCAATAATAACTATCTGTGAGTCCTTCTTTGCTACTTAATGGTAATTGTGTTTGAATCATACTTAGCTCTTGATATTGCATGCGTAATTCAGGAGGGGGAAGGTTTTGCTTTGGGGTAAACCACCATGGATTTCACAGAGGAATGCAAGATGGAAATTACTGAGACACTTCAGGTTCCGAAGGAGGAATGGAAGGAGGAAAGAGATATTGAAACCCTTTTGGTTCCGAAAGAGGAATGCGAGGTTGAAGATATTGAATTTACCTGGCCAGTTTACCTGGTAGAATATCTTTCAACTCAGGGTTTCAGTAGTCACCTGGGATAGAATATTTCTCATTTGAAGCTTTTGAATGGCGAGTACTATACCATATTACCTTCCACAAAGCTAACAATTTTGCATTTTCTTTGCGATGATATAATGGAGGCTGAGGAAGTTCGAACAAAAATCAACATGCGGGTAAACTTTGAATAAGATACAGATGCAGATGTGAAAATTAACTTTTCTTCTGGTGCAACTGGATTGATTGAAATAAATCCCTGCTATTCAAAAAGAAAGATGGTTTCTTGTACCAAAGGAGATGGGCTGAGGAGGTCCAATTCAAGCCAAGTGACACTTGAAAACACAAATTTTCATTCAGACAATTCAGTCTCACAGAACAAGCATAGTTACTCTAAGAATGGACAGACCGAGTTTACAAGTCCCGAGGTGAATGATGGAGAGGATTTAAACAATGATGAATGCTGCCTATGTGGAATGGATGGGAATTTTATTTGTTGTGATGGTTGCTCATCTGCATATCATTTTCGATGTGTTGGTCTTTCCAAAGCTCATTTACCAGAAGGAGCATGGTATTGTCCAGAGTGTGTTGTGGAGAAAATTGATGCCCAGGGATCAAGAGCATCAAAGTCATTGAGTGGAGCTGAGATCTTTGGTATTGACCCATATGGGCGTGTCTTATTTGGTACTTGTGGCTACCTATTGGTGTAAGTCAAAGTTATTACTGAAGTGTTTGAACTTTAGAGTAACACGATGTTAACTGAATATTTTAGGCTTAATGGTATTGGCTAATTTCAAAAGTATTTTTGGTGCAATTCTTCCTATAGCCTACTTAGGATATCCACCCTAGGTTTGTTGAAGCTATTTTTTGCATTTAACCCTCAGTTGTAAGTTTGCAGGAAAATATTGCTTTGCTCCTTTGGATAAATTTTCCAAATTCGCTTATAATTCAATATTTTCTCTGGACATGTTGCTGTAGGTCTGATTCTGCATCAAATCCAACTACCATGTACATGTATTACTATTGAAGTTTGTTTATAAAGGCTGATAGATTGCCTTTCATAGGGATTGGTTAAGCACTTTTGTTAAGAACTTAGATTATATCTGACCCGTGACTTTTGAGATTTTGGATTATTTGACCTGCTATTGCTGTGACATTAGATTTACTTTCTATGCATATTTTTTGATGTTGCTTTCTGTACTTTGAAATACTGGGCCTGAGACTTGAAAATAATGATATATGGGGCATTCAAGGATGTGCGAATTTTGAGATTTTGGATTATTTGACCTGCTATTACTGTGACAAAAAATTTACTTTCTATGCATGTTTTTCAATGTTGCTTTCTGTACTCTGAAATATTGGGTCTGAGATTTGCAAATAATGGTATATGGGGCATTCAAGGATGTGCATATGACATTTTGGAGCTTAATTGCTCCTATCTTCATTGTCTAGTTTCTGTCATGTGTTTAAAGCATAATTGTTGCTGATGCTTGTCTTTAAATTTGCGTTGAATGATCAAATACATTTAGAGTATAGTAGACTAGGAGAAGGAAACACTGATCGTTCATCAAGTTTAGTGACAAAATAATAAGATTTGAGTATGTAGATTTTCAAGTTAGCCATAATTGTGTTGAGATATCTAGATATGAAATGTATTTGAGTTTAGAAATGTCTCAATATTTCGAGTGGACACTACCCCCATCATCAGGGGATTCTGTAGCAAATGGATATAAAAAATCCATGCATTGGAAGTTGGATAGATTACTGGTAAAAATGAAGTATGCTAGATCTTATAAGTTGTACAGATGATGTTATTGACATATTATTGTGGATTGCAGGTGTTTTTGCTGGAAGATTTAGTAAATTCAAAGAAGCATTTTTTTTTCTAGGCATGGTAGAACTTATTGTAATAAGGTCCATGGAAGATACACCAATCCATGTGATTTCCAAGCAACTTTGTCTACTGACCTTCCATGAATGACAAGCTAATGAAATGAATTTGTATTGATATCCACTAAGGACCAAACTATGGCAAAAAGACCAGAGATTATGCATCATTCATGAGATGTCCATATAAAATAATGGGTACAAAAGCACCTTAGATTAAATGAATTGAAATTTAAAACAAGTACATCAAGAGAAATAAAACAGGATAATCAGGGCATGCAAGTAGGTTATCGTGAAGGGGAATACCCTAGGAAGGGAAAGAGAGCCAGTGAAGAAACAATGCCAGACAGAAGTGTAGCTGCAACCAAGAGAGGAGGGAGCAGGCCATACTCATCGTTTGAAATAAGGTGGATGCCTAGTCCCAGTGCCTACTGGATAATATGTCCAGCCCAAGTTGATAGCGCCATAGGGAGTTTTCTAGGGCAGCATTAACACTCTCCTCCCTGAGACAGATGGGGGAGTACTCCTAACAGCCAGGAACAATATATTCCCAAATACAAGAGAGAAACTAGTAATGCACCACTAAGAAGATGGATGCCTCTCCTTTGCCACTCTGATCCTCTTGGATGGTGTCGGTTTAGAGAACAGAGCTGTATAGTCCTAGTAGTACTGTAGTACCAAAATGAGTGTTAGCAGGATGCTTTGTACCCATGGCCCCTTAGCCTGGAGGAAGGAAGGAATTAATCTTTGAAGCTGTGGCAGAAAAGCCTTGATGTAAGGGATGCTTTGTACCTCAGGATTGTTGCTACACATCGAATGGCATGTCTTGTAAGGCATCCAGTTAACACTTTTAAATTCTCAATAGTGGGTCCCCATTGAACTTTGAAGTGGAATTTATGTTTTGCATGCAATTTTGAGTTGCAGATAAAATTAAAGACCTGCCTGGAGCAATGAATTTCCACAGACCTGCCTGGAGCAATGATAAAATTAAAGATAGCCATGCACTATGCCTTGAGAATAACCAACCCCTTTCCTTCACACTATGCTCTTTGTATAATGTTTGAAGCTGAGAGAGTATATCTAGAATGATATTTTCCAGCTGTGATAGCTCCCCTGTATGGCCAAAATGAACATTATGGCGCAAAATTCTGCTAAAACTTATGAAGTATTCAATTTCAAGCAACTTGTCTCTGCCCAATTCAGGACTCCATGGCAAAGCACCAGCTTCATTAACATCAATACCTGATAGAGTGATCCAGCCAAGTACAAAACAATATCTTTCAAGTATAAGCTCATGCACTTGGGAAGCTTCCCTATTCTGCCACACTTCCAAAATGCGACAAACAATAGAATAGAGATCAGACCAATTTAAACCCAGATCTTGAAGAAATTTTTGTTCTACAATACCCCAGTTATGAACCCCACTAACTTCAATCAGTTTCTGAAAGAGATCAGCCATTCCATGCTCTTGTATGACTCCCTCATTCACATTTATAACACTTTGTACCACATGATATACCCCTGATTCTAAATAGCCTTTTCGTGTGGGAAGCTGAAAAGTTCCTCCTTGTGTAATCTGTATTAACTTATTTCTTATATTGAACATCAACCAGGATGGGAAGGTTGTAGAGTGGAGAATCATGTGCCAAAGAATCAACATCAGTCTTGAAATTAGCAAAGACCAGCAAACCAATTGTGTGCTGTTAAGTTCCACTGGAGGACAACTTACATTGCTGAGGGTAGAAAAAATATTCTCTGCCATTTTGATTTTTTCAAATGCATTTGAAGAATGAAAAGCCATGAGAAGAACTTCCAAGGTTTCCAGGGTTGGGACTTTATTTAGCCACTTGATTATATTATTCTAGGTAATTGGGATTAAAGGGATGGCATAACAGCTGAGTTATCTTGAAATACGGTAAAACATCTACCTTTTCTGTAGCAACAGATATAAAATGAGATATTCAGACATAGGACCTTTCTGTGGCACTTCTCTACTCTTGGTACTATGTTATCCTGGTGTAAGTAGAGTTCAAATTAAATGTATTTATTCTCTTGGGATAATGTCAAGAAAGAATACTTATTTTAAGGGTACAATGGACTTTAAAATTTAAAGGCAAATTTTCTAAGACTTTTTTGACCTGCTATATAATCTTGGAAATTTGGGATGAATGTCCTAATGTTCAACATTGCCCAGGAAAACCAAATGATTGTATGAGTATATTTTTGAGAAAATGGTAAAAAAATGGCCAATTTAGGAAAATTATTCCTTAATGATTTTGCTGGATTATCTCTGTAACATTTCTGTATTTTCATAGGTTATAATGGCCCTTGTTGCTTCAGATATTTAGATTAAATGAATGGTACTTTCCACGTAATTGGATTTTTGTCTAGTTATTTGATTAGACTCTTGAGCATAAGTTATAAATTATTAGTCAAATGCAAGGTATCTTTCAGAATGCTTGTTGAAACTTTGAAATACCATGTGATTAGCAACTTGTTTCTCATTTATACTTCATCGATAACTTAGCTGGATTGTTTTCTAGCCAACCTTATGCTAGACAGAGTCATTCTATCTGGAAGAATGATATGATCCAACATCAGACATTTGCTGCTTGCAAACTATCTAGTAAAACTCTGATATTGGTTTAATGTCACAGCTTTCATTTTGCAAGTTTGATAGCCAGGGTTTTCTTAGAATAATCATGGACCTTGGCTCATCTCTAAAATCACTTCAGGCTAATTCTTCATGAATCATTTTTGTATTGACCAATAGAAACAAAAAAATATAGTACAACAGGAAAACAATTTCAAATTAGGAAATTTGGCTTTTCGTTTGACTTCTTATCTGTTTGTGCTCTGCCTCTTTCTCTGCAATTAAGACTCAGGACCATTCTTTTGTCTGAAATTCAACATGTTTTTTCCAATTACTAGCTTTAGTTGGAACAGTTGAGCTTTCTGCTCTTGGCTGTGAATTTTCCTTTTTGGAGTACTTACAGTTTTAAAAGTTGTAGACTTGTAATGACTGAGAAGATGGAAATTACACTTTTACTTTATCTATGTTTTGGATAAGGATAGTTTGTGCAAGGTTTCAAATAGGATATATATTTTGCTTCAAAACGAGCATTTAGCAACTATTTGGAGATCAAGCTTTAGTATCGCCAGTGTGTTTTGATCAAGAATGGTATGCCCCCCACTAAGTGGAACCTAGTAGAGTGCCCACTTATTGTTATATTTACATAAGCACAAATACTAATGGTGCTTTTTAGTAATGATCCAAAAGATAATGTTCTGTACAAGAGAATTCAAATACTTTAGGTGCTAAGGTTTGTTCTTCCATGATTTTCACTGAACAACAACTCTGAAGCTATAGACATTTAGACAAGGTACTAACTAAAATATCATCCAAGTGTCAGGAATAGTTAAAAATATGGCCATCCAAACTTAGCTACCTGGTTGTGGAAGCAGCCTTAGTCTTACAACATCATTAGATTTCTTGCAGTGATTAGAATGTTGTCTGGA
>LPNX010492380.1:523989-558044 GCA_001517045.1 Pseudotsuga menziesii
ACATGATAGGCTTCTGATATTAACATTGCTCTTTTTTTCCCTTTGTATAATCGCTTGCCATGCTCCACCCAAGACATACACAACTTCTCATCAAATTAGTTATTACTGAACTGAGCCAATTTTTCTTAAAGACAATGTAGTATCATTTTAAGTGGAAGTAAGTGCATTCTCCTATAAATTTACAAAGCAGGGGCAAGATAATCCTAGGAGCTTTGAATTTTATGAGGTTAATACTTATTATATAAAACTTCTGTACAAATCCTTGAACATTGAAAATGAATGGCAATGACTGGACTGAAATATTTGTCCCATTTTTATGTCACTTCTTCAGTCTTTTTATGCATTGTTGTGTTATCATGCAGGCTTGCCTGTATATTGATAGAGAATATTCTCAATGCTTTACTGAGTTTAATTTATTCAATCGATTTATGGAGTTCATCACTTGATATGCATTTCTGCTTTTTGAGGTTTGTTTTATGGAAATTCATGAGCAACTTGTTGAAATGTTTCTTACGAGTCTTCCATAAATTGCCTACACGCAGGCAACTACAGTGAATATTATAGTAGGATCCCATGTCTGGGTGGAAGATCGAGATTCAGCTTGGGTTGATGGCGAGGTTACAAAAGTTAATGGCAATAAAGTTGAAGTTCAGACTACAACTAGAAAGAAGGTAAGGATTCCAAATCGATTGGTATTTTTGATGATGATTATATCCAGTGGTACTGGTAAGTAGGCATGTATGAATTTGATAGTATATTTGATGTGAATGATAGAATAAATTCTTGTGGTGAGAATATTTTGAAAGGAAATTTGAGGAGATCTAGTTTGAATCTCTCAAATCAGTTGCTTCCAAATTTATTAACTATGATAAGCTATCTTTGGTAGAAATTATGGCTGATAAAATGATATTTATATGGATAACAGACTGAATCCTAATGATCTTTCAAGTTATTCATCAGAATTGGTCAATCAACCATGTTTATCAGTTGGATGGGTAACTCTATGCAAGTCTAGACTTTTCTTTAAGGAGTTGCTGGCATCATGCTGTTCAAAATCTGATAGGAATTTTACATTGCATATGGCATTATATAACTTATCTGGCCTTGTAAAACATTTATCAAGCTATTAAATATCTATGAACTAGTTTGGGCCTTTGTCAGTGAATCAAAATGGCACACCTATCATTGCTTTTACCTACTTTGCGCTGCTCCACCTGAGGTGTGTTATCATCTGTCTGATGCTTTATATGGGCAATGTTTTACTATTTTGGTCCAAGACTTGGTGCCTTGGTGCAATGCTGGAGGCGTACATCATATCTACTAATCTGATCCGAACTGCATTATACAATGAATCGCAGCTTATAAATTTCCTTGTTATGTTTTCAGGATATTAAGAGATACAAGTTGGGAAATCCAAAATCCTTTCATTATCTTAACCAAACCAATTGTTATGAATTGGATGGTGTAAGTGATGCTGAGAAATATCTTAATACCAAAAAGGCAATGGATATTGTTGGCATCATTCCAGAAGAATAGGTATGGTTTAAATAATCTATTAGCTCTTCATGAAACTATTCTATTTCATGACCTCTTAAATGGGTTTTACATAGTTGACTTTGTAGAGTATGTTGTTAATTGGTTGCTTTTACTCTTTTGGCACATCTTCTGCAACATGTTTTTAAGATGGAGCAAGAAGAGTACACAAAAGAAGAAATCAATTGGAGTTACATTGAGTTTGTAGATAATCAAGATGTACTGGACCTTATTGAGAAGGTTTTTCCTGTTGTCCCTGTATTTGTGTGGTGTGCTATTAATTAATTTTTGGTCTCATACTATGATTTATCATTTATAGATGCTATGTATCAGTGTTTCTTGGGCATTTATGAGCTAGTTTGGTCTTGTGCCATATAAAAGTTAAAGAGTGTTAATTGAGGATTGGTGAGTCAATTATCTATGGGCCATGGAAGAATCAGCTTACTGTTTTATTGGGAAACAACTTCTATTATATACGGAGACTAGGAGCGATTGCTGCTGAGTGATTTTTTATAAACTATTCTTGGTCTCTAACATTTATGATATATTCTAGGGTCTAAAATCCTACTAATAAAGAGTGTTTCTAGATACAGAACATCTTATCTTGTGGAGAGTCAGGTACAAATTAGGATGCTGCCAGCCTGTCATTGGTTGATCTGTTTGGCACATTTCTGCCATGGTTTTCAAGTTTGGATTGTTGCTACACAATTGAGGACATTAAAAAAGACAGGATCGGAAAGGGCTCTATCATAGTCTAGAGATTATAACTTAAGGGTAATCATTCACTCACTGCTCCTATGGTACTGCTGGTCGCAATATTACTCTGATGTTACAGGAAACCACACCATACTATGTTTAGATCTGGCCATTTCCTAGATTATATCCATAACACATATTTTGAGGTTGATTAAGGTCTAGAATGTGCCTAGAAACGCTTGGAATGGAATTGTCACCTAATCTAATTGATTCATGTTGAAAACTTACAGATATAGGAACCAAAATTAACTCAAACCATGCTTAGAAGTGCTGAAAAATATTTCCAAATATGGGACTGATTTCTAGCTAGAAATATGGATCTGCTTGATTCAATACCTTCACCATATGTTGTCTTCTTTCCTGAATGAGAGCATGTGTACATGGATGAATTATTCCATAGTAATTGCATGAATCTACGAACCCAGTGCAGAAACCAGAAAACCCAAGACAAACTTCAAACCCTCTAGATGGGTTTCATCGACAGACAACTTGACCACCATATCAATTTCCCTCTTGATAATAGGCTTTATTGTGGACTCACCATTTGCCAACTGAACCACAAAATTGAAGTATGCTTTCGCAGTAGGAACATCAAATGACAGGAATGCCTTCTCTAGACCCACAAGCAATAGCTGTATCTCTTACTGAATTAGAGACTCATGTTGGCAAATTACCTACAGCTGATTGAGTAGTATATCCTAGCAGAATTTTTTCCAGCCATGAAGCCAAAGTAGATGAATCCTTGGATGAACATGTGATGGGAAACCATGCAACGAGGAGCTCAGAAAAATTTTGTTCAGGTTCCCTGTGTTTTATTTGCTCACAATTCCTCTAAACTTTGTCAGAGTTCCAAGTACAGACATCCATGGCAACTGGAGGGTTGAAAGCTTGTCATTTAATGCCCATGCAGGAGGGCTGTGCATCCAACTGTGGTGACTCTTTCTCCTCTCCCTTGTGACTTGGATAGTTTGTTTCCTAGGCATTCTCTCACTCTGTTGTGACATTTGATATCTAGCAGAGGCAGTTGGGCATGTAGCAGGAGGTTCTCTGTTCATGGTGCATGGTGCATGGTGCCCCTCCATATTGATTTAGGAGTTGGTGCAGGTGAATCAAATCCAACTCTATCTTTTGCACTTGCACTGTAATATGCAGCGAGGATTAAATATACCATATGCATTGTCTAGATCCAATGCGCTATTAGATGGATCCCCACCCACCCAAGCTGCTGAGCACCTCGCTTCTATCTCTCGGTGCAATGAATATCATATTCTGGGTTTATTCAATGGTTAATGATCATATAAGATTCAGGTGTACGAGAAGCCTCAGATCTAGAATCCATGCTCTTCTTGTTCACTTTGTCTTCCCACGGTGTTTTTGCTGTCTGAACCCTTAAACAATTTTTGTAAGACTGAGGGGCATACTGTAGAGGAGTGCTTCTTATAAGCGACCCTTACATTGTATTTTTATTTTTCCTCTTTACAGACCAGATTGGCCGTTGGGGAATACCAATATTTTGATGTTTTTAGCAATGTTGCTTTGTATTTTAGGATCTTTGTTAGTAGATTCTCTAATTCATGGCTTGCTTTACTTGTATGATGTTTTACCTTGCTGGAGATGCAGTAGTAATTCCCTCTGCACATTCTATAACATTGTATTTTGTTTTTTCCTGTTTATGGACCAGATTGGCCTGTGGGGTATATCAATATTTTGATATTTTTAGCAATGTTGCTTTGTGATATAGGATCTCTGTTACTAGGTTCTCTATTTCTTGGCTTGCTCTACTTTTATGTTGTTTTACTTTGCTGGAGATGCTGTAGTCATTCCCACTACACATTCTATTCATGTATTGTTTTAGTTCACAGGTAAAAGGTTATGTATTGCAAATGTCCTTTCATTAATTATTGAAAATGAATAAGAAATATACTAATTATATCTAGATTTCATCTTGAGCTCATTCTAGTTCTATTTTTGCTGCTTGCCTACCAAAAGATCATTGAAGGACATAGTGCCTGTAACTTCATGAGCAACTGATAGTAAAGTATTTCTTTTTACCATATAAGATAAGTTGTGCACGGTTTAAATGTCTTAGAAACCTCTCTTAGGCATTTCATCTGGTATCAGAGCCAGCGAGGTGTAAATACTATGGACCTTTGGTTGAAATTTGACAACTGGATGACAAATTTGGTTGGTGTTGGTTGTCAGAGATAGATGAAATCTCTGTGGATGAAATACTATGGACCTTTGGATGTCCATACTTTGGAACCTCTGTGGAGAATGTTGTCAGAGATAAGTTTTTATAGTTCTGGAGACATGAAGAGGCAGGGAATATATTTGAAGGACTTTACTCACTTTGCACAACAAAAACATATCCCACAGCATGTGTGAAGCATTGACTGGCACGTGACCACCAATTTATATGGTTGAAAAAGATGAGTATTATTTATGTGTTACACTCCAATGTTTAGCAGACTTAAATATTTGAATAAGGATCACTTTATATATTAGTGACATGTTACCACTGACCAAACCAGCTTAACATTTAGATGTTGAGGTTATGGGTCGTTGTTTAAAGTTTAAACCATGGTAACCGCCCAGGGGTGCTATAAATTGTAATGAAGCATGAGATAAAGATGTGCGAGATGTATGTATGCATGTGAGGGGGGTATACTAATTATGTAAGGATTATGACCTACTTCCACATGGAATTGGTCTTATGGCATTTGTATTTTTTTTTTAAAAACAGTTATAGCCATGGATACAACGACGTTAATTTTAAAAACAATTTCACAGCCGTGGATACAGAGACGGCCAAGCGTGGATACAGCGACGGACAGGCGTGGATACAGAGACGGCCATGCGTGGATACAGAGACGGCCAGGCATGGATATAGAGACGGCTTAGACATCTAACTAAATATAGAACATTGTCGCTCTTGCAACGCAAATTAGGGGTCACCTCTATTGCGACGGAATTGTTTCCACAGGAAAAAAAACACTTAGACATGGAAATATCCACGTTTTTCCGTGGATATTGCCACGTTTTACCGTGGCAAAATTGATCACTTGTACTAGTGCTTGCATTTCATACATAAAATATAAAATATATAAACGGTGGATTGGGATGCAACCGATAAAAGTGATTTAAGAATACATTTTAACTCTACGGTATCTAGACCGCAAACTAGATGGATTCCCCATAGAAAACGATAAATTCTCTATTTGGGAATTGTAATTGGGGAGAATCCCTACTGTTGGTACCTGGGATTTTTCCAGGCATCAACACCTTGGTTGAAAACCAGTTTGGGAGGAGACTCAAGATCCTCAGATCTAATAATGGTGAACATTATGTCAAGTTTTAGTTCATCCAATATTGTGAATATTCATATATGCATATGCATCATTCTATTCCTTACACACCACAACAAAATGATGTTGCTGAGAGAAAGAACATGCCACTCAAGGAGATGGCAGCTTGCATGATGGAATATAAACATTTGCCACCAAGGTTTCAGGATGAAGATATAAAGTGTTCATCCTATATCTAGAACAAGGTACCAAACAATCAACTTGATGGAATAACTCATTTTGAATCTTGGAGTGGGTACAAGCCAAATGTGACCCATTCCAGGATTTTTGGTTCAAATGCTTGGGCTAGAATTCCAACTGAAAAGAGGAAGGATTTGCAACCCCAAAGCCAAGAGTGCCTATTTTTTGGGTATTCTAAATATTCAAAAGGGTACAATCTAATCAACTTGAGCACTAACAAATCCTTCATTGAATGGATTGTTCGGTTTGAAGAAGATCCTTTAGCACCCGTAGAAGTTGGAGAGTCATCTTCACCACCACAACCACTGATTGTAAGTGAAGAGACTAATGAGTTTTCTTTTTCTGATATGTATGATAATGATGATTTAATTGCAGATCCTAACATTCCTACAAGAAAAAAATGGGCATCAAGGACTATTCATGCAACTAGGGAACTAGTTGGGAATCCTAGTAACACTAGGAGGACTATATCTCAATTTGAGAGTGCCCTTTGTGTGAAAGATCCACTCTTTGCTGAGAAGTTCTATTTGATGGTTGAATATGATCCTCAGACATATGATTATGCATCATATGATCCAATATGGAAAAAAACCATGAAGGAAGAATACAAGTCGCTCCAAAAGAACAACACATGGGAACTAGTTAATATCCCCCTAGGGAGAACGCTAGTAAAGTGTAAGTGGATTTATAAAACTAAATTTGCTGCTGATGGTTCATCTTTGAAATATAAGGAAATATTAGTAGATAAGGGATACTCACAAGTTCAAGTATTGACTACAATTAGACCTTTGCACTAGTGGAGAAGATGGACTCCATAAGGCTAGCTTTGGCCATTGCAGCTTCAAGGAAATGGGAGGTGCATCACATGGAATTGAAGTGTTCCTTTCTACATGAAGATATGAATGAACATATTTATATGCAGAAACCTAAAGGTTTTTTTTTTAATACATCTTTAGTGTGTAGGTTAAAGAAATCATTGTATGGGCTAAAGCAAGCCCTCAGGGCTTGGTATGCCAAGATTGATTGCTTTTTGCTATCACATAATTTTGTTCAATGCAATTCTGATCCAAGTGCCTATATGAAGCTGATTCATTGTGCTTTAATGATTTTTTTTGGTATGTGGATGACCTATTGATCATAGGAAGTTCAAAGAAATAGATTGCCTCCTTGAAGGATGCAATGAACCATGCCTTTTCCATGACGGATTTGGGATTGTTGAGCCAATTCTTGGGTATCAAAATTTCTCAATCGCAACATGGAATCAAATTTCATTAGTCCAAGTATGCTTCATATCTTCTCAACAAGTTCAACATGAAGGATTGAAAGCCAAGAAAGACTCTATTCCTTTCTGGAGTTAATCTTGAAAAAGCAGGTTCTTCTCCACTGTATAGGTAGTTGATTGGGTTTTTTATTTATCTTACACATACTCGACCTAACATATATTATGCAGTTAGTGTGGCTTCTAGACACATGGATCAGCCTCATGAGATCCATTGGAGGGCAGCCAAGAGGATCATAGACTTTGTTCAAGGAACAAGAACTCATGTGATTTTCTATGCAGGAAAATCTGACTTACAACTAGTTGGATTTACTGATAGTGATTGGGAAGGTGACAACATAGATCGAAAGTATATTGCAGGATATAATTTCATGCTTGCAGATGGACCAATCAGCTGGTCAAGTAAAAAGTAGAGTGCCATAACACTCTCATCAACAAAGAAACAGTATAGAGGAGATGCGAATGCAACTACTCAATGTTTGTGGTTGCACGGGATACTTGGAGAATGTGGGATCAAATCATATACTTCCACTTTCATCTATTGTTACAATCAAAGCACTATTCAAATCTCCATTGATCTAGTTTAGATAAAACTAACCAAGCACATTGAGATCCATATGCACTATATCAGGGAACTTGTGCATGATGGTACCATTGCTCTACTCTACTACGCATCTTCATAGAAAGTAGCAGACATATTCACCAAGGTGTTTTGTGAGAAGACCTTTAGTAATATCAAATAACTGTTGGGTATTGCTGATAATGTGGTGAAGAATATTGATAACAAACTTTTCCAAAATTTTGTTTTTGGTGTCCATGTTTAAGGGAGGATTTTCCCACTGGATTTTTGCCTCTTTCCTTAGTTGTATGGACAAGCAGTATGTAAAGGGTGACTAAGCCTTGTTGCTAGGATCTATATTTTTCTGATATTTTTACATAAATACAGGATTGAGGGGGGGTGTTAGAATAATCAAACCCATAGTTACCCATATTTGACATTAATTAATCATTTTTGTCTTATTCCTCGATTCCTTATGATCCTAGTTGGAATCCACTTGCACCTAGAAGTCAACAAATGCCAAAAATGGCTTAAGGAGCGCTTTAGAAACCTCCTATAATAATTTTTGGCAACTCTATTGTAATTCCAGAATAGTAAAAGTGCAGTTCTTCTTTTTCTGAAAGCTGCCTTGCTTTTTAGCAGTTTTAAGGCAAAAGGGAAAAGCTAGTCTAGGAGTAGCTGTCTTGTTTTTTGCCTTAACCATCCTCCTTTTTCTCCATACAAAATCATGGATATGATGTCTTTCCATCACTTATCAGATTATACATCCGATTCAACGAATTCATGAGCATCTTGATAGATTAGGAAAGTGATTTATGCACCTATGGGGGATTTAGACTAGTTTAGTAAGCCTGTTTTTTGTCCAATTCAAATAGCATCCTTATTCTTTCGAATCTCATGTAATTATATATTTGAAAAACCTATTACTTGATGAGGTTGGCTGATGTACACTTATTCAATACAGGATTGTGTTATGGTCCAATTTTAGTCTCCTTTTTGTGGAATTTTGCATGGTTGATTAGCAATTTTGTGAGTGTAATTATTCTACTTCTTGGGTTCAATTTCCACACGTACTTTCCAATCATATTTAATACAATGAATTTTGAATTACCTTGCTGAAGATGAATTGTATGTGCAGAAAAAAGGTAAATTACAACAACATATTTTTGAAAAGAGGTATGATCATTATCATTTGGAAGAGTATGGACTTCTTATTTATAAAAACGTAATTTATATTCCTAATATGGAAAATTTTAGAAGAATTTTTATGGATGAAATCCATAAAATGTGATATTCGGCTCACCCATGATATCAGGAAAAAAATTCTACAAATAAAAAGAAACATTTTTTGCCAAGGATGAAAAGAGACATTGCTAAGTATATTTCTAAGTGCATAAAATGTCAGCAAGTAAAATTTGAGCATCAACACCGAGCATGTTTATTGCATCCTTTTTTCCATGGATTTTATTACAGGTTTTCCAATTACTGTGAGGTGTCATGATTCCATCATGGTTGTGGTGGATAAATTGTCAAACTAAACACACTTTATACCATTCAAATCTACATATAAAACAAATGTCATTGCATATATTTTTCTGAAGAATTTTTTTAGATTGCATGGATTGCTAAAGGAAATAATTCCATATAGAGATACAAAGTTTACTTCCAATTTTTGGAAAGGTATTTTTGCATACTTGGGTAAAAAATTGAATTTTAGCACTGCCTACCATCCACAAACAGATGGGAAAACAGAGATAGTAAATCGAGTTCTTGAAGAATTTCTTCACATGTATGTGATGGAAAAACCATCCAAGTGGGAATATTATTTACACTTGGTAGAATTTTCCTATAACAATGGGAAATGGGCCTCGTTGGGCATGAGTCCATTTGAGGCTTTGTGTGGAAGAAAGTGTAGGACAATAGTGACATGGAACAATCTAGTAAACATAAGTGTTCAAGGAAATGGAACATGAGGTTTCAAAAATTAGGTATAATTTAAAGGCATGCCAAGATAGAAAAAACAACTATGTAGATAAGAATATAATGCATAGAGAATTCAGGGTTGGGGATCATGTTTACCTTAGAGTGAGGCCAAGGAAGAGTTTCTTGATCACCAAGATATTGTGGGCTATTTGAAGTGCTTGAAATAATAGGGCTAGTTGCATATAGAATTGCATTTCCTACTAATACTACAGCTCATAATGTTTTACATGTTTCTTTGCTTAAGAAATATGTACATGATCCTAACCATGTGATTTATTGGGATGTGATTTAGGTGGAACCCAGGGGAGAGCTCCAAGCTGAGCCATTATGCATCCTAGACAAGAAGGTAAGATTGCTCTGAAACTGAGCCATCAGACAGGTAAATGTGCAATGGAAGCACTTCAGTCCCAATGAGGCTACGTGGGAGTTGGAGGAAGCCATGAAAGAGGTATACCCATTTTTGTTTTGATTTTGAGAAACATCGAGGACAATGTTATTCTAAGGGGGATGGGATTATAGTGACCCAAATTTTGATTTGGAATGTATCTAACCAAAATTATATAAATGATGTAATTATGTGAGTATGGATTCCTAGCACGATGCTCAAGTCCAAGGCCCGACTAGTGAATTGATCAACATCTATGATGTATATATTTTATTTGTACCACATGATTGGTTTATCTTTCCAATTAGAAATGTATGTAAATATTATGTTTGTAATTAACAAAATGTTCCAATATTGTTGTGTAAAAAGCACTAGAGGGGCTATGATTCGACCAGAGGTGTAACGTCCCTGACCCTCCGACCAGCGAAGAGGATGCTACCAAACCATCAAACCTCTGGGCAACTAGCCCCATGAAGATGAACATGCATATAATGGTGAAATAAAATTATTAAAACAGAAAACATGCAAGGATGAATAATTACTCAACATACAACAGAAGCAAGCATACATTCAAGCATCAACATGTTCATCATGATCCAATAAATGTAATTGCAGAGATGAAATAGTCAAGAATGCTTATCTTATGAAGAATTCATCTCGCAACCAGCCATTAGAGGAATTTTGGGATCTAAAATGGGCCTCCTAAGGAAAATAATAAAATAATAGTTAAAATAATAAAATAATATTTAAAATAATAAAATAATATTGATTAATTTTGGAGGAAGAAAGAAAAAAACTACTTTTTGTGTTCGTATTTTCAACATATCTCCCTGTGTTTTTACTCAAATTTTGATCAGGAGAGCTCGTTGGATGCAGAATTTGATTCCGCATCCAACGAGTACCCACACTACATACTTTTGACGGACCTCGCTACCCAAAAAACAAGAAATACCTGAAAAAATGTGATGATGATGTCATCATCACGTTTTTTTTAGTTATTTCTTGTTTTTGGGGTGAAGGGGTCCGTCAAAAGTATGCAGTGTGGGTACTCGTTGGATGCGGAATCAAATTCCGCATCCAATGAGCTCTCCCGATTGAAATTTGAGTAAAAACACAATGAGATATGTTGAAAATACGAACAAAAAAATAGTTTTTTTTAATGACAAATATGTCAATTCAACCATTATGGTTGAATTATTTTATTGAAATTCTATTGGTTCTTGAATTCCAACTCACAAAAACTTATTTTGGCACGTTTTCTTATAAGGCCCATTTCAGACCCCAAATTTCCTCTAATGTATGTCGCTGCAATGTTCCACCCAACCATAGGCCAGCGTGCTCATCAATCTCTCAGCAACACTGCCACCCGCAAGTTGGGCATCATTCCCCAAGGAATAAGGGACTAAGCAGGCTTACACATAGCCAAGGATATAGAAAACAGCCAAGTCAACACAATTGGGTTTATCAAGCCATCAAGGATCTAGGAAAGGCTGAATGCTAAGCTGGTGAGCTAAAGGAAGAGCTAAGGACGCTTACACCTGCACTAGTGTGACTTCTATGACACCCACACACACCCAACACTAGGAATCAGTCCCTTCTTTGCTTCACCGTCCCTTAGGCCCTAACTTCCCTTTCCAATGCTATTCCTGGATTGTGGAGAAGAAAGCCAGCCATCTAACTCTGTTTGTGTATCCCATAAATACTAGGTTTCTCAAGCATACCCAACTTTCAATCCCACTCCACAAAGTTCGAATACCAACCACTGCATACCCACAGTAAAGCCAAGCGATTCACAGCCTTGTGAGGAAACAAAAGGAAACAGGGTGACAACCCAAAGATGGTGAATGCAATTCCATCCAAGTAAGGCAATTCAGAGTTGTTCTTGGCCCCGGCGTGGCCAAAACAAATCAGCGGCAACCCAAAAGGTAATTGCACACATAACAACCCAAAACTAGGGGAAGAAAAATATCCCCAATCTTACAATGAAACAACGGCAGCATTACACAGTCCGCAAATGGGAGAGAAGCCAGACTCCCAGTATTAACAGGGGGAAAACATAAACGCAAACCACAATCGGTAAGGAGAACAAGCACACTCATACACACCACACATAATGCAAAGGATCATTCACAGGAACTCATGGGTGACAAAACATGGCTTCCCCAACTCGTTGTGTGAGTCCAAAACAAAGGTGAACCTTATGCATGAGGAGAAACCCCGTGCATCCCTGCGTGAGGATAGCAATGAAGATATACAACCTGTGCATGGAGAGATGGGTAAGGACAATGGAATGACCCTAAATTTGGAGCATGGAGTCATGGAGAAAATGGGAATGTCGCCCCTCTACCCCTACGACATGAAGTTGAAGAGCCTGCTAGTGGAGTGGGCACGTGGGCAAGGACTGATAGTCCTGCCACACCCACCACTACCTAGTAATAACTGCCCCAACTAACATCAGGTTTTTAATGAGGTATTTGGATGATAAGACAAGGAGAGGTGAGTAAGACAAAAAGGGTGGGTGACAACCAAGTGGATTCAACAGCTGACACATGGCTTTCCCCCCTCCCCATAGGCTCAAAGCTCAATAATTCCCCCCCTTATCCTTAGGAAAATCATGCCCTTTTCATTAACGTTGCACCGTCATAGCTGGCTGTAGGTTTATTTTAATTAATTTGCATATTTACATGATGCCAAAACTATAATGTTCCGGATAGCACAATATACCATCAGCAGTGATTCCAATCACCAAAACCTAACACAATCAAATCAATGGTGGGCCTTTTTCCTTTAGGTCCACACCACGATTAATTACAATATATACATCATGTATCTTTTAATGAAAATGGGGTTAAAACCGAGACATTACATTCCCCTCCCCCTTGGAATAACATTGTCCTCGGTGTTCCAATACATAGGAATACATATACAATTTGCACACCCAAAATTTCAAATTTTGCAGATCTGTCCCACATTCAATTATTTACTTGAACTTTTAGGACCAAGCCCCTCAGCTTCCATGAGCTTCTCCTGTTGGTTCTCAGCTTTCGGCTTATCCCCAAGTCTAGGAACTTTGCAGCTGCTGCCCCCTTGATGTTCCCTTATTGGGAGGTCCCGGCGGTAATGATGTCCTCCGCATTTCCAACATTTTACTTGCTACTTCATCTTTACCTGCTCAATTTCCTTTGAGTATTCATGCCTGGAACACTTCTTAGTGGACTGCTTGGACGAATGCCCCATCATTGATCCACTTTTCTTTCCTTTATGGATTGCTCCCAAAAGGTTCTTCACCTCCTTTTGCAAACAGATAGAGTCTTGCAAAATCTAGTGGTTCATCTCATTCCACCTTTTCTTTTTCTTGAGCATCTCTCCAAGATTTTCTTGGGTCTTGGAAATTTTTTGAAGGAGACTTCCAACCAAGTCCAACATCTTTTGGTTTGCTGCCATGATCAATGTGGACACTGGATTTCACTTTTCTCACCTGTGAAATGCATCATTGAAATTCTGTTAGACCAAGCATAACATAGGCATTAAAATCAGTCAATGAATTTCCCAATTGGCATGACAGTCCAAGTCTTATAAAGGGACTTTCATACTTTTCATGCCTTCCCAATAGGCACATGAGCTCATTCATGTCCATTCTTGGGCAAGGAATTAACTATTCTAGCATTCACAATTTATTTTAAGCAAATAAACACATTCTATTTTCAGTCATACATGCATTCAACAATCTTCTGTTTTCACAATGCATAAGCATATATATATATATATATATATATATATATACATATCAAAAAAGGAAAGAGAGAGCAGCAAGAGTTTTTGCCCTCTTTGTCTTGTTCCATTCTGGAACCCACACCACCTCTGTGGTTTTCATGCTCTCAGCTTCTTTCACTTCACCGTGAATGCCAGACCAACCCTTCTTGGCCATGACACTTAGTGTCTCCGGTCTATTCCAGACCTCTCAACCATGGAGTCTCTCCACATGGTTTGTCTACAACTCTTTAGCTGCTAGGACCTTCACAGTCCCACTAGCACCTTTTTCATTATTGCTCATCTTAAGCTCTTTAGGACAGTCACATGTCGACATGCACCCCTAGGATGCCTTCATGGTCCTCACTCCCAGCGATACCTATATTCAAACATTGAATAGATTCATATGTTTAGTTTATCCTCATCGGTTTTTATCTCTAAACAAGAGCTTAGAATATCATAACCAAATCATATACACATGTATATTCATAAGCAAGAAGCTACAAAATAATCCAATACTTATCTGTATTGTGCATTTCCTCTCTGGTCCACAAGCTCCTGCTTCGCTTTGCAAGCCTTGGGATTGCCTATGGACTTGGATGCTAGGTCAGCATGTAGGCTGATCCACAACATCCTTTTATACATATCAAGCACAGTCAAGCCAACCTACAGTTGGGTTTATCAGACCATCTAGCCAAGCCAATACACAATTGGGTTTATTAGGATGTAGGAAATCAAGCCAATACACTACTAGGTTTATCAGGCTACTCAGCCAAGACAACTAAAAGTTGGGTTTATCAGACTGTAGGTAGTCAAGCAAACACTGTAACATTCCCACAATCTCCATAACATCAAATAATTTAATGTCCAGCTAGTACACCTTCACGTCTACTGGGCTTGGAACTTTACCATGACCATTTCTAGGTCCAGGATCTACTATGGATCCCCAGGCATATAATAGCCCAACATCTCCTTCCAATACACCTTCACACCAACTGGGAAGGAAACTTTACCATTACCATTTCCAGGTTTCATTTCTTGCAGTGAGCTCTAATTCCACTACGCCATACAACACAAGAAACCACTCCCTTTTGTGCTCTTCAGTCCCTCGGGAATGTCTCCTTCTCTGTGCTCTTCAGTAGGAGGTAGGGTGAACCCAAGCCATTGTCCATTTAGTGTGCAACACCAGACTGCATCTGTTTAGCCTGACAAAACAAGCCATATAATCAAACTTATCAACATTATTACTCTAAAACTATAATCATATTTCATATCATTCATTATCAAGTATTGAGACACCAGGAGTGCATCCACCCCCTAGGGAGTAATCAATATTGAAAACCCTTTCATGACTCGACATTGGGAAAGTGTGCACCCTTTTCCGGTGTGTTCCATGTAGGCCCTATTCATACTAAAGCAATCGGTCATAATGGAAATAAAATTTAAACATGCTCTGCATATGGAATTTTAACAATTTGACATGCATATTCTTAGCTAGGGTCACATAACACTTATCCATTTGCCGATGTAGTATTCCTTCGTTAAGGAGGAATGGGGGCTCCCTTATCTGAGTTAACAGTCCCTCGGTTTTCCATCCCAACTCCTTTTTACATTTCATATCCACACATGTCTTATCGACATAATCTATACTATCTCACTCATGTTTCTTACCAAACATGTAGTGTAGATGAGACATTTCCAAAATGTCCAATGGAGTTTCACTTGAAACCCATTTCCAAAATAGGGGAAAACCTCCCCATGAAGTTTGGCTCCTTCAGGTCATCACACATGGTCTTCCTGCAATGTGTACCCCTGGCACATTCATCAAGTAGCCAAACAGTCAATCATTATCTGATAATACAATCCAAATTTGATTGTTCCATAACCAAGCAATGACATTAGTCATTGAATTCAATAGGAATTTGCAACTTTGTCTACTACAGAAATTGATTTGCTTGGTAATAAGGTGATCCTCATTTGTTGGTCTCTATGTAAGTGGCACCACTATGCCCATTATGATTTTAGGCTTGCTAGCATAACATGAACATCCACTTACAACACGTCCTCCTAACACAATTCTATGCAAGCCAATAGTGATTAGTAGTTGTCAGGAATTTCTCAAATCTGAAATTTACAAGTCCAAATTGACAACTCATTCTGCATACAAACTATTTTCGCAGCCATGAGACTCTTCTCATGAGGTTTGGCTCTTTCACATGGTAGATTCCGACCTTTGTCATGGTCTTACCCACATTTCCATGCTCCAAACAATCTACTTGGAATCTGAACTTCAATCAACCAAACACTTTGTAAGTCTTGATGCATATAGTTTTTTTTTTCATCACTGCAACAATCACTGAAGCAATTTCAGAATTTTTAAATTCAAATACTTCCAGCTTTTAGCATACCAATATTACCCAAAACCCATTTACTTCACGCGAATCATTATCATACTAAAATTGCAAGGTATAGTCACATCATTTATGCAATTTAAATGGACTGTTTAGTTACTCCTTACTTCACAAGCGTATCCGATTTGTGCCACCTTGCCCTTCCATATAGCGTTTCTGGCAGCCAACCAATCATGACTACCCTCTTTATGCACTTGCTATCCTGCATTCATAACAGCTCTTGAAATGGTTCTAGAATTATCATCAATTCATCATTTCATCCATTGGTTAGTAATAATAACACATGCACTATCTTGATGCATTCATGCAATGTATCACAACACTTGCACCCATACTTATGTATGCATATCTACAACATTTACTCAGACTTTTCATATGCATCCATTCAATGCATAACTACAAGATTTATAAAATCTTTTAATGCATATCCACTCAATGCTACCTCGTATTGATTTAGGAATACTATGCATTTAAGCATACTATGGCCTAATCATGACTACCTCATATAGGATGCCCTACCGTAATCAAGACCATCAATACTCACTTTCTTTGGGTTACTAAGTTCATAACAACATATACAGGCATGATACATTTCTATGTTGATGTAGTATAAAATTTAAATGACCACATGGTATGAGACCTCTTTTCCTTCCACTTCATGCAATTGCCATAATTAAACCATTACCTGCATGGATCCTACTTACACCCTTGACATTACCAGTTTGGTTGGTCTCTTGCAGGAGATTGCAGAAGTTTCTCACCAACTTTTGATCCTGGATTTGTTTCCTTATCCCTTTCTCTATAGGGTTGTTGGTCACGTTCATCAGCATCAGCAACATATTCATCCATGCCCATGTTTTCGTTGGTTTTTTTTTTCCACTAATGCCAACACCAATGCAATATTTACCATTAGTGCTTCATTATAAATGTATAATTCTCACCACTCTTACCCATATGTAATATCCTATGCATCCAAGGCATATCCTCATACATTTTATGTATAAAATTTATAAAATGTAATCATAATTAGCAAGACAAGGGTTAAGGAAATTTTCGTTTTCAAGTCCCTCATTTTTGCATGGAACTCCTTTTAAACACAACAACTAGTTTGACTTCATAGTCCTTGCCACCTGTAATTCTCAGATTTGTACATATTGACAGCAGCACATTCCTTTTCAAACAATCACTAGTACTTTTATGCTCCATGTTAGGTAATGATTTTGTCCTTAGTTTTATGCTTTGCTTATTTTTTGAACCTTGCTAGTATTTTTGTTTCTAGGAAATTTTGTTTATAAAGGTTAATTTTGAGTTTAAGCTTTTAGTTTTCATCATTTTGATTTTTCTTATTTTTAAGCCTGCTTTTATAAATTTTGCTTAGAGTTCATTCTTGAAGGGTTCTATAAGGTATATATAGATTAAAGGGTTTCATAAATGACACTAAGGTCAATATTAAGCATATAAACCATGTCTTAAACCTTATTAGTGACTTAATGAGGTGAAATTATGTATTTGGACTTTCTTGTAGCACAAGAGCGAAATTAATACACTAGAGCTACAAGAAAGTCGCGAATGCCAAAATCATTATTTTTTAGTCTGATTTTATTGGGTATCTTGTCCCTGAGGTGTTAATCATATCATTTTCTACCTTTGGTACGTGTCTTGCAAGGTTTATCATTGAAACATTTGGATGGTGATCGTATGAGGGAGATCGTGGCAATTGCATGCAGTTCATGGTGAGTGATGACAGGGAGTTGAACGAGGCAGAGTTTTTGGGAATATGTTCTTAATCTGAAGGATACGACGGTATTGAAAGTCGTTGTGAGAACATACTGCTAAGAAATCAGAGTTTTTACAACTGAATGAAGAATTAGGGCTTTCTAGCAGCGGCAGTTTGAAGTGATATGGACAGTTAGAGACAGCTGGAACATGAAATTCGACACCTAACTCTTAAAGAGATCACATTCCAGTGCTTGTATTGAGCTTCTGAGCAGGTACCCCGTGTGGCATTTGATAGGGTTTGTTTAATTTGGGGTTTTCTGATTAAATCCAAAATGTCAAAATTCGAAGGAAGGATATGAATTTTCTCACTCAATAGACTATGCATGATGAAATATTAACAAATATATCCAAGTATTCATCGTTTAAACTAGTAAACTTTAGAGAAGAACTATTGGAGGTGCATGAATTTTGTGATTAGGTCAAATTGTTGCAATTTGGTACAGAATATTTCCTGAACTGTGTGATAGGGAAGACTGTGAGGATTTGAAGATAAATAGATTGTGGAATAATTTACAGATGCTGTAAACCATAGTGAAAATGAAGAAAAGTGGAAAAACAAATAGAGCTGAGCCCACTGATCTAAGTTGGATAGATAAATTTCCAGAATGTGCAGACCTATTTGCAAATGCAGGATGGTTGACATTTTTCAAGAAGATTGATGGATACCATGCAGAGGTCTCCCATAAGTTTGCTCAGTGCTATGATAAAGACACTATGTCTTTTGATTCTTTGCAATTCAAATTGACCAAGGAGTTGGTAGCTGAGGTAATAGGAATTGAGAATGAGGGAGAATTATGGTTTAAGAAGGTGCCATTCACCTTCAATGTACAAAAGTATTTACTACCTGGTGTAATTGCAGATTGGGGTAAAGGTGTACTCATTCATAACTTCAGGCTTGAATGGATAGAACCTATTAAAGTGTTACATAGTTATATTACATGTGAAGGAAGATATGCCTTCGTTTTTAAATACCACTTCTGATTTCTTCAACAGCTCAGTAATGAGTCCAAGATGAACCTTCCCTTCTTCTTTCAAAAGATCTTGCAGAAGATGCCTTGCAAAATTAAGGAGCACCAAAATCATACTAGACAGTCCATCTTCCACCATGGACTTATCAAACTCATTATAAACACCGTTTTGCATAGTAGGGGAAAAACTTGGGAATATTTCTTTTTCTAGTCAGGGTTTCAAAATGGTTAAGAAGGACAGTCTCATAGAAAACAAGCTAATAAAGGATAGACTTTGATCAAAAATCTCAGATAGAAGATAAAGGTTAAAGATGAAGACATGATTAAATTGGAGGAAGTTTCAGATCCTACAAATGAAGATTTTGAGTCTAAACAACATCTTAATGACATTGAGAGCAAATATTTGCAGTCTGATAATAAGGAGACTGATCCTGTTCAGAATGATGTACCAGCACAGACAATTGTTGATGAAAAGATTGTACCTGCAAAGAAAATTTTAGATGAGAAAGAAGATATTGAACTCCAAAGACAAAGTCCAATCACAGTTCTGTCTGAAGATGAGAAATACTTATTTACGGATGATAAAGTCCCTGTTATTAATGAAACTAGGGTTTGTACTAAAAAGGAATTTCATAGCCAAGATGATGAAGTAGCAGTACCAAAGAGAAAGAAACTAAAAGCTATTGAATTTGCCTCAGTTACCCATCAGGGAAAAACTTTCAAAATGTTAGGGGAACTTGCTCCTGTGTGGAGACTAAAGACTAGACCTAGAAACAAGCTCAGGATGAATATGAAGAAATTGTTGAACCCTAAATTGAACAAAGAAAGAGTAACAGTGATAGATGATTCCTCATCTGATGAAAAATTGAATGTTGATAAGGGTGATATTAAAGGTAAAAGGCCAATGGAATCAGAAAGAGAGTCTGTCCTTACTGAGACTAAACTGTCTAATATATTTCTAGATATACGAAGTCAAATGTTGCAGGAACAGCAAGAAGGTGAGATAAAGGCTTCTCACTCAGAAAATAAGGTGATGGTTGAGGAAAATGTTCACTGTGAAGCTGAGACTAAAGAAAACCTAAGTTTTCCTAAAACTCCTATAGAATTGTTGCCGGAAGATCAACAAATTTATAAGAGATTAAACATTCCATGGCTTCCAAATGAGATGCAAACCACAACAGGAAATAAAGCCTTTGATTCAGAAAAAGAGAATTTACAGAGAACTATAAAACAGTATAAATATCAGGTGGAATATATGCAGGAGACAAACGATGGCTTGGTCATGGAAAATAGAAGACTCAGAGAGGATCTGGATGAGGTGAATAGCCACTATTAGGAGCTAATTGCAGTTTCAAGAGAGGCATTGAAAAGGAAGAGGAATACAGAAGGTCAATTTACAATGTTGAAACAAACCATCAAATATCTGCAGCATCAAAATGAAGAACTCACTAGAAAGATGGCAGATATGGAAGCAGATCAACTGAAGGCCAGAAGAAAAGCCCAAGCCCTAGAAGGGATAGCCTTGTTAGCTGAAACAGCTAAAGATCTGTGAAACTTGTTAACACAATCAGTTATTAGTTATGTTTTGAAGGTTATTTCATTTTTGTAATTATTATTTAGATAAAACTATTTTGATGACTAGGATGAAAAGTAGTTAGGGTTTAGTCCTTAACTAATTTTGAAGGATAGTATTAATGTAAGTCACAAAGAGGACTGGGGGTTCAATTTTTTTCCTGGCAAGAGGAGGTCTTCAGACTTGTTCATAAGCTAAGTAAATGACTCTTATGTGTATTTGAAAGACTGATTATGAAATATATGCTCTATTTACCCTTCAGTTTGTTCTCTGGCTTCATTTATAGCTTGTTTTAGCTACTCAGTTGGTAATTTCATTGCTAGTTTAAAGTTTTTATACTTGTAGTGCTTGCCATTTGTGGATGAACCTAAGTGGTGTTTTCTGTTGGATAATGGTTATTATGTTATGCATCTCATTTTTTTTATGCTTATGATTTAGTGTTTATTTGGATTTATGAATGCATTCCCTCTTGTCATCAAACTTCTCAACCAAAAAACCCTAAAAACCCTATTTTGTTTTATTGAAATTCTTGAGATTATGTTGTCTTGTTCTCTTGTAGTATGGGAACAATTTCTGGCATAAACACTCCGTATTCAAACTCTGGTAATTCCTCCTTGTTCCCTATTGGATAAGATTTCCAACACCTATCCACATGCTTCATTCTGACCGCGGGTGTGAAAAGCACACCACTTCTAAAATGATGATTTTCACCAAATTTAAGAAAAACACACAACGATATTTTCATCTGAAATGATAACTTCAGCCACCTAGATTTTTTCCTTTTCAGCCCTGAAATTTCATTGAAGAACTGCTGAAAAATAGCTGAAAAATCGCTGAGAAATCCCTCTGGAAAAATCCCAAAATTTCTTTTTCCCAATCGAATCTCTTCCCCACTAATTTTTCAACAATTCGGCCGTCTAATCAACAAATTTATTTCAACACTCATTAGCGGCCCTATCATCTAGAACTTTTCGATGCATCAGATCCTCATTCGTCTAGGCTTCCGGACAATATTGGTGATGACAGTATATTGACGATCGGAACTGCTATCCACTATGGCATGAACGATGAAACTAACTCCACAACGTTGTATTGATGATCAGGAGCACTATCCATCGGGTGGATAGTTCCTTAGACATCCGTAACTGCGAGCAACAAACCATCTATGGGTTCCATGGGCCATACAACTCATCGATGTTTGAAAAATGATACCACTATGCGTCGGCGACCAGAGCACTAATCGTCGGAGTGATAGTCCAACTGACAACTACAACGATGGACTTACAAATGCCTAAATATTTCTGACGTTCATCAGCGATCAAAACAACTAATCTCTCTTGATGCATCGGTGGACCAAACGACTAGCTTCTCCCGACGTATCGACGGTCCGTTCAACTAACTATCTCTGATGTATCGGCGGTCCAATATTCTAATAGTTTTCAATGATTTCAGCACTTCGGAAAAAAATTTCTTTCCTTGTCTGTCATCGTTTTGGCTCCTTAAACAACTAACCTTCGTCGACGTTTCAGCGATCTTCGAGAGATCTCTGCCGAAACTGCGACTCTGCCTTCAACTAATTTCTGCCGAAACCTTCTCTTCTCTTCCACCGCCACATTGGAAACCTCATCCTCTAATTGTCGACGATCCCATCTTCTATTTTTCTCTGATACTTGTCACCGCATCGATTTCTCAAACAACTAAATTTCACCGACGGTGGTGACGTTTCGGTGACTCCATCACCTAATCATCGACGATCCAATTAGCTAAACTTTGTCGATTGCTAATGCTCTCATGACTTAGAAATTTTTTTAAAATTTTTCTCTTTATCTTCTTTCCACCATCGCTATCGGCAGCTCCACCAACTAACTTTCTCTCTTTCCTGCCGACGAAAAAATTCCCTTCTCTTTCCTTATACGCCGACGTTTCAATGATCTCATCAACTATTCTTCACCAATCCAAACACTTGACTATTGCCACTCCAAACAAATAATTATCGCCACCATTTCAGCGATCTTTAGTTGAAAATGAGTCGAATTTTTTTACGTTTTCCTCATCTTTCCTCTGCCGCTATGTCGGCTATCCCATCAGCTAATTTTCGCCGATGTATCGGCTCAGACTTCTTCTAAATTTTTTCAATAAAATTGACTAATTTTCACCATCTTCGGGGTCTGCATCAAAGGCCTATCCATCTAATCTGTCTGCTGCACTGGCAGGGTGTCCCACTAAGTCTTCCGGTGCGCCGACGGTCTGTCACTTAGAAAATTTTCGTGAAATTATTTTCGCCTATCCCTCGTCGGGTGGCCTTCCAACTAAATTGTTTGCTGTATCGGAGGAGCTTCCCTCTTAGTCCCCTGATGGCCCGATAAGCCCAATACTTTGAAAAATTTTCAGTGAAATTTTCTATCATTCACAGACTTCTTCCTGCTGCGCTCTAGAAACCTACCTCTGTCAGCTGGTTTCTCACGGCCCGTTCAGGCCCATGCTACAACCTTTGCTCTAATACCATAGTGTAAATTCCTCGACCCTTCGACTGACGAAGAGGATGCTACCAAACCATCAAACCTTCGGGAAACTAGCCCCATGAATATGAACATGCATATAATGCTGAAATAAAATGCTTAAAATAGAAAACATGCAAGGATGCATAATTACTCAACATACAATGGAAGCAAACATACATTCAAGCATCAACATGTTCATCATGATCTAGTAAATGTAATTGCAGAAATGAAATAATCAAGAATGCTTATCTTATGAACAATTCATCCCGCAACCAACTACGTCGCTACAACGTTCCACCCAACCATAGGCTAGCGTGCTCATCAATATCTCAGCAACACTGCCACCCCCGAGCTAGGCATGATTCCCTAAGGAATAAGGGACTAAGTAGGCTTACACATAGCTAAGGATACACAAAACAGCCAAGTCAACATAGTTGGGTTTATTAGGCCTTCAAGGAGCTAGAAAAGGATGAATTCTAAGCTGGTGAGCTCAAGGAAGAGCTAAGGATGCTTACACCTGAGCTATCCTGACTTCTAAGACACCCACACACACCCAACACCAGGAATCAGTCCCTTCTTTGCTTCACCATCCCTCAAGTGCTGACTTCCCTTTCCAGTGCTATTTCGAGGTTGTGGAGAAGAAAGCCAGCCATCTAACTCTGCTTATGTATCCCCCAAACACCAAGTTTCTCAAGCATACCTAGCTTTCAATCCCACTCCACACAGTCCGAAGACCAATCACTACATACCCGCGATAAAACCAAGCGATTCACAGCCTTGTAAGGAAACAAAAGGAAACAGGGTGACAACTCAAAGATTGTGAATGTAGTTCCATCTAGGCAAGGCGATTCAGAGTTGTTATTGGCCCTAGCGTGGCCAAGAAAAATCAGCGGCAACCCAAAAGGTAATTGTGCACACAGTAACCCAAAACCAGGGGAAGAACAACAGCCCCAATCTTACAATGAAACAATGGCAGCATTACACAGTCCGCAAATGGGAGAGAAGCCAGACTCCTAGTATTAACAGGGGGAAAACATAAATGCAAACCACAATCGGTAAGGAGAACAAGCACACTCATACACACCACACAGAACACGAAGGCTCATTCATAGGAATTCATGGGTGACAGAACATGGCTTCCCCAACTCGCTGCGTGAGTCCAAAACAAAGGTGAACCTTGTGCGTGAGGAGAAACCCTGTGCGTCCCTGCGTGAGGATAGTAATGAATATCTCCAACCTATGCATGGAGATATGGGTAAGGACAATGGAATGACCCTGAACCTAGAGGATGGAGTCATGGAGATAATGGTAATGTCGCCCCTTTGACCCCATGACATGAAGCTGAAGAGTTTGCTGGTGGAGTGGGAACGTTGGTAAGGACTGACAATCCTGCCACACCCACCACTACCCAACAATAACTACCCCAACTAACATCAGGTGTTTAATGTGGTAGTTGGATGATGAGACAAGGAGAGGTGAGTAATACAAAAAGGGTGGGTGACAACCAAGTGGGTTCAATAGCTAACACATGGATTCCCCCCCCCCATAGGCTCAAAGCTCAATAATTCCCCCCCTTATCCTTAGGAAAATCATGCCATTTTCATTAACGTTGCACCGTTGTAGCTGGCTGTAGGTTTATTTTAATTAATGTGCATATTTACATGATGCCAAAACTTTAATGTGCTAGATAGCACGATATACCATTGGCAACGATCCTAATCACCGAAACATAACACAATCAAATCAATGGTGGGGATTTTTTTTTTAGCTCCACACCACGATTAATTACAATATATACATCATGTATCTTTTAATGAAAATGGGGTCAAAACCGGGACATTACAAGAGGGGAAGAGGAAAGGGGGGGAACTATGGGGAAACCAAATCCTATGTTTCTAAGTGTCGACTCTAGAACTCATCTGAAAAATATTCCATGTGCTTTGAATTACCCAATTAATTCATTTTTTAGTAATAACCCAATCGTTGAATGCATGTGTGGGGTTGGTGGGGAAATTCATTTCATGTAGTTATTGAATCATGGGGATTGTGGAAGTTATGTCAGTTGTCATAAGTCCTTTTCTTCTATGGTCAAAAGTTATGTCAGTTTCCTTTTCACCATCATCTAATATCCCTTGGAGTCAACATCCTTTTGATCATTTCTCCCATGCATGTTTTCTACACTATGTAGAGTTTCCACTGTTGTTCATGACCATTACCAGATTGTGTTGAACCCACAAATTTGAATTTAGAGACAAAACTGAATTTTGGAAGGGAAAATTGTTGGTTGTAGGTGAGATTAGAGGTTGGGAAAGCTAGAAACCCTTACTCATTGAGTTTTGCTACTTTTGAATTCTTGACAAGCCATTATTTATGCTACATGAGGTTATCTAACAACATACAGTAGATTGTGATCTTACTGCACACACTGGTAAGAACTGTAAGGGTTGGATTTCCTAAGGGAATTGTGGATTAGTGAAGGGAAATTTCTTAATTATGTTGTGTGGGGCAGCTGGAAGGAGTGCCATGGTTGTGATAGCTAAGGGATATCTCTGTAGAACTCTGTATGAGTTTGGCTAGGCATAGAGAGTGGAATGGGTTGTGGGATGAGTGAGAGAATATTGTAGGTGTTTCCTTTTCCCTAATGGCCTCAAATCTATTGGGATCATTATTAATCCTCCCTTTGACCACATAGTCTATTTCTCCATGTCCCTAGCTTAGGAGGTGTTCATCACTCCACTAGTGCATGGGATACACACCTAGGGTACATATGCCACTCACTGCACCTTATTGCATGAGTTTAGGTTCCTCAGGGACCAATCCCTAAAATTTAGGAACCCACTCTAAGTGCAACCAACTGTCTCCAACAATTGACTCTAGTAGGTATTTAGTTAAGTCTAGTTATGCTATAATTCCCATTAGTTGGATCACTCTCAGTCATACTAATTTCAATTTCCATGATTCAGGGGAACTAGGGTGTATTTACTCACCTACCCTCTTTAGTTAACTGGCTGTGCACTGTTTCAATGATCCAGAGTTGCATTAGTGAGCTCTAGTGGTGATTTTCCCACACCGAGTTAGCTATGGAGTCAGTCTAGGTTGGTATATTTGAATCCTATCTTAGGTTATGGAATTATCCTATATGTATTACCATTGTATTACTTAATTCCACACCGATTTATGAATATATGATTATTATTCCAATTATTGGTCTCATGAGTGTTTTTACCTTCCATGAATTTTTTATTTGAGTTTATCAATGCTTCTCTCTCTTCTACAATTCTCGATTTGAATCATGTAGGTTAATGGTCCTATGCTCCATTCAATTTAACATGGTATCAGAGTGGGTATCATAGCCAAAAAAAAAAACTCGAAAGCTTTGATTGATGCACCAAAAGCAATTGGGTTCCACATAAATCCTAGAATTATTGCCTTTCTCCCTCTAGATTCTGTCCAGACAAGTCTATCCATATGTGATGCACCCAGAGAAAGTGAACATGTTGAAGTAGAGAGTGTTTGGTATATTTTTATTCAAGTTGCATTGTTTTTGCAAGTTATTTGAAAAATTCTTAAATAATTTGTTGTTTGATATAGCTGTGAGGTGGATAATTCAGTAGCTCTGACTCCTAGAATCCTTACACCCTTCAATAACCTTGACTGGAGGGAATATATGCAAATGGTATTGCATAATAAGGGTCTTTACAAGCACACCATGGGTAGATAAGTTGAACCCCATTAGTATATTGAAAAATCAAAGTATATGAATAAGCTTGATGAAGCTTTTGGCTTCATGTGCATCCACATATCCAGGGAGTTGTTATTCCATCTTGAAGGACTCAAGACTACGAAAGAAGTATGGTATAAGCTCAAATTATTGTTTTGAAAATATGATGAGTCGAGGGTCCATATCCTGGAGAATGAGCTAGTAGCACTACAACCCAGTAACTTCGAAACTATACAACAATTTTTCTCAAGACTCCAAATCACTAGTCATGTAATGCAAGCAATGTGGGATTGAGAAAAAGGATGAGAAATTGATGCTCTCCATGTAGAGAAAACTTGGCCCAAAATTCTCAATGTTTGTATCTACCTTTCACTATGGGAGACTAACTACTCCTAATTGGATAATTCCATCCCTTGATGCCTTCACAAAGTCTCTAATACAAGAACAAGACAAGCTGATACAGATGGGAGCTCTTCGAGCCTCTCCAAATAAATCTCTCTTAGATGGTGAGACAAAGAATGTGCAAGCAAGGAGGAAGTAGAATGGAAAAGAGAAAAGAAACACTGAATTTGAACCTAAATAAGAGTTTTATCCATCAGATGAAGCCTCTAGCTCTAGGAAGGACAAACACCAAAGGTTTGACAAGGGCGAGTGATCCTACTGTAAGAAAGGAAACCATACAGAAAAATATTATATGAAGAATACAATAGATCAGAGGACAAAAATCCTTGAGAAACGCAATATTTCCCTCGCTTAAGGTGCAAGGAAGGCTGAATATGGAGACAATACTAAGCATCATGATGAGAGATGCCATGCACTAAAGGATAGTTGTTCAAAATCACATGCCTTCCTCATTGATTTAGGAGTCTCCAATCATATGGTTTCATCCAAAGAATCATTCTCTTCATTACAACTTATTGATGGTTTGAGTATTCACATGGGTGATGACACTCAAATTTCATGTGAAGGAAAGGGTTCAATCAATTTAACGGATGGAGTGTTCAAATACGTACTCAAATTTGAGCTGAGTAAAATTGAAGATGAAGTTCACATTGATCCATATCCAAATCTAGTCCCTACTCCAAATCCTAGGGATAAATGGGCTCAAAAGGTTATTGAGGTAGTTGGGAACATGAATGGAGAGTTATCTTATATGGGGGGAACAAGATCCCAGTTTCAAAAAGAAAGTCTTGCGCTATGTCAAGAAAATTCAAAGAGGTTCAACAAGCTCCCAAAGAGATGCTACATGATAAGGTTTGATCAACAATTATGCTCATTGAATAATAAATTGGATCATGTCACTCTTCCTCCATAAATAAGATACAAATGAAACATTCTTTCTCCTATCTATTATTGGATTGGAAGAAGATGGAAAATTTCACATGAACATCCCCAGGAAACTATTGCACACAAGAACAATCACCCTGCTTTACTGCTCCACGGAGATGTAGATTGCAGAAATATTTTTCAAAAAAAAATTCTCAAGAAGAAATTTTTTCTATTAGTATGAAATCTTGTTCCTGATTTTTCCTGCTTATTTTGATGGGGGGTTTTCCCATGATATTTTCCCCATTTCCTTGATTTTGTTAAGCAGTTATTAATTTTTGCATTTAGATTGTATGGGTGACCTTTGGTATTAGTTTCCAGGGCCCAGGTTGTCGAAAGTTAGGATTAAGGGTGTGAGAATTGCTTCTCAGTGAGATCTAGGAGCTAGAGAAATATTTGCAATCAAATTATTAGACAAATTATGCAAGAGAACAACAAAAGAGACTGAAATAACACATGTGAATGGTGCTAATAAATTATCATTATATTATTGTACATCTTGTCGATGAGTATAGTACATATTTATAATACATTGGGAAAAATTTGTGAGCCCTTGGAGTCCATGTGAATGCATATAAGTGTCAGCCTAGGATTTGACCCCTAAACCCCCCTAGGTTGACCAATAGGATCCCAAACCTAACCAAACAATCACAAATATATGTGTGAACATGTAAGGAGGAATAAATGTAGGAATGCAAGGCATGGTAGTACACATGTTTGAGTATGTGAGTCTCTAGGAGACAAGAAATGACCAAGAAGGCCACATAACAACCACATTCAAACACCATCGCCCTTAGTCAAAGAAGAAGTGGTTTGTAATCAATGAAGGCGTCTGGAATGTCAAAATGATAAAACTAGAGCTCCTCAAATTTTAGGATGATCAAAGTGGAGCTCCTCAACTGTGAGTTAATGAGCCAAAAATCAATTAATAGATCGATATTGATCAATATAGCCTAAGTATGATCATATAAGATAAGTACTAGACTAATGAAAATTCCTCCTAGGTGTATGTCATGGTACTAAGGTATATTAATTGCTCTAACACCCCCCCTTAAGCCTAAATTAGTACATCTTATACAAAATGATTTATTAAGGCCTTGACAACTAAGGCACACGCCACCTTTTACAACAAAAAATTATTAGTCCATGTAACCGAGGCAAGGAAGAAAAAATCATGGGACAAAACCTCCCCTAAAAAATGGACATGACAGAGATGATAAAAAATGTCTTCAAAAGTTCCTCTTCTTCACTTGAATGAGCTAAAAGAACAACTTCTTGGTGATGGACTTGGTCAAGATGTTGTGGATGCCAAGATCATGGATCAATGCATCAAAGTGTTGTAGAAAAAAATCATGTGGAGAGGCCCTTTGATGGTCATCATTTGATGATAGAGGAGAAATATAAGAATGTATTTTTCTGAAAGAACACTCTAATATATAAGCATAATCAATCATGGAAAATATATCTTTGCAAACTCTTTCCCAAATAACATCAAAAGATTCAACAAAATCTTCCTCGTGTGTAGCTTCCATATCATGAATAAAACCATGAATCTTCTTCCAAATTTGATGAATCACCTTCATAAATATATAAAAAATATCATGAGGATCGGAAAAAAAACAATATATGTCATATACAACAAAAAATATCAGATATATGATGTCTCCATGAGGGAATGGGTCCATAGAGAGAGAAGAGTGAGAAACTAGATCGCATTTACAGTTGAGTGAACCTAGAGGGTCTGGAGACTTGATATTTGAACCATGTGTGGTAAAATAAATTCCAAACATATCGAACAATAGTCCCATGAAGGCCAATTATATGGCTTTCCAACCAATTAAATACATACAAGACATAAAATCAACAGATACAAGTGACATAGCATTGGAAACTAGGCAATTTTGAGATTTTCCAACTAGTGAACTTGAGGGTTGTCGAGTCTTTTCGTCATTAAATGGTTGGGAAAATGAGTCTATGAATATAATAGGACGTATATAATCCTATATTTGACCTTCAGAATCAGAATGAGAAATACCTGATTGGTTTGGGAAAGATCTTTCAAAAGGAACATCAAAAACTACTGAAAAATGACTAGTTTCTAGAGGAAGATTCAGTGAACCGGTTGGGGTTTCTTATAAGGAAGGGTGGAGGATTCAGATTCTGATATATTAGAGGGTAAATAAGAAAAATATCCATCAGAAACAAATATATCAAAAATGGGTTTCTCCCATGCACACAAAGCGTGTGCATCCTTACCACTTCCTTGCTTGTGCTCCCATCCTCTTACAAATTCTGGAAGATCAATATGGTTCTCCTCAACGAGCTTGGTCATAATTTCCATATTATTTATGAAGAAATATCTTTCAATATGTGAACCTCTACAATGACCACATGTGGGTCTCTCTCTCTTGTTCTTCCTCCTCCTAGATCTCGAACTCCCATCAGTAGAACTGGAGATTTTTCTACTTGACTGTTTCTTCTCTTTCTCTCTTTGCTTCAAATATTTCTTCTTGAATTTGGATTGATTTGATATACCAGCAGAAATGGATTGATCCTTGGTGGATTTGATGGTATCCATTTGTACTATCTTTTCCTTCTCCTGGGTCAAAGACTCCATGAAGTCTTCTAGCGCAGGAATCCTCCAATTTCTAGCTGTAAGCTTTCTTTAGTGGAATGTCTAAACAAACACAGAATACTCAAACCCTAGCTTAGAAAGGATGGACAAGATAATTTGATATTATTTCTTCTCTATGCCACATTTTTTTAGTTGAAGCACTAGCTCTTTAAACTTGGTATAGAAGTCTTGGATGGTATCACAATGAGTTAGGCTCAGGGAGATTAGCTCATTCTCAAGTTGATGGCCTCTCATCTCATCAGTATTCCCAAATAGTGACTCAATATTGAGACAAACTTAGTGTGCCAATACTATCTACATGAAATAGGAGATCCCTCTAAATGTCGAGGCAAATCTTTCCAAAATCTTCATCAATTCTATTGAAGTACTTAGATTTTTCAACTACATAGTTGGGTTTGACTTCAGTTCCCATGGTGACTCTATACAGGCCTTTTGACCTCAAATGGATCACCATTTTGGCATTCCATTCAAAATAGTTGAATGGTGTAATAAATAGGTGAGTCTTATCCATCCTTCTTCTGCACTGTGTGAAAAAAAACGTTGTAGAACCAACAATGAAAAACACTCTGATTTTCTAGAAATATGCCCTAAACAGCAACTCAAAACTCTCTAGATTTGTTTGCATCTCCAAATAGCTATGATACCATGTGAGAATTGATTCACAGTGATATCTAGGAGCTAGAACAATATTTACAATCAAATTATTTGACAAAATATGCAAGAGAACAACAAAAGAGACTGAAATAACACATGTGAATGATGCTAATAACTGATCATTATATTACAGTACATCTTGCATATGAGTATAGTACATATTTATAATACATTGGGGAAAAATCGTGATCCCTTGGAGGCCATGTGAATTAATACAAGTATCAAGATAGGATTTGACCCCTAAACCCACCTAGGTTGACAAATAGGCTCCCAAACCTAACCAAACAATCATGAATACATGTGTGAACATGTAAGGAGGAATAAATGTAGGCATGAAAGGAATGGGAGTACACATGTCTAAGTAGGTGACTCTCTAGGAACCAATAAATGACCAAGGAGACCACAAAACAACCACATTCACACACTAACGCCCTTAGTCAAAGCAGAAGTGGTTTGTAATCAATACAGGCACCTGGAATGTTAGGATGATCAAACTAGAGAACCTCAACTATCAGGATGATCAAAGTGGAGCACCTCAACTATGAGTTAATGAGCCATAAATAAGGTAATAGATCAATATTGATCAATATAGACTAAGTAGGATCATATAACATAACTATCAGACTAATGAAAATTCCTCCTAGGTGTAGATCATGGTACTAAGGTAGATTAATTTCTCTAATAAATGGGAGGTGTTATGATTATTATTAATCCTCCCTTTAACCACATAGTCTATTTGTCCATTTCTCTAGCTTAGGAGGTCTTCATCGCTCCACTAGTGCATGGGGGACACACCTAGGGGACATATGCCACTTACTGCACCTAATTGCATGAGTTTAGGTGCCCAGGGACCAATCCCTATAAGTCAGGAACCCACTCTGAGTGCCACCAACAGTATCCAATAGTTGAATCTAGTAGGTATTCACTTAAGTCCAGTTATGCTCCAATTCCCATTAGTTAGACCACTCTCAGTCATCCTAGCACCGATTTCCATGATTCATGGGAAGTAGGGCACATTTACTCACCTACCATCTTTAGTTAATTGGTTGTCGACTATTTCAGTGATTTGGAGTTGCATTAGTGAGCTCTAGTGGTGATTTTCCCACATCAAGTTAGCTTCGGATTCAGTCCAGGTTTGTAGATTTGAATCCTATATTAGGTATTCAAATTCTCTTATATGTATTACCATTGTATTACTTAATTATATAATGATTAATGGATATATGATTATTATTCCAATTATTGGTCTCATGAGTGTTTTTATCTGCCATGAATTATTGATCTAAGTTTATCAATGCTTCTCTCTCTTCTATAATTCTCCATTTGAATCCTATAGGTTGATGATCCTATGCTTCATTGAAATTAACAATATCTCAACTTGGGGGTGACCTCTTAGCAGAAAGAGTATATGCTGGACAAAGTGCCTATGGTTGGGTGGAAAATCACTCTTACATAGCCAATTGCTTGGATCTTCTTTTGTTAAAGATAAGTATTCTTTTGTTTATGATGTGTAATGATATTTATTTATTTGCATGTAACGATTAATCTTGCATAACACATGCTATATATGTGTGGATATTTTATTTCTGCTATATATTTGATTTTGCACTTGCACACACATTTTTATTGTTATGAAATTCATAATCATGGATATAGGGAAGAATTTTGAGAGCCGGAATCAATTCATGTCCCCTCATGTCGATCAGATTGAGGGATGGGGACGTGACATAAATCCATCCACCCATATAATTTTTTATGCATGGAGGGGAAACCAAATATTTGAGAATTAGGATTAAACTAAAAAATTACAATATTGTTTATTGGTATTGTCTATTGAAAATATTTGAAGCGAGAATCAACCATTGTTTCCTAAGGTGGTTATTGATGTAAGGTCGATTGATATTGATTAATTCTTTTCTAATGAATCTATCTTTGTATTGTATCTCCCTATGAAAAGTTCCAAAATCAATATTCCAAGCGATTAAAAGCATGATTTTTAATTTCTTAAGGTCAGGTACAAGTCATGGAAACAAATACCATCTTACCCGATGGGAAAATATTTCTTAACCAAAAGAATTGGGTGGATGGGGTATTAGAAACCTCTATATGTTTTTCAAAATACCTGGAAGATAAACGTTTATGGAGGGCCCTTTTTGTAGACATTTTATGGCATAGAGTAATCATTGAAAAATACTTCAAGAGTATTACAGTGCTTCAATGGATCGAAAGTGATAATAAAACCACAAAAGGGGTGTATAACAAATGGGCATGCCTAGTAGATGCATTTGATCTACTTGGACGATGGTTGGATTAGGTCCTAGTGATGGTACTAGCATTATATTAGGACAGGATCCGATAATTGGTGGTCATCATTCATACCAATTGAAAAATGAGTTTATGGAGGATATCCACTCCCATGGTATTTACTCTATGAATTAGGTGTATGATGGGAAGGGAGCACATTAAAATATGTCATCGTGGCTAAGCTCAGCTAAGCTCTGATTAGATAAGCCTTGATGCAGGCGTGAGGGTTGAATGGGAGGAGTACATCAAAATACTCAAGAGAAATGGGGTTATATTATTGGATCAAGAGGACATGTTTGTTTGGTGTTGGAATGATAAGACCATAATAATCATGAAAAGGATGTGTATTTTGTTGGACACAATGGTCACACTGTGGGGGGGGGGGGGGGGGGG
>LPNX010492380.1:560523-579674 GCA_001517045.1 Pseudotsuga menziesii
AATTGGTTCAAGGTGTAATGTGTTTATCATGTCATCATTTAATTGGTTCAAGGTGTAATGTATTTTCCATGTCATTATTTAATTTGTTCAAGAGATCCATGTCTACTGTGTGCATCCATGGCAAAGTAAGGGCTCTTCAAGTTCAACATTATTCAACGTTCCTTATGGCTTCAATTTGTTTGTGTTACCATAGAGGTAATCAAGCCTCATTATGTATGGGTTCCAAGACCCAATAATTTCTATTATGCAACCACATCATCATCAAACAATAAGCATTCCAAGAGATTATTCACATCATCAAGTATGAGCCATGTCATCATGTCCTTAGTTTCTTTAAGGTTTCCTAACCAAGTACAAGTGCAAGTGGACTCATCTAATCTCCATGACTCAAACCATGTCCAAGGGTTACATGACCCTATCAAGCCACAAATGACCACATAATGGGTCATTTGGACCACCTAGTGTTCCAATGCCCAAAATTCAATGCCCTCCTTGCCATGTCATCTACCTTTCTCACTCCTATGTCATTAATGGTTTGTTATCAATGACAACCATGCTCAACATATTCCACATTATGGGATGGTCATTCATACAATCTTAAATGGTGGCACAACAATATTTGGAAGACTCAGGTTCCATTGAAATCAAAGGTAGTTTTTTAGTTAGCTTTAAATAATGGCATTCTCACATGGGAGAATTTAATTAAGAGGGGTTTTAATGGCCCAAGAATGTGTAGTCTCTGTGGGATTCAAAATGAGACAAGTGAACTTTAAAAATCCAATGAGCACATGCAAGAGATATGTAGGAATATTAAAAGCGTTATTGCATTTACAAGGTATTAGGAAGGAACTACTTTACAAGGATGTTTACTGGATTAGGGGAACAATAAGAATAATATAGACCTTCTAATCATAATATGCTAGGAAATTTGGAAATCAAGGAACATGTCAATTTTTGAAGGTAGAAATTTTCCATCTCAGGTTATATGCTACAGGATTACATCAACTTTTGGGACATTAACAATAAATATTCTCCCTAAAACAAGGAAAATTGCATCACAGCCGGTGTTCCCTCAGAATAACTATAGGGGTTATTTTGATGGGGTTTCACAGAGAGATACTATGTTGGGGAGTGTTGGTGCCATTATTTGGATGAATGATTGTGAATGCTATAAGTTGATGATGAATTGGGAGGGGGGCGGGGGGGAACAAATACTAAAACATAATTATTGGTTCTTTGGATGCTACTTTTCTTTGATAAATCTAAAGGGATACAATTGCAATGAGTGATAGGAGGTTGAAAAACTATTATTGAATGGTTCAATACTAAACATACCATTCAAGTGATTCATTTAATTATATGGATGGAAAAATACTAGATATAATATGCCTCATACCGAGGATTTATTTTTCAAACATATATAGGGAGTGCAACCAAGATGCAGACTTATTTTCCAAGGATGCGCTGGAAATCCAGGAAGGATACATATATTTTTAGCATCTCCATAATAGAGTTAGTATGGAACAAGGTTGGATTATGATATACTAGCATAATGGAGACAATTAGGAATGGATGTGATTTGGCTGGGAGGTATCTAACATTACCATAGGATGGATCTATGATACGACTTTTCCTTGGTATTCCAACATACATTTGTTTTTACTCAGGGTATATTATATTATATACAGTCCTCATAAAATGGATGCACCCTTCTCTAGAAGCCCCAATGGAGTTAATATTTGAGAGTAAGGTTTCTCTGAGTTTTGTTTTAGTGTGCTACATGATATTTGAGAACAAGGATTATATCCAATTTTTGTTTATTATGGTGTATACTTTTCTGAATTCTATTTAGCACTAATATGCTCACTCACAGGTTTTCCATGACTGTTCAAAACGCAGATAGGAGGATTGGAGTTCAATTACACTTGTTGAACCATTTTTGGTTTCACTTATATCTTGATAATATCAACATTTATAATAGATTAGATAGGTTTATTTTCTTTACTCCAAGATCACACTACCTTATCTAGAATATCAGCACTAAGACTCATTGATTTTGAGATGTTATTTATTATTTGATGCCTCCTGATATTTTTGTGACTATCATTATGTAACTATTTTTTGGGATGTGACTATATTGTCTATATCAAAAAACTCATATATATTATTGATTATGTTTATTTAGACATATACTTTCATAAAAAGTACAGAACTTTCAATTATGAAAAGAAAGTAAATCTTTATTATTCAAGTTAAATAAAAATAAATTTCAAAAGTTATATATATATATATATATATATATATATATATATATATTTTCTAATAAGAGTGATAAGGAATATAAAAAAATACTTCAGAAGGAACTTTATAAAGAATATTATTAAAATGTCACATTACAAGTTGAAAAAAAGTTGTATAACGTTTTATTTAATATTTTAAAGGGATTATATTCTAAAAAAAGCCTATATTATAAAAAAGTTCAAAAGATACTTGAAGCTAAAGCTCATAAAAATGATTTAATTAAAAAATATATTTTTTATATCTTTAAGATATTAATTAACGAATGCAAATGGAGTCTAATAATGAAAAGAAATGAAGGTTTCCTAAAAATTCAGGAGTTTATGCTTCAGTGCTAATTAGAGTTAAAAGAATACATGGAGGGAAAGATATCAATATCTCTATCAATCCGTTGGACGTAATAATTATATTAGTACTAAATTTTCTAATCAGTTAATAATTCTCGAGTCAAATATAATTGAAAAACTAGATTCATGTAACGAAAAAAAGATATACCATAAGAAATTTACAACTAAACATTGGAGAGTATACTGGTGTCTCACAATTCATTGTTAAATATTTATGTCATGATGACAATGACATATTTTGGGTGTACCTTGGATGGAAGCACTAGGGACATTCATTCTAAACACAAAAATAAGTTTTTGATGTTTTCCTATAAGAAGAAGAAAATCACATTGCAAGGTGTTACAATGAAGTCAAATCTAGAAGCTCCATCAACTGAAGAGTTCAAAGATATGTCAAAGGTGACTTCACAAGAAGATCATAAATCAATACAGATGATGCAAAAAGAACTCGACAAAGTTGTCATCGATTAAAATGAAGAGATCTCTTGTCTATGAGATCATAATGAAAAATTACTTCTTGAAATCAAGAAGGTGAAGGATAAATCACAATGCAATGAAAAATTAGAAGAGGAGAATCGAGATCTTCAGAAAAAAATTATCAGGAAATGACAAAGAAAATTCCACTTTAAAGAAGGTTAATTAATAATTGCTAGAGAAAACAAAAGGGTTAAGAGAGATAGAATAATACAATTAAGATACTCAAAATGAAGTCAACAAGTAAGACTATTAGGAAAAAATATCATGCTTAAGGAGTCATAATCAAGACTTACTCATACAAATTAGAAAGCTAAAACATGATAAGAAATATTTACAATAAGATTTATATCGCAAGGAATCATTAGTCGACAAAGAAATGATGACCGACCCAATAGAGAAGTCATCAAATGCTCAAATTCAAACACCAGAAAAGAGGACAAATACAGAATCGGTCGATAAGGAATCATTAGTCGACAAAGAAAAGATGACCGAACCAATAGAGAAGTCATCAAATGCTCAAATTCAAACACCAGAAAAGAGGACAAATACAGAATTGGTCGATACTTAAAATTATGTCTATATTGACAAATCACTACAGACATCAAGGCAAGATGGTTTTGAAGAACAATTACAAAAGATTAGAAAAATGTATCATCATCCAAGTCATCAGAGTTTCCACAACCAATGATAAAAGTCAAGAGGAAAATAAAAAAATATTCCACTTATAAACAAACCACCTACATCATTGACAAAGTACGAAGACAAAATTGACAACTTGTATGGGATCCAAAAATGAGAAGTTCTATCCAAACAATCAATCGACAAGAAGTTCCAATGAAGGTAGATCTGGGATGGATCACTTCACAAATGATGCGACATTTTTACTCAATGTTTAAAAAAACACATCATCTTGTTTTGTCAAGTTTCGCATCTATCAACACAAAACATCACGAGAAAGTGTTACAAGCAAAAAAAATGGATAAAAGTCATCCATAATTTAGCTTTGAGGACAAAGCATTTATAAGGGAGAGACAATGTAATATATATATATATATATATATATTAATAATAAATCAATAAATCAATATTCAATAAACTAATATGTAATAAAGAGGTACCTTCATAATGAAAGGTCATGTCTCTTTATAAAAGTGCACCTTGCATGGGTATAATACATGCCCTTAATTGTAATCTAACATCTCATCCTAAAACTCATTATTTACATTCAATATATATTTTCTTATATAGATTTCTACTCTGTGTCTTATTTATAGTGGACATTTGTTTAGAAACGAACATTGTTCATCTCATAAAATGTGTGCATGATTTGAAATTATCATAGCAAATATACTCAAAATTTTGATATCCAAAGAGTTAAAAATCAACACTCTCAACACTAGAAGTATCATACATAGGATCCTCTAAATATCTCCAACAATCTCTTACAAAACTAAGATCTACTTCTATAAGATGTTTATCAATCGTATCTCATGTTATGTCATCATCATCAAACATGGGAGAAGATACTTCTCAAATACATGATCACTTAAGGCTTTAGATTCATCATTTCATTTTTCAAAATCATTAGAATATGTTTCAAATTTTCAAATTTTTCAGAAAACAATCATCAAATCCTCATCTTCATGATAAGTGGAACAAGATGAATAAAAGTTCAAGTCTTCAATACAAATACCTTCCAAGGATCCTTCTTGTAAATGCTCTTCAAATGAGATCGAGATCATGAATAAGCATATGCACTTATTCTTAAATAACTTCATCAAGGGGATGAAATCACAATGCTCTTCTTCAATACGCATGGGTTCTTTTTCATGTTCATCTTTAAAGATAATCCATGCTCATAAAATATCCCATGTAATCCGTTTATAAGTACTTTTTTCCCTATAATGATACACGTCCTTTTAGCAAAATCAACCAAGCATAGCAATGATTCTTACACGTCCTTTTTAGCAAAATCAACCAGGCATAGAAATGATTCTTTTTTAGTCTTGATTTCAATTAAGGGAATCTATGAAGAGTTCATTTTGTAATCTTGCATCATACCTTCCATTTTGATTTTATTTTTTAAAATTGTAAATACAAAAAGACAGATCATTTAATGCTTGAGATTGTTATTTTATATTAATCCAATACTGTACAAAATCAACATGTGTTTTTAGGAGGATTATAATGTCATTCCCTTGCATACTTCCTTGTAGAAAGAGAAAACATCTTCATAGTTTCAACTTCATAAACTAAACAATGTTTTACAATAAATTCCATGAAATGTACAATAAAAAAAATGGAGATACTTGACCATGCTTTCCACAAATTCTATGAACATGTTTTTTTCTATAAATAATATTGGAATTCATGTGGAAATCTGATAATGCATAAAAAAATCAAGGACTAAGTAATTCATCCCATTCTTTGAAAATAAGAGCCATACTTTAAAACTAAAATTCCCAAATAATCTTGTATAATAATGTTGTGCAGAGTTGTCAAGGTAAACCTTCAAATTCCTTCAAAATTATTGAGAGTGCTCACTAAAACACCCAACAAAAATCTTTTCAAAATTGTAAGGAAGAAGGACTTCATTCCTTCGTGGAGTTCCCTAATGAGGTTTTTTTAAATATGTTATTATATTATCAAATTTTTGAAGCATAGGATTATTTTCCAGAAACAACATTGTCCCAACAACAACCTCAAAATGTTACCACAAAAACTAACACCCTGAAGGTGCTAAGTGCTCACTAGGGTGTTGTTATATACAACTAAATATGTATCGCCATTGTCACCTAAACAACAACTTCTCTTCACTTTAGTGACTTGTATGAATATCCAATCACAAGGGGAGATTCCCTACGACAACTAAATATTTCACAATTTAATAACATTTTAAAGTTACTTTGATTTCTAAATATCACTTATGAATAATGTGAAATATTATTATAGTTTATCGACAAATGCAAGAATTTAAACCAATTGTTTAAGTGCTTGTAAGGAAATTTAAAAAAGTAAAACTTATTCACGAGAACATTACACATTGGTTTGAAATTTGTAAAGAGAATTATAATACTCAAATAAAAATAAATCCTTAGAATTATTGCACTTAGAGCTACTCTATCAAATAATATAAAAAGAAATTTAAAGCAATAAATTTCTAATGCTAACCTAAATTTATGATCTAAAGTGTAAGAGAAAGCAATAGATATTAAGAAAGCTTGAACTTCCCAATCTAAAATAACATATTGAAATAAAATCCTTGAAAATATGTGAAAGTGAAAAGATGTCAAAAACAATAAATTGTTAATAATTAGATGTATTTTGGGGTTATGTAAGTTAATGACATGAGAATGTTAAAAAATCTTTAATACTGGATTGTTTACATGTAATCTTTAGATATAAAGTGAAAATTTGAGTGATTGTATGATTTGAGTAAAGTTGCTTATGCTGCAACCAACTTCTTAAAATATTCTTTAATTTTTTGTAAAAATTGTGAAATTAAAAAAAATGAAACTAAAACTTAAATGAAAATTGCATAACAAATCTTAAATAGCATCCCACAAAATATGTTTTAGTTAACCAATTTTAGCTCATGTTATAAACCCAATAGAACAAGCCCAAATTACTTGAGAAAGTTACATAAATAAGAAGGAATTTGATAGTTGTTTATAACCACAAAAGATGTATTATCTATGTTAGCTAACTGGTTTGTAACAAGAGCAAGTAATAGGATTCAAGTAGATAAACAATGAAAAATGGTCTACGCTAAAACAATGAAAAAATAAATAAATAAAAGTTACATTTAAATCTGAATTATTAACCCCTAAAGATGTCCTTAGAAATGAATGAAAAAAAGTTCAAGAACAGAAAAATAATGAATAAAAATAAAAATGAAATTCTGTAAAATTATTAATTCCATGAGATCTTCAGGATAAATTGAACCTTACTGTGAAAGAAGTATGAAGGAGAGTGAATTATAGTGTTAGAATTGAAAAACATGCATAGTGAAATTTAGATGAGAATGAACACTTGAATTGAAGTAATAGCTAGAGACAATAATCATTAATTAGTATGTAATACATCCATTATACAAAGAAGGAAATCAAAATCCTCTAGGAGGGATTTGAATCCCATGACCCGAACATGACTAACTTTGGGAAAAAATTTCCATTGGAGACTCACTAGTGCACCTCCGGACAACTGAAACAATGAACATTCAGTTAAATTACCATGGTATGGTGAGAAAAGACACCATATTCCTCAAATCATGCAAAGGAGGCTCACATCTGAATAAGAGTCACTAGTACATGTGCACATTTTTCCCACAACAAATTGTCGCTATTACAACATTTTTGTGTTTCTATAGCGACCAACATGATCCCATATTTTTGTGGAAACATTTTTTGTTGTTGTAGCCACACTTCAAACCTTTCATCTCTATGGAAACATGAAAGAGATGGCACATGGCGTGTGTGGGTGATGCTTACAAGTCTCTTTCCATCACTATTGCAACGGAACTTTGTCGCTATAACAACATTGATGTGTCTCTATAACAACATTAGTGTGTTGATATAGAAAAATTTGTTTGTCGCTATAGAGACAAACTTGTGTTGTTATAGTGAAAGACAATCATTCCTATAGAAACAACTCATCATGCACTTACATGTCACTATAGCAACAGTTAGGTGTCTCTATAGTTACGACCCACCATGCACAAAGAATTGAGTATGTTATATAAGCAACGGATTACCCGTATCTATAATCATGGTTAGGTGTCACTATAGTGACGACGCACCATGCACAAAGCAACAAGTATAATATACAAGCGACGATTTCTCATCAGTATAGCGAGGGAATATCGCTTGCCAGGAAATGAACTACCAAGTCCTTTCTATCACTATAGCGACACTTTCTAAGTATTTGAAAAAAACACCTCCATAAGTAGTGTCTAATATAAGAATAATTTCAATAAGTGATGACCTCCAAAAGGAATACTAAGACTTCTAAAAAATGTGATGTCGCAGGATGGTATTAAATATTTCACAGTGATCTAGGAACTAAACACAAGTCTCATCAAAGATTAATAACAATAAGTCATGAAAATGGTGAAAAAGAGCTACAGAATGAGTAGCCACATTGTATATTCACACAAAGAATGAGTAATACAATACAATGATCATGTTGCAAGCATGAATGACAAAGAAATTCCAATTCCCAAGGAGGTTGTTCAAATTGAATGAGTGAGTCTAGCTTAACTGAATGTAAGCCACAGTCAACACTCAAGTTAACCACAGATCAAAACCCTAATTGACTCAATTGAGCCCTAACTGGAGTTGAAGTGCAATAAATGACTGATTCTAACTAAAAGTAGGTCAGACACATGCCACAGCAACCCAACCATCAAGTGGTAGTGCTTCAATGACTCCAATGAACCCCGATGAGGTTAATTGAAGTGTAATTGAACATCAGAAGTGGTTGGAGGCGCCCCTGTTGACTCCAGTTCATTAAATAATCATTAAATAATCAATTTAATGAAGGAAGGCACCTTCACTGCTCTATTTAACTGATTGTAACCATCAGTTAGCAATATGGTACATTAATGACACTTAGATCACCCCTGGTGTTCTCCAGTTAGCCTCCCCGAATGTAGGAGAAGGCTAAGTTAGCCTCCTTGACTAAAGGTAGGCATGGATGTGATCTAACTGATGTCATCTAGTGCTCCTCTGATCTTAATTAAGTCAATAATACTTAGGATAGTGGTTTAACTAGGCCAAATTGACCAAAATGAGTGTGTAAGGTGGTAAATGTCTCCAACACCCCCCCTTAATCTATACTCAGGAGGATTTAGAAAACATAAAATGCATAAAATTGCTAAGGCCTCGGCAACTAAGGCCATAGGTCACCATGTACAATGCTGAAACTTGAAACAATGCTCAAAAACAAACTAAGTGAGGAAAAGAGGGAAAACCCAGTGGGAAAACACCCCCCTCAAGCTGAACACTGAAAGTAGCCTAAATCACCCTGATGAACTCACCCCCAACAGTGAACGGAGGTAAGTGAACTTCTTTTCTAAAAATCTCTTGGTGAATATGTCTGCAATCTGCTCATCAGTCAGGCAGTATTGCAGAAGTGGATCTCTACATGCTTGGTCCTCTGCCTGGTAACTGAATCTGTAGAAATATTAATAGCACTTTGATTGTCACAAAAGAGGATAGTGGACAAAGTACTACCAATATCAAAATCTAAAAGAATGCCTTGCAACCAAACTTCTTGGATGCAAGCATTCACCGCTCCTCGATACTCAACCTCTACTGAAGATAATGCTATGGCAGCCTGCTTTTTGATAAACCAGCAAATGGGGCCACCACAAAATATGAATACATATCCAAAAGTAGACTTCCAATCAATATAATCACTTGCCCAATCGAAATCTATGTATCCAACCAGCTCTAGCTCAAAGTCTGCAACATAGTGAATGCCGTAGGTCCTAGTTCCCTGAATATACTGGAGGATCCTCTTAGCTGCCTTCCAATGAAGATCATGAGGATGCTTCATGTATCTTTATACAGCATTCATGACATAATATATATCAGGCCAAGAATGTTTCAAGTACAACAAGATACCAATCAGCTGTCGATAGACAGTGCAGTCCATGGGAGGTGTGCTTTTTCCTTCCTCAAGGCTGATCCTTGAAAAGAAAGGGAATGGTGTAGGCCTACATTCAGCCATTTTAAACTTGACTAACAGGTCTGATATTTATTTGGAATGATTTACCATTATCCCATCATAATTTTGCTTAATTTCGAGCCCCAAATCACTCATTTCAAAGGCATTGTGGAGAGCAGTTTGGATGGCTGAAATGGAAGCAACTGTGCTACCTGTGATTAGTAAGTCATCAACATATAAAACAATAATAATCAAATGAACATCATACTACTGTATATACACATTTGTATCTGATCTACACCTTTGGAAGTTTTTCCAGATAAGGAAGGCATCCATCTTGGAATACCACTCTCTTGGGGCCTGTTTTAACCCGTATAGTGACTTCTTTAGCTTGCAAACCAAAGATGGATCAATGATTTATCCCTCAGGATGCTTCATGTATATCTCCTCATGAAGACCTTCATGTAGAAAGTCTGACTTAACATCCATATGATGCACTTCCCAGTGCTTGGATGCCAAAATTGCCAAAACTAAGCAGATGGAGTCCATTTTTGCAACCGGTGCAAAGGTCTCATGGTAGTCCACACCTTGGACATGAGAGAAAACTTTTACCACCAGCATTGCCTTATATTTGTAGGTGCTTCCATCAGCAGCAACCTTGGTCTGAAACACCCACTTGGATTGAACCAATTTCCTTCCTAGAGGAAGAGAAACTAGCTCTCGAGTAGTGTTTTTCTGGAGAGAATTCATCTCTTCATCCATGGAAACTTGCCATCTCGGATCCTTTCGAGCATGGTAGTAGGATTTTGGTCTACACTAATCATCAAATAAAAAGTTTTGGACAACAAATTATCATGACAGGAGAGTGCAATACCTGCTCTTTGGAAATCAGACCGGGTTCTCCTTGGATCATCCGGATTTCCAGTGTTATCTCCTGCAGAAAAGAGTGTATGTCAGGCCCATGTGGGAAGATGATTTTGTAATTCAGGTTCTGATCAAGCATCTGATATTTTCTACAAAATGATATCAGAAATCAGAGGATCCAAATCAGGGTCATCACCCCCAATTTCATCATCCAAATATTCAGTAGAATAGGAAGGAAATTCAACAGTTTTCTCCTTCACTAGTTCCACCTCCTGAAGAGGCTCATCGAACTTGACACTTCTCTCGATGATGATGTGTTTTGTTTTGATATCCAGCAGCTTGAAACCTTTTGATTCATCAGGATACCTAATAAACAGACATACCGCAAAGCTTTTATTTTATCAAGTGGAATCTGGGCCAATGCAGTGGACCCAAACACCGGCAGGTTCGACACATCCAATCATTTAGGATTCAGAGATGAGGCTTGAGCTTATTGTGCTCACATCCAAAAGTGATAGTAATTTTTTTTGACGTCCTAAATCAACCCAACATTTCCCATACCACTAGGAAGTAATCGATATTGTTTTTTTCAGCCACATAAGTAACCATAATTTACTCAGAATTGCCCATAACTCTTATTTGAGTCAAGATCTACAACTATTTTGAGCTCTGGCCAAATGGAGAAGCTATCCAATGATTTCAAGTGCAACAACCCAATAGGATGAAACCCTAGATATCCTCTCAAAAGGGATGTAATATTACAAGACTTACAAGGGATGTAATATTAAGACCATGAAGAATACAAGAAATTATTTATAGTGAGAGAATTAGAACAAAATTTGATTACTTGCCTAAACTTACAGAATGTGGTTCAATGAAATATTACATATAAAAATAAATTAAATGAATTAGAAACATTTTTTTGTACCTCAAATGAGATTTCCTCATCCCATCCAGTTCTATCTCACTTTTTATGAACTTTGCAAGTGCTACTAGGGAAAATCTGTGTATTGCAGCAAGCCCTTTCATCTCAATGTCAAAGTAATTTCCTTCTTGTAATTTCATATTAGTATCTTTATTGTTTTTCCTTTTTCTTTGTTTAGAAAATATTTCATAGTAATATTTGGTTGCATAATTAAATCAATTAACGATTGCAACACTTATATGCTTGATGTATCCAACCAAATATTTGGTGCACCATTCTCTGCCAACCCAAAATAAATAAATTCTATAAGAACTTTGCAACAAGTAATACAAATGGATATATTAAAAATACTTTACTTTTACTTCTACAAATTATATATTTTCATGGGTAACTACATGTTTCTTTACAATACACTCTAAAGTTTAAACACACACGACCATCCAAAAATACAAACTTATTTGTGTACATATAAGTACCAAAAACCTAACATCTAAGAGTCCATACAATGGCTTGTACTATGAAGTCTCTAATGCAATGATAATAATCTGCGTATTATTATGATATATCCAATTGTACATAAAACTATACTGCCCATTTTAGAGAAAAATAAATAGAAAGCATAAAGGCTACACTCATCATATGAGGCCATGAATATGTATGCAGGTCTGAGCACATAGGCACGTCAGTGTCACTATCTCTCCATCGACTGCCTTTTTCCCACCATATATGTTAGATGTAGCCTCTAGCATACATGTCCCTTTCCCTACATCCATCCCCACCCCTTTCCATCCATCCCTTGCTTCCCATCCACCACCACACTTACATCCAACTCCCCCTTCTTCATTACAGCCTTCGCTCACTCCCCCTTGTGCCACCCATCCACCCCCTCCCTTGCAATTTCCCATGTTTCCACCCTCCCCCCTTCGACCATGATACACCATCCATCCACATTCACCCATCCCTAAATCCCATCCTAGACCTTAGCCCCATCCCCTATATTCCCCCACCACCCTTTTTTCCCCTTCTAGGGTGGCCCATTCTATTCTACAACTAGTTGGGGCTTATCGTCGTACATCACCACTTCGCCGACTCCAGTCCATGCCCTCTCTCACCATTTCCCCTAGTTTTGTAGCCAACATCTATGTGGCTACATCCTCCGCTATGCCATCCACCCTAGCATCAGAGTAGGTTGTCCATCCCACTGCTCCACTTGCCACCCCGAGGACTAGCCGACTGCTCCACCTACCATCCTCAATGCCCAGCCTATTGTGTTCACAGTGAGATTGATTAGTTTATGAAAATCTCATGCAATATTACAAAAATTGACATATGCAATAAATTGTATGAGTTATCTTACTGTTTAAATGTTGTAGGGTGGCATTGCTGAGAGACTTGGACCACGGAGGAGGGTAGTCCGCTCACCACTTACGGTCTCGTCTGAGGTGAGCTATTTAAGATTTGAAAACTTAATTTTAAATTTTAAATTGTGTTTTATACTTGTATAATTTCCTATAGGAGTTGACATTTGATTTTTGTCATTTCAGAGCCCAAGGGGAAGTGGTCGAAGTGTCCAAAACGACTGAGCCTCCTCTAGCTCGAAGAATAAGAAGATCAATTTTGGAGGTGCACCTAGGAGCTCCAACGGTGGGCAGGAGAATTAAGAGACCCTCCCATGTACACTATCCATGATGTGGAATTTTGGCACGAGTTGCCATATTTTGTATAAGGTACAGGTTGTCATTGTATAGACATTGGGAACGATGTTCCATTTTTCACTACTACTGTATATGATTGGAAATTTGTGTATATGAATATGTCATTTTTCACTTCTTTATACTAATTTGCCTTTGATTATATATTTCCATATATTATGTCGAATGCAGTAGTAGATTGTAGTTGATGCACTTGCAATACTTATTGTTGACGAATCAATAAAGTATGTATGTTCACAATAAAATGCTTAAAGAGTTTAACAGCGTAGTTTAGTTAACAACAAAAATACACAACTACATAAACGTGTACAATAACAATGATAATTTTAAATACCAAATACCTGATCTTGTAAATCATAGTGCAAATATTTTTTCAATCTAGCAAATTTTCCCATGAAGTATTCCTCTTGCTACCAAATAATTTTATCGATATATTTTTCTAGTTTACCAAGCCTCCCTTCACCCCTCGGCCCTTCCATTTTTTGTCTTGGCTTGTCACACCTAGATTTTTCCTTGTTATTGTAGACCTAAACCCCAAGGACCTAGACCTAACTAGACACCCGACCTAAAACCATAGCTTTCTACCCTTCCAAACCCTTCCTCCGTTCTCCATCTCCTAACATACTCGCTTACCTTTCCACCTCTCCTCTCTCATTTCCTAATCCTAAGCTTGGAATCCGATACTCCTATCCTCAATCTATAGTATCATACATTGGCCCCCTTTAAAAACCCCTTCTCTAGCCTTAGCATCCCTCCTAGGACTCTACAAGTCAAGATTCTAAAACCCTAGCTACCAACAACTCCTAGATAAGAATCAATTCTAACTAAATTTGGTCACTCATTCCATGAGTGTGTAAGAGTGTTTCATTCTCTCTCCTCCACAACAAGCACACCAAGTAACCTTAGGGTTTCTCAATGCCACAATTCCTATCCTTCTTCTCTCACAAAAGCTATAAAGTGAAATACTTTCTTTGCTCCTTAAGGTGAATTTCATGAAGAATGTCATCTATACCTTTGTTGAACCATAACTCCTATTGAACCAACATACTAACACCTACCCTCTCCCTCCTCAACATTACCTTCCTTTATGATAGATACACAGTCCTAGAGGACTATGTATATCATTGACATTTCTAGCCATACATAAGAATTTTTGACAGTAATCTACAAGTACATTTGCACTACTAAAATACCAAAAATACCTCTAAAAACATGTACAAGATACCATCTTTGTTGAGGACTATCATATAGGTACTTGTTGGCACTCTTGGCTTGACTGGAAATTACTATTTGGGACAGTCATAGTAAAATGTGTCTTACCTGGAAAATACATTTAGTTTGACAGTCCCATTCATTGACCAAGTTGGAATTGACAATACTTGTAGCCCACTTGCATTCACCTAACAATTTTCTTCCTAATTGCAAACTTGAAATTGGCATAGCTATTGCATCTTTATTTTGACTGGAAGTAACATTTTGGGACAATCATACTTGGCTGAAAGTTATCATTGGTTTGACAGTCTTATTCATTGTCCAAATTGGAATAAAAAACACGTGTTTACCTTTGGTATTTACATAGTAATTATTGTCTCATTTTTCAAGCTAGAAATTGATATTGGAATGATATTCTCTTACCATTTGATTGACTGGAAATTGCATAGTATTGATGAGCCAAGAATCATATTGAAGGAAGCTTTTGTTTTCTTCCATTTGTTACATCTACTTGGAAAACATTGATTTTGACAAATTTGACAATTTATATCATTTGAAGATGAAGTTGACATTGCTTAATCTCTTTGAATATTTACATATTTGTTATGCTATTGTTGAGCACTTGAAATTTTAACAATCTCTTGTACTTGTTTCTTTGGCATAGGCTAATTGAAGTTTAAGGGTTAGCACGAATAACCTAGGGTTTAGAATCAATGAGGAAACCCTAACCCTAACTGAAGTTTAAAGTTTAACATGCATAACGTAGGATTTATAATCAATGGGGAAACCCTAACCCAAATGTTGTTTTGGGGTTAGCATGAATAACCTAGGGTTTAGAATCAATGAGGAAACCCTAAACCTAGGAGAGAAACCCTAAAAACAATGCTACCTAACCATCTCTTGTTGTTCGGGTACACAGGGTACTCCCAAAAGACCGAACACCTTGAGCAACCGCTTCACACAAATAGATCACAGATCAACACACCGATGTTTGTCATGTGGTTAAAACCATCAAGAGGGAAACAGTCCATGGCCCTAGCCAAATAGCTACTTGGAGCAATTTATTATGCAAAAGAAAGAAAGTTACACGAGCTTCTCATAATCGATCAACTAGCCAAGGACCCTCTATGCTCTTTAAATAGAGATCATAGACCAATCGAGTGTTAAGCCATGGATCAATGGTAGGTATGATCTAAGAGAAGTTGAACCGTCAGATCAATCTATGTCTAGAACATATCGTGACCATCAGATTAGAATATTTACAAATGCATACTAATGCATACTAAAGAAACACACTTTTACCTAACGGATATATTACACAATTTGATCTTAACTAACTCCTAAGTGTCTAAATATCCTAACATCCCCCCTTAAGAAAAACTTGGGATAGGATTGAAGGATTTACAAAAGTGACACTATTAGGAGAAGGAAGGAGGCATTAGAGCCTATTCCCCCTTAAGGACACATTCCTGAAATCCTAACATAAACCGAAGTTTAGAAAACTTCGCTTCTGTAAGAGACTTGGTGAAGATGTCTACAACTTGATCATCTGTAGGGAAATAGAGAAATTCAATAACACTATCATGAACAATATTTCTGATGAAGTGCATGTGTAGCTCAATGTGTTTGTTGTGCTGATGTAGAACTGGATCTTTGGCCAGATTGATGGCACTTTGATTGTTGCACCAAATTGCAGTAGGCTATTGCTACTCGAATCCAAACTATGAAAGGATCTGTCAAATCCATAAAGCTTCCTGACTGGCATTAACTGTGGCTCGATATTCTTCTTCTGCTGAAGAAAGAGCAAGAGCTTGTTTTTTCTTACAAGCCCAAGTGACAGGTCCAGATCCCAGACTAAAAGCATAACCTGCAGTAGACTTTCGATCATCAATATCGCCGGCCCAATCTGAATTAGTAAAACCAACCAACAAAGGTTTCCCCCTGTACTGTAATGAATCCCAAACTGAATTGTACCTTGAATATATTGAAGTGTTCTTTTTGTTGCTTTCCAGTGACTTTCATGAGGAGTTTGCATATAACGGGCAACATGACCAATGGAAAAGGAAAGGTCAGGACAGGAATGAGTCAAGTATAAAAGACTACCAACAAGCTGACGATACAAGGTGGGATCTACTTCAGGGGAAGTACAAGTGGCAGAAAGTTTGACTCCAGACTGGAAGGGAGAAGGGGTTGGTTTACATTCTTCCATGTGGAAGCGACGAAGAAGGTCACAAGCATACTTAGACTAGGAAATAAATATTCCTTCTTTGGTTTGCAAGACTTGGAGACCAAGAAAATAATGCAAATGTCCTAAATCTGACATTTCAAAATTTTGCTTAAGACTAGATTTCACATGGGTTATAAGTTTAGGGTCACTACCAGTAAGGATAAGATCATCAACATAAAGAACAAGTATGATGAGATGGTTTCCTACTTTCTTGGTATAGACATTGGGGTTAGAATGGCATCTAGAAAAACCAGTGTCAAGGAGAAAGCTATCCATTTTGGCATACCAAGCTCTAGGAGCTTGCTTAAGGCCATATAAGGATTTCTTAAGGAGACGAACAAGGCTAGAGTTATTCTGAACATATCCAGTAGGTTGTTCCATGTAAATTTCCTCATGTAAATCACCATGTAAGAAGGCAGACTTGACATCCATTTGATGGACTTCCCAGTTATGTAAGGCTGCAAGGGAAAGAACAAGGCGGATGGAGTTCATTTTTGCTACAGGGGCAAAGGTTTCATTGTAGTCAATCCCTTCAACTTGGGAAAAACATTTGGCAACTAAACTTGCCTTAAGTCTTTCAACACTTCCATCTGATGCATACTTAGTTCTGTAGACCCATTTACATATGACAATTTTTCCTCCTTTAGGAAGAGGAACAAGATCCCAAGTATTGTTCGCCATTAAGGAATGATATTCTTCATCCATAGTTGCATCCCAATCTGGATTTCCTGAAGCTTCTACAAAAGTTTCTGGATCATGATTCTTGGAAACTTGATCCAAAAGAGAAGAGGCTCACTGAAACTGAGAACGTGTTCGACGTTGATCTCTAGGATCACCGGGAAGATCACCAACTGCTTCACATGTTGAACGGACCCATCAAGGAAGTATTGGTGTTGGTGCAATTTGAGGAACATGAGCAGGCGGAGGTGGATTTTCATCCTCACTGTCATCATCAAAAATTGGAGTTGGAAACCTGTCAAGGAAGTTAGAAGAAGAAGAAGAAGGCACAATCGCCGAATTAGGATCGTAGGCCAAAGATGGCACACCCGCCAAGTTAGGCTCGCAGGACAAGAGATTTTCATCAAATTTAACATCTCTTCTAATGATTATATCATGTGAATGGGGTTGAAGAAGTCTATAACCTTTTACATCTTCAGAATATCCAACAAATATGCACTTTTCACTTTTAGGCTACAATGCTTTCCGTTTTTCATCCAGAATGTGAGCCCATGCTTCACAACCAAACAAACGAAAGTGAATTACATCTGGTTTAATTTACTCCATGCTTCTTCCGGTGTTATACCTTGTAAAACTTTAGTGGGGGTTCAATTAACTATTTAATTTGCACAATTTATGGCCTTAGCCCAATATTGAAGACTTAGTCCCTTAGATTGGATCATACAATTAGCCATTTCTTTTAAAGTGTGGTTCTTTCGTTCAGCTACACCATTTTGTTATGATGTATATGGAACAGTGTATTGTTGTTGGATTCCTTGTTCAGTGCAGAAAGTAGTGAACTTATTGTTAACATATTCTTCTCCATTGTAAGATCTTAACTTAATAATTTGATGACCAGATTTTTTTTCAACGAGGGCCTTGTAGGCCAAGAACATGTTAAATACTTCGCTCTTAAGTTTTAGGAAGTAAACCCAAGTGCATCTGGAGTAGTCATCAATGAAAGTTAAGAAATATTTGAAACCAGAAAAGGATGCAAATGGAAGAGGACCACACAAGTCACTATGCACAAGATCCAAAGGAACCGAGGCGTGCCAAGAGGCACATTTGTCAAAACTGTCCTAATGATGTTTTTCGAGTACACAACTGGAACAAAGACCATCCTTGCAAGATACCATCGAAAGACCAGTCACCATATTGTCTTTACATAGTTGTTGCAATGAGCAATAATTTAAGTGACCAAAACACTCATGCCAAAGTTTGCTCAAGTTATCACTATGAGCAACAAAAACTGAAGGAAAAGGTGATGACCCAAAGTTGTTAAATTTGTACAACCTGGTAATATCATCAACAGTTCCAGTAGCAAGGACATTTTGAGGATTTTTAAAATCCTTGATTACAACTTGGTGAGGTGTAAACGTCACAATTTTACCTTCACTTGAATGAGTAATTTGATAGACTGATAACAAATTGCAGAAAAATTTTGGAACACATAGTACATCACTGAAATGACCATTTTCTACTAGAACTGTTCCAGATCCTACAAGACTTAGAGATCTATCATCACCAACAAATATTTGTTTGGTGTTACATTCATGCATAGTAGAAAATATGGCTTGATCCTTAGCCATATGATAAGATCCTCCAAAATCAATGAGCCATTCATTTGAAGTAGAAGAAGAAGATGCAGTATAAGAGTAACCAGAAGCACAAAGTGCATGTCCATGAGAGTTAGATTCTGAAGA
>LPNX010492380.1:582503-624817 GCA_001517045.1 Pseudotsuga menziesii
ACTTCTATGTCTAAATTTGTGAACCCTAGCTTTTAAGTTTGTGGTTTGTAGTTCAAGAAACCCTAGATTTATTCACATTTTTTCTTATAGATTACATATATGGTCTAATTTTATTTACATATATATATGGTCCTATTTTGTAGATGTATGTGTAAATTTGTAATCCTTATTTTTTATGTTTGTGGTTTGTAGTTCATGAAACCCTAGTTTTTTTTCTATTTGTGCATGTAGCTTAGGTATATGGATTAAGTATTTCTACATAAGTGAGACTAGCATAGCACATGATATCTATGTACATGAATTTATACTTCATAAAACCCTAGTTTGTAGTTATATGTGTAAATTTATAAACCCTAGTTTTTAGGTTTATGGTTTGTAGTTCGTGAAACCCTAGTTTTTTTTCTATTTTATCTTATAGCTTAGGTATATGGTCTAAGTGGTTCTACATAAGAGAGACTAAAATAATACATCATCTCTATGTATGGGAAATTATTTCAATCCATGAAACCCTAATTGGATATATAATTGTAATTCTTGTATGAGTTTTTACTTCTAATTCATACAATTATGTGTTTCTACTTGTAATTCATGAAACTCTAGTTTCTTTGTTGTAGTGTAGGTACATAGCTTCTAGGTAAATGGTATATTGGTTTATAGGTAATGGCATGCTAAGAGACCAACGGAGTCGACGGTTCGTCGATCCAACCTCTGCTTGCCGAGTTATGTCGACTGGAAATTTACTTGAAAATGTCATTCAGTGACACTTGGTGACTCTCGGTCCGGGAGCAAAAAACCAAACGGAGAAGAAATATTTTATTTCATTGGCTCTAATAAGTGTGTATGGGAAATGTCGATATCGGAACAATACCAAGACTAGAATGGTGGAGGGTTTTGTAGAGTTGACCCACCAATGTGAGAGTTGCATTGAAGGAAACTGAGCAAAACCCTAGTTTACGAAACCAATGCACAATGAAGTCATTGGGACATGAAAACATGGTGGAGAGGGCCCCTTAGAGGTAATGGAATACCAGGAGACCAACAGAGTCGAATGTTTGTCAATCCGACCTCTGGTTTCTGAGTTATGTCGAGTTGAAAGTCACATGAAAATGTCATTTAGAGACACTCGGTGACTCTCGATGCAGGAGCGAAAAAACAAATGGAGCAGCAATATTAGAGGTCGTTGGCTCCAAAAAGTGTGTATGGGAAATTCCGATATGGGAAAACTACCAATACTAGCATGGTGGATGGTTTTGCAGATTTGACCCACCAATGTGAGAGTTGCATTGAAGGAAATTGAGCAAAACCATACTTTACGAAACTAATGCACAATGAAGTCACTGGGACATGCAAACACGATGGAGAGGGACCCCTAGAGGTAATGGTATGCTAGGATACCAACAAATTATATGGTTCATCGATACAAACTTTGGTTGTCGAGCTCAAAGTCCCATGAAAATGTTGTTTAGGGACACTTGGTGGCTCTTGGTCCGGGAGTGAAAAAACAAACGAAGCAATTGTTATAATTTGAATTCCATTTAGATATTCAAGCAGAGATTTCTAATAATGTTTGCAGCAATTGAATGGGGAATGAAAATACAAACTAATAAAAACAAATCACATAGGAAATTGACAAGTATTGCTTAGGAATTTACAGTATAATCATCATAATAATATCTTGTGTCACAATAGTTTACATAGGTAGAATTCGAATGCATGGGATATGAATTCGAATCCTCCAAGTGGATATGACTGTATCTAAATAAATCTCTAACTAAAGGTCTCCCAATCAATATCAGAGTCCAAATAGACAACTCCCTGATGACCAATAACTCAACAACTAGTGACAACTAGTTAACTCAGTGCAACTGAGAGTGAGGTAGGTAGGAAAAGCACTCCTCCCCATGAAACCATGCATTATCCATGCATTGGTAGCGCTAGATTAACTGAATGTGAACTAACTGCATGTAACTGGGGGCTAACTAAGACTAACTAGTAATAACACCAACTGACTAAAGTAGGTTGGTGTTAGGACTCCCAGTAGCTCCTAAAATGTAGGGATTGGTCTAGGAGGCACCCAAACTGATGCATGCACATGAAGTAAGTGGAAGTTAACCTCTAGAAATGTTCCCCACACTCCAGTGACTGGTACATGTGGCCCCATTAGGCCAAGTGGACCCAATTGCACTAGTGTACCCAATTAATTAATTTAAGGTTCCTAAGTTAGACAGTAATTAATCTAATAGACATGTGACCAAGGGAGGATTAATAATCCTAACACCCCCCATGAATCCTAACTTGGACAACTATAGGCCCTAGTAACAGGACCATAGGTCACCCAAATACAATCTAGAAGATAATAAAAAAAATGTTGCTTAATACAACTGAGGAAATAGAGGAAAACCTCATGGGAAACCCACCCCCCCACCCCCCCCTTCAAAAAATAAGCAGGAAAATAGCAATCTACAAGCTATATTTAGAAGAAAGAAGCTCCCTCCTTATAAAAATAACTTGATAAAAACACTGCTATGAAATTGCAGCTCTATGTAGTAGCCTAGTCCATCAATGGACCTCTCAATGTACTTCTGAATTGATTACTATGTTTGTTTCTACTGGATGGTGAAGGTAGGGAATGATCAAATCTCTACTTTTGTGGGCCATGTAGCTGATCATTCACCATAATCAAGTAGCACCGACCTGGAACTTTGTTGCACCATTCTGTAGAGAGCAAATCTATGAGGGATACTGTAGCATGCTCATTCTGATACTGGGACCTTTTTCTTCTTATCTTTTGGAAGTCCAGCACCACTTCCAGGTGCATCAAGAAGCTTTTGAGCCCATCTAGGTTTAGGCTTCTGATTAGGAATGGGTACTAGATATCGATCTAGAATCTCTTCAGATTCAGTCTCAATAACAGGATCATGTTGTATGTGATCTTCTTCATTTGAATCTAAAACCTGTAGCACATCATCATCATCAAAAATAGGTCGCGACATAATTATACCTTCCTGTGCCGCTAGAGGAGTATCATGTAGTTGATCTTCTTCGAACTGGACACTTCTTTCAATGAAAAATCTTCTGGTATCAACCTCCATTAGTTTGTAAGCTTTTGCATTTTCTGCATATCCTAGTAGAATACATTCGCTACTTTGGGCTTGTAATGCCTTCCTCTTGTCAAGTGGTATCCTGGACCAAGATTTGGAACCAAAAACTCTCAGATGAGAGATATTGGGCTTATACCCATGCAGTGATTTGAATGGAGTCACCCCAACCATTGACTTGTGGGGCACCCTATTCTGCAAATACGAAGCACAGTTTACTACTTCAGCCCAAAGAGAAGGAGGTAGATGCTTGGCATGGAGAAGGAATTTTGCCATCTCTTTCAATGATCTGTTCTTCCTCTCAGACACACCATCTTTCTATGGTGTGTATGGAACTGAGTGTTCCATTCGAATCCCCTCTGATTCACAGAAATTCTGGAAATCTCTTTTGACATATTTTCCTCCTCCATCGGATCTTATTGACTCGATATTCTTATTGAAACTATTCTCAACCATAGCTTTAAAAAATTTAAAAGTCTCAAAAACTCCTGATTTTAATTTCATGAAGTAGATCTAGTAGTGCCTAGAACAATCATAAATAAAGGCTAGGAAATACCTCCAACCATTAATGGAGTTTGTGGGAATAGGTCCAGCTACATAACTATGTATCAAATCAAGTGTAGAGACAACTCTATGTGCCTTCCCAACATCATACTTCTTTTCTGGATGCTTACCTACCAAGCACCCAGCACATACTCCATCGAAAGTTTGGATGGAGGGAAAACCTTCAACCATGTTATCATTATGGAGCTGCTTCAGATATTTGAAATTGAGATGTCCAAATCTCTCATGCCAAATCTTGCTAATGTTGTTAGCATGAGACAATAAATCTATAGGAGGAGAAACATGTAAGAAGTGTGAAAACTCATAAGCTTTGGTAGAGTGATTTGCAATACCTTTTGCTACAATATTTCCAATGGATTTTTCTGTAATCTCAAATGAGTCTGAATCGAATGTGACCCTCTTGGGAGAGCCTATATGATTCATTTGGTAAACAGATAACAGGATAGCAGCAAGGGAGGGCACATATAAGACATTCTTGAACTCATCATGCTTCGCTCTAACTGGGCCCCTTCCTTCTGCTAGAATCTAGTAATCATCTCCCATGTGAATGTTAGGCCCCTTTGATAGTGAAAGAGTAGAGAAGGATTATTTGGAGGATCCGAAATCTATAATGTATACTGAGGATGGAGAGAGAGTTTCTTTCAAAGCATGACACCTTTCAGTATCTTATGTCAGTGCTTCTTCATCAGGCTTCTTTGCTCTTGGAGGATCAATGTTGTGCTACTTGGGAAGGGTGGACATCTCATCAAGTTGCTTCCTCAAACAATGTTCTTCAAGATGGTATCCCTTTTCACAATAAGTACATAACTTCTTTTCAAAATTATTCTTCTTAGAGCATAAGGCCCCTTTGAAAGCTTGTTGATTTTGTTTAGGCTTCGAATCAACTGCCTTTGGCTCCTTCTTCTTTGATTCCCCCTTTGCTTTCACTTTGGAAGAGTCAGTAACAAGGTGAGCTTGATATTTGGAGGTCTGGATGACTCCCATTCGAATCATTTTGTCTTGTTCCTTTATCAAGGACTCAGAAAAAGAATCTAAAGAAGGAAGTTTCCAATCAGGAAATATTTCTCGCTTGGAATGAAACATAGAGACATATACAGAGTACTTAGGGCCTATTTTTTTTAGTATGGAAAGGACATCCTACTGATCCTTCCGCTCTATCCCACACTGTCTGCATTGGAGGACTAGAGACTTGAATGTAGAGAAGAATTTCTCAATAGTCTCGAAATTGCTGGGATGTAAACATACCAACTCATCCTCCAGAATGTGTCCCCGAAGCTCATCTTGTTTGTTAAATAAGCTATCAATATTCTCCCAGGATTCTCTAGGAGTTCTCAATCCTTCTATATGAAAGAGGAGATATCTGGAAATATAAGTACATAAGTATCTGAATGCTTCATCACAATGGTTTGGGAACTTGTTCCACTCTAATGGATGATGAGGCTCAGCCTCCCATCCATGTATGATCCTATGGTATCCATTCTTTTGCAAGGCCAGCTGCATATCAATCCTCAAATCAAGGTAATTGGAAGTTGTGAGGATCCATGGTTCAGGATTTTGAGAGCTCATAATTGCTCCAACTGGAAGATTGCAAATACTTCTCACAAGGTATGTAGCACCTATCGATTTCACTGCAATAACACTAAAAAATATGAATGGTTAGAATCATTATTTTCCTCCCAGCATGAACATGTTTTCAGGGTCCATCATGCCCTCTCCGCTACTCTAAATAAATCCAGAGCTAGCAAATTTTCATAGGGGACTTCTTTGGAAACCCAGCTGCTTCTGATGTTCGATGGGGAGAAAGAATCATGAAACCTGCTTGAGAAGGCTCTAATACCATGTTATAATTTGAATTCCATTTAAATACTCAAGCAGAGAGTTATAATAATGTTTGCACCAATTGAATGGAGAATAAAAATGCAAACTAAGCAAAAAAAACCATATAGGAAACAGACAAGTATTGCTCGGAAATTTACAGTATATTCATCATAATAATATCCGGTGTTACAATAGTTTACATAGGTAGAATTCTAATGCATGGGATATGAATTCAAATCCTCCAAGTGGATATGATTGTATCTAACTGAATCTCTAACTAAATGTCTCCCAATCAATATCGAATTCCAAATAGATAGCTCCCTGATGACCAATAACTCAACAACCAGTGACAACTAGTTAACTCAGTGCAACTGAGATTGAGGTAGGTAGGAAAAGCACTCCTCCCTATGCAACCATGAATTATCCATACATGGGTATAACTAGCTTAACTTACTATGAACTAACTCAATGTAACCGGGGGCTAACAAAGACTAACTATTACTAACACCAACTGACTGAAGTAGGTTGGTGCCGAGACTCCTAGTGGATCCTAAAATGTAGGGATTGGTCTAGGAGGCACCCAAACCGATGCATGAACATGCATTATGTAGAATTTAACCTATATAATTGTTTTCCACACTCCAGTGACTGGTACATGTGGCCCCATTGGGCCAAGTGGACCCAATTGCACTAGTGGACCCAATTAATTAATTTAAGGTTCCTAAGTTAGGCAATAATTAATCTAATAGACATTTGACCAAGGGAAGATTAATAATCCTAACAGCATCAAGATTGCATGCCATTAGCTTTAGAAAGTGTGTATGGGAAATTCCTATACGAGAGCACTATCAAGAGTGGAATGGTGGATGGTTTTCCAGAGTTTACCCACCAATGCAAGAGTTGCATTGAAGGAAACTGAGCAAAACCCTAGTTTATGAAACTGATGCACAATGAAGTCACTTGGCCATGAAAACACGATAGAGAGGGCCCACTAAAGGTAATATAATTCCAAGAGACCAACGGAGTCGATGATTTATCGATCCAACCTCCAGTTGTCAAGTTATGTCAAGTTGAAAGTTGCATGAAAATGGGGTCCATGCAACCCTGGAAATGTTGCACTGGCCCTACAAAACCCTGTGTCGAGCAACCAGGGGTGGATATTCCATGGCAGCCATGCCCAAACACATCTACAAGTTCTGACAAAATCAGAAACTGTTGTCCGGTTTGGTTTTTGGACCCTGGCCTAGAATTGTCCCAGGCATCCCTAAACGACTTTTGCATGCCTACTACAACTCGCCATAGAACGTTGATCGGGGCTCCAATTGACGAACTGTTGATTCTGTTGGAATCATGGAATGGTATTATGGCCGGGTTGGAATCTCCCTCTAGGCTAGATTACGCAAACTATGGTTTCACCCCAATGGGGTCCATACAACCCTGGCAACGATGCATCGGCCCTACCCATGCCTCATTGTGCGTGTAAACTACATTGTGCAAGTTGAAGGAGGAGTGGTTAACATATATAAATAGTCATCTCATAGAAGTTGTCAAATGTTAGGGTAGGATTGGTCAAACGTTAGGATAGTGTGGTAGTGTAAGAGGAGTGTAAGCGCAATTACCCAATCTCATTTAATATAGCCATCTAGATCCTCTATGTTGCTAATTGTCTCCATCAATTTCTCGTGATCTGAATGAGGCAAGAATTAATGTATCTTGGTTGAGTTCTTGTTTGACATTGTCTATATATGGATTTTCATGCCAACAATCAAGTTTGTGAAGTGATAGACCACAGAACCTGGTCTATAATCCACTAATATAGGCCCACTAGTTATTTTTGATTTCCCATCTAGTGTAAGATATTCACCCTCAACCACCATCGAGACAATAGGAAATTCATTTCCTTTATCATCAATCTATGATTCGTTTAGGATTTTATTACCTCAAATGCATCATTCCAACCAATAATATGTGCCCCATTCATTGTCTTTCATGGAAACAACTACATATATGTGTCTTGGTTGTACAAGATCTAAGATATGGTCGTAGTCTATCGAAATCGGTGACTATCCCTCCTCTAAGTGGGTTGTTTCAATAACTACACGTGGGTCAACTTTAAGTGACACACAATCCCAATCATCAACCCAATCCATGCATTCGCATTCATCCCATTCACCACTACTACAAGGGATACAAAAGTAAGCAAGTTTACGTGTCCATATTTCAAATAGGGGGTTGTTTGAGCTTTGAACCAAATGAAATCCACGTGTTCTTTGTATTGTGCTACAACTATAGGAATGGGATCGATCTATGTCAACCACTTGCCAAAAATTCCTGATTGTCCTTCCTGCCTCTGTTGATGTATGTTGCACTTTAGTTCAGTCTGACATTGTTGCAGAGCACCATTGAACTATGGATTCTGCATCTTTGATATGGGGCTTTCTAGGAAACCTCATCTCCTCCCTTCATAGTGAATTCTTGATGCATGCACTGACCCCATCATGCTCACCTTTTCCTTGCCCGATCTGAAAGTAGTTCCATATATGCGGCACATTGTAAGTCTTATGCAACATACTCATCCATTGGAAGACTCAAGAATTTTTGAACTGGCCCGCACAACCATCTTACCATATCCAATGCCGATCCATCTGTATATCTCCCTCCTTTAGCTGATCATAGAAAATTTGAAAACAATGTTGCACATAATGCAAATCACGGCATTTGTCATCACTTATGTAAAATTTTGTCTCCTTCTGTATTATCCTATTGTTAATGCTCCTCTCAAGGACATGCCTATATGTAATATGTACAATGATGTTGACTTGGTCGGAATGGTAGTATTCAATCTGAATTTCATTTTGTGGCTAAAGGGTGTAGTTTTCTGCAAAATCCACAATTGAAAATATGGTCCCAATGGGAAAGTTGTCCATTCATTTTCTGTATTGATCATCTTGCCATTGCACTACATTCACATGCTAAACATACTGCTTGGTTTTCTTGTAGAACTCTGTCAAAAAATCACATACCCATACTTGTTTCCATGAAAACAAGGGTCGTATTAGAATGTGACTTTTAAAGAATGTATATGTAGAAACTGAACGTGTAAGAGGAAAAACATGCAATAATCATTTGCACCTGTGACTTCACCAATGCAATATTTTTACTTTATTTTGTACTATCTGATTGATAGGTTACGTATTTGAATCTCTGCATCTCCATGATCATACTACCAAATTGATGCTCATCGCTTCCATGAATGGAACAATTCAAAAGAGCAGACCCACTGCACCTGGAACAATTCCCATATAGACATGATTTTCCATATTATTTTTGTCCTTCATGCCTTGGACACATTACGCTACTGATAAAATCTCTCGTTGTATTCAGTGGTATTATGGATTCATTGCATCCCTGCGCAATGTTAGTATGCAAATCACAAAATATATGTTTATACGTGTCATAAAAATATTCATATTCTACATGGTATCTACAATAGCATGCATTCCGAACAATGCATATACAAACGTACCATGGTTTACATTTCTCACTGGACCTTTGGCCCATGTTCAATTGTGTGTGCTTATTCCTAAATCTCTCATAGAGTTCATTCTGTGTCATGTCAAGGAAGTGTTTGACATGGGATTCACGTTTAGTAGAACCTTTTCTCATCTTTGGCACATCTCCTTGGTTAGATGAAGGTCGGGTATGATCATGATAGAAATTTTGTACTAAGTCCTTAACAACATCAATCAGCTTCATATCTTGACAAGGAAACCTGCTGACAAAATCCCAACAATATTTTCCACCTGGATTCTGAAGATTTTCTCATATAACAGAGTACTTCTTGACAAATTTTCTATTTAATTTAAGTACGTGTGAAGTGTGTGAAAGGATGCGATGTTACCGTGTGGGATTTCTTGCAACTAATTCTGATAACACATGACGAGACACACAAAATATTTAGTACAAGACGTCTTCCCAAACACATTAAAAGCAGATTGGAGATTTATAACAATATGATTGTTAGACTCTAAACTTATAACCATCTTTATGCCCATAATCTTCCTAACAACAACTAAACAATTTGACTTTAACAAACATAGTAATAATTGAGATTTACCTGCATCGTCTTTGGATTCAAAATATTCCTTCATTAAATTTCTACATTTCCAATCGATAGTGTGTTTGGGAAACTTACATTCAAGGCCTGGAAGACAACTTTCATCCACATGGATACATCTAGGATTCCTTTTTCTTGCAATAGACAGTCGAGATAGGGAAGGTGGACATGATCTATGAAACCCAGATCTTCTTTGTTGTGGTGCTTCATTCACATGTAGGTCCATATTGGGAGTGTGCTCAACATGGTTGTTGTCTTCTTGGAGAGATTGTGAATTAATCATTGATCCTACATCCAACGCTTGATATTCAACGTCTCTTAATATACATGTCTTTAAGAGATTCAACATGGATCGTTGATGGATTTTTGGTTGGAGACTATGTTGATGTTGGAATTTGAGTTGGGTCTGTTCGACACAACCACTTCACCCATGGATATGAACTAGAGGTTTTTATGTCATCAATTGTGTTAGGATCGGTCATAGTATCAGTGGAAATGTCTGGACTATGTCTCACTCTGTCCATTGCCAACCTGCCATTTTCTCTTGCCTCATTTTCCTTTTCAATGGGCATATTTATTCTAGTTTTTCTTACTCTGCTACGTGAGTTTCCCATCTCCAAAAGTTTCTTTATCAAAACTATGGGGTCTACCCCTGCATAAGAAGCAACAAATAAGGTATTAGTTCCATTATACAAGAAACATGACGTGTTCCAACATAATTAACTAAATTACATATATGTTAGTATGGTAATTATTGGCATTGATACTCAAACGCTAATTAAAGTTTGTTCTTTATATTCAAACTAAATTTTAATTTCTATACTCTATTTGAGTCAATTAAAGAGAGTCAAGTTTGCAGGTATTACAGCTATAGGATTATGACTTCCTTTGTGTTCAAAAATTAGTGGAAGTCACAAGAAGATGAGTGAAATATTATTCATTTTCAACACCTTTGGATGAGATTCCATTACACATGATATGCCACATTAGTTGTGAGGGAAGACACAAGTTGGTGTTTGGATGTCTTGGGAATAAATTGAATAAATTACACTCATTAATTTACACTAACTAAAGAGAACAAATTGACTAATTACACAATGAGAAGGTTGCGAACCCCTCAAAGGAAGGACAAATCATTGAGGTAGAGGCATCCCTATCAAACTCAAAGGCATGTTATGATAAATGTAGCATGAATAGGAGAGCATGGACAAGTTAGTGATCTATTCAATATGGACCCTCTCCCATGATTGCTTCCAAGGTTTTTATACAAATTGAAGAGTCTCAAGAGAGAACCTTGTCTATGCCATCCTTGTGGGAAATCAAAATATATTCATGTGCAAATCATTATTGGTCTACATTGCATACTTCATCTTGTATAGAGAATATGGACAACTTGATGCACTATTCAATATGGACCCTCTCCCATGATTGATTCAATGGTTTTTTTTCCAAATTGAAGAGTCTCAAGAGATAACTTTATCTATGCATATGATAAAACATCAAACATAAGAGATAAGAGTCTCAAGAGATATGATAAAACATAAAACATAAGAGATAAGAGTCTCAAATTGTTGTAGGCATATGATAAAACATAAATCAATGAAATGATCTCAAATCTTGTAATGAAAACTTGTAGTTTGAATGTATCCACTAACTTCCAAGACCACTGAAGATGTTTGTTAGATTCCAAGAGTGATTTTCTATCCAATGGATCAAAGAGTGTCCAATTGATGATTGAGTGTGAGCCAAATTGAAAAGTTCAGGAGCACAAAACATGCGAACGGTGGTATAAAACCTGGGAAAGCAAATCTCAATTTTTTTTAACTAGCAACAGGTGCGCACACGTGTATATAGGAGTGCACACGCATGTATAGGAGTGCCGACATGTGTCTACGCTTACGTGCATAAACATGCATGCATGTTTCTTCCTAACATTTACAGCATTAACTCACTAATGCTTATCGCATTTAATGACTAACGTTCTTTAACAATGTCTTGGTATCCACACATGTACGATTATTTTACAATATATTCTTCACCACTACTTTCTTATTAGTCCCATGGGTTCCATTATGAGGTCTTAAGCTCCTTACCTATGGCTAGTGGAGGGTAAGGGAGGCCTCCAACACTGACCAAGGATGGGTGTCAAGGTTTAACAAAGGTTTAGTGGTGAACATGGTCAATAACACATGGCCTCAATACCTAGCGCGACAGTGGTGACCTAGAGAGAGAGAGAGAGAGACGAGGAAGGTTAATGAGATATATAGAGAGTGGGAGGTGGGTACAGAAATATCATTTGGGACTTATGCTATAAACGAGGTATCATGACTTGTTCTATGTGTGTGAGAGAGAGAGAAAGAAAGAGAAAGAGAGTAGAGAGATGCAAAGTGGGGGGGTAGAGTAAGATCATTAGGGCCTTAAACGACAAACACAACTTCTACAGCTCATTCACCATGAGAAACCACTCTAATGTGTAAGACATCATGATATTTTTGAACGTTCTAATGTGTATAAGCCTTCAACAAGTCCTTGAACCAACACATAAGCCCCTTTTATGAGTTCTTTGTGGGTCTTTAAATGGGATATGGGTGTCATGAGTATGTTTTTATAAACTACAAATACAGAAGGTTTACCAAATAATGATAGAGAGTGAAATGGAAAAGGATGGTCATCATCATCATCGTCGTCATGGACATCATCATCATGGTCATCATCATCATCATCATTGTCGTCATCGTCGTCATCGTCGTCGTCGTTATCGTCATCGTCATCATCATCTTCATCATCATCGTCATCGTAGTCATCATCATCCTCATCATTGTAATCATCATCATCGTCATCATCATAATCGTCGTCATCATAATCATAGTCATCATGATAATCATCATCATCATCATTATCATCATCACCATCATCATCATCATTGTCAGAATCATTGTTCATCATCATCATCATCAAAGCCATCATCCTCATCATCATCATCGTCATCATCGTCATTAGTTTCATAATATTTGTCGCAATACCGACCTTCCTAACCTTTTAACTTGTAAAAATTATAGTGAGCTCAGGACGCTTCTCACTAAGCTCTTTGAGCATAGTAATACAATTTAAAAACAAACTAATTAATTTGTTTCTTTATATCTGATAGACCAAAATTTGGTCTCAGTGGACGTTAACCATCATCGTCATCGTCGTCGTCGTCGTCGTCATCATCATCATCATATTCATCATCATCCTCATCATTGTCATCATCATCATCATCATCATCATAATCGTCATCATCATAGTCATAGTCATCATGATAATCATCATCATCATCATCATCGTCATCGTCATCATCATCGTTGTCATCATCATTGTTCATCATCATCATCCTCATCCTCATCATCATCATCATAGTCATCCTCCTCCTCCTCCTACTCATCATCATTCTCATCATTCTCATCATCATAAGCATCATCATCATCATCATCATCATTTTTCATCATCATCGTTGTTGTCATCATCACCAACATCATCATCATCATCATCATCATCGTTGGCGGCGTCGTCATCCTCATCATCATCATAATCATTGTTCATCATCATCCTCCTCATCATCCTCATCATCATCCTCATCATCCTCATCATCATCCTCCTCATCCTCATCATCCTCATCATCCTCATCATCATCATCATCCTCATCATCATCATCATCATCATCATCATCATCATCATCATCCTCATCATCATCATCATCATTGTTCATCATCATCGTCATGGTCATCATCATCATTGTAATCATCATCCTCATCATTGTAATCATCATCATCATCAAATTATCATCATCATAGTCATAGTCATCATGATCATGATTATCATCGTCGTCATCATCGTCATCGTCATCATCATCATCATCACCATCCTTGTTCTTCATCATCATCATCATCGTCATTGTCGTCGTCGTCGTCGTCATCATCCTCATCATCGTCATCATATTCATCATTCTCATTATCATCATTGTCATCATCCTCATCCTCATCATCATCATCATCATCATCATCATTGTTCATCATCATCGTCATGGTCATCATCGTCGTTGTCGACGGATCATCATCCTCATCGTCACCATCATCATCATCCTCCTCATCATCATCATTGCCATGGCCATCATCATCATCATCATCATTATCATCATCACTATCATAGTCATCATCATAGTCATAGTATTTGTGATCATCATCATCGTCGTCGTCGTCGTCATCGTCGTCGTCGTCACCATCATCATCATCATCATTGTCCTCATCATCATCATCATCGTCATCATCATCGCCATCCTCCTCCTCCTCCTCATCATCGTCATCCTCCTCCTCCTCCTCCTCCTCCTCATCATTGTTCATCATCATGGTCATCGTCATCATGGTCATCATCATCATCATCATCATCATCATCATCATCATCATCATCATCGTCGTCATCATTGTCATAGTCATCGTGATCATCATCATAATCATCATCATCGTCATCGTCATCGTCGTCATCATCATCATCATCATCACCATCATCACCACCATCATTGTTCATCACCATCGTCATCATCATCATCACCATCATCATCCTCATCATAGTCATCATCCTCATCCTCATCGTTGTCATCATCCTCATCATCACCATCATCATTGTTCATCATCATCGTCATGGTCATCATCATCGTCATCATCATCGTCGTCGTCGTCATCGTCATTGTCATCATCATCCTCATCCTCATCCTCATCATTAGCAGCAGCATCATAGTCATCATCATCCTCATCATCGTAATCATCATCAACATCATCATAATAATCGTCATCATAGTCACAGACATAGTCACAGTCATCGTGATTATCATCATCGTCATCATCATCATCATCATTGTCATCGTGATCATCATCATCATCCTCATCATCAGCAGCATCACCATCATTGGTCATCATCATCATCATTGTCACCCTCATCATCATCATCATCCTCATCATCATCATCATAGTCATCATCCTCATCATCATCATCGTCATCATAGTCATCATCATCGTCATCGTCATGATCATCATCGTCGTTCATCATCATCATCATGGTTATCATCGTTATGGTCATCATCATCATCATCATCATCGTCATTGTCATCGTCATCGTCGTCGTCGTCGTCATCATCATGATCATCATCGTCGTCGTTGTCGTCGTCGTCGTCGTCATTGTTACAATTAGGGAGAGGGGGGGTTGAGATGCTTGAAAATGAAATCAAAGCAAAGTTTCAAATACTAAATAGATGTGCGTGCACGTGTTTAATGTGTATGCACTCAGAAGCGCAGTTGGGCTTTTAGTACGTATGTGTTACTTTGTAAACTACACGCACGGGTGTTTGTCGCGCATACGCGATACTTTAAATTTTGAATTTTGGCGAGAACCTTTTTTTCCAACCTACGTGGTGGATGACTTGGTTGCTTTGGTTTTAGGTTCGAGTTTCCAAACCAAGTGGTTTGGACTATCTTATGACAGAAAACGTGTTTTGTACCACTTCTCCTATTTCATGCATGATTTTACATATGTCACACTTGTCCACTACTAATGAAAATTCACACACTTGTGTAACTCTGTCTGTAGATTCTGAATATGTAATTTTTATTTAAATCTATTATCTTTTTCTATTTTTTATTTAATTATAAAGGAACTAACACCAATTTAACACAAAAGGTCGGCTATTTGCTTCAGCTATAACTTTTGATTGGCTCACCTATTTAGAAAACGTAAAAGAACCCACACAAGAAGACACAAAGACCTACATCCTAAAAAAAAATATCGTTCATTGACTAAGTTAAGACCAAGATGTCGTGGACCAATGCTCGACCTTGTCATTTTAGGGCATCACTGAATTCCTTAATTTAAAAAATATATATAACATATTATATATGGAAAAATAACGCTGCACTAGAAACACCTGTTGTCTACAACTCTATATAATTGTTTTCACAAAATTCCACCATTTGCATACAAAACACGTGGACCAATGCAAACATATTCATTATGTTTTGGGAAAAAAATAACATACCAACCTTAGAAAAACCTCGTTTTTTGGGATTTATACTCAGTTTCCATAAATAAAAGTTATATATTCCGAAAGGTAATCCAATTGTCCACGTTTCATATTTTTACTCCATATTCCAAAAAGTTGTGTAGGTGCCTCTAATGTTTCTTTTTGATGTTCATATTTCTATTTTTCCAGAAGTCCATTGCAACGAATGCGTCATAAGTGACCAGCATTAGCTTGCACTAGCCCTGATAGCCCTAATGCTTTGGTATGATTTAAGTAACCTTGAATGTCCTGTCATTAGAGAGACATTTGTATTTTTTGTTTTCCATCTTTGATGAGGGCATAAAAATATTTTATATTTGTACCAAAGGATATTTCTTTTTCACTCCCAATGTTCCATATAGCTCTTCTCCTCATTTAGACATTGTATTTTTTTGTCTAGTACAATGATCTTCTTGCCACTCATGGAAAGGTTCTTTCCACAACACAATAATGGAAGATATAATGGAATATAAACTAGATACCTCTTCTATATTAGAAAGGGCATTTGATACCACATTGTCTTTCTTTTTTTTAGATCAAATTATTATGCTTATCAATCATTATAATAATGTTTTTAGATAGATATCCACAAAGAGATGCAAATGGAGGCATATTGATAGATGTGTGATATGTGGAAATAGACCACCATTCTACTAAAGGATACCACTTGACCCGTTGATATTACTTATTTGAAGAATATAAATGATGATGACCTTCTAAACGTTTTTTAACCATGTCTATTTTATCATTTATTTCTAGATGATACATTGAAATAATAGCTAGTGTTGCTCTATTATCTTTCATAACTCAATTTTGGATCTTTGTCACTTACAATTTATTTAGAAAGTATCAAGGACTTCATGAATCTACTTCGTGAACACTATTTCCATTTGTCTTGCAGTATGTGTACTTTGAGTTCCACACAAATGTACATATTTTGTGAGTTTATCCACAACCACAAAATTGACATCCTTACCTTTTGATTTTGGTAAACATGTAATGTAACCTATTGTTATATTTTCTAATATGTGATTAGGTATGTGTAAACATTAATATAGGTAAACATGTAATGTAACCTATTGTTATATTTTCTAATATGTGATTAGGTATGTGTAAACATTAATATAATCTTGGAGGCTTGACTTTCTCCTTTATTACTTTGGCGCACCTGACTTTTTCTTACAATTTTTTGAATATATATTTCTTTCCTTCCCTATAGAAAATGGTGCTTTGGTATGATTTAAGTAACCTTAAATGTTCTATCATTAAAGAGTCATTTGTATTTGTTATTTGAAAACTTTGACGAGGGAATAAAAATAGTATATCTTTGTACCAAATGATATTTCTTTTTTCACAACCAATGTTCCATAATGCTCTTCTATTCATTGAGACATTGTATTTTTTTTGTCTTCTACAATGATCTGCTTGCCACTCATGGAAAGGTTCTTTCCAACACACAATAATGGAAGATATAATGGAATATAAACTAGATACTTTTTATATATTAAAAGACAATTTGATACCACATTGTCTTTCTTTTTTTATCAAATTATTATGCTTATCAATAATTATAATTTTTTTTCGATAGATATCTACAAACAGATGCAAATGAAGATGAACTTCTAAACATTTGTTAACCATGTCTATTTTATCATTTATTTCTAGATGATACGTTGAAATAATAGGTAGTGTTGCTCCATTATCTTCCATAACTCAATTTTGGATCTCTGTCACTTACAATTAATTTAAAAAGTATCAAGGACTTGATGAATTTATTTCATGAACACTTTTTCTATTTGTCTTGTAGTATGTGTACTTTGAGTTCCACAAAAATATGCATATTTTATGAGTTTATCCATGACCACAAAAATGGCATCCTTACCTTCTAAGTTTGGTAAACATGTAATGTAACATGTTGTTATATATTATAATATTTGATTAAGTATGTATAAACATTGTTATAATCTTGGAGGCTTGAATCTATCCTTTATTAATTTGGATCACCTAACATTTTCTTACAAATTTTGAATATATATTTCAATCCTTCCCTATAAAAAAAATGATGCTTTGATATGATTTTAGTAACCTTGAATGTCTTTCCATTAGAGAGTTATGAGACTCATTTATATTTGTTATTTTCCAAATGCTTTGATATGATTTAAGTAACCTTGAATGTCTTGCCATTAGAGAGTTATGAGACTCATTTATATTTGTTATTTTTCAACTTTGATGAGGGCATAAAAATATTATATCTTCGTATCAAAGGATATTTCCTTTTCATTCCCAATGCTTCATATAGCTCTTCTCTTCGTTTAGACATTGTATTTTTTTTTCAGGTAGGATTATCTTCTTGCCTTTCATGGATAGGTTCTTCCCACCACACAATAATGGAAGATGTAATAGAATATAAACCAACATAGATCCAAATCCTAGGCTCTATCAAGCACAGAGAGGGATCAAATCTCTCGAGGTGCAAACCTATTCTTAAGTATTGCACTCAATGAGCTATCAACTTTGGTGTGTCCTAGATATAGCCATTGATTTGATTCAAACCAAAAAACACATTTTTTTATTTAAGGTAGACATATAATATTTTTATTATTAAAATTTAATATTATTTGTGCTCGACATATAATATTTTTTATTATTTTTTATTTTGTTAGGAACAAACATTACAACATCTCCCCCATACATGGTTTTAAAACCATGTGCAAGGCCCTCCTAATGTTTAGGAGGTCTTGCACATGGTCTTGAAACCATTTGCAAGGCCCTCCTAAACCATGTACAAAAAAACCATGGGTTGTTTAGGAGGCCTTGCACATGGTTTTAAAATCATTTGCAAGGCACTCCTAAACCATGTACAATAAAACCATGGGTTGTTTAGGAGGCCTTGCACATGGTTTTAAAACCATGTGCAAGGCCAACACTTTTTTTTGCAGATAATTTACTTTTTTATTTTTTATTATTTTGTTAGGTAGGAACATTACAACATATCCCACATATTGTGTTGTTTTTATGACAGATATTATTTTTTGGCCGATAATTAAATTTTCTATTTTTTATTGTTTTGTTAGGTAGGAACATTACAACATCTCCCCCATATTAGATTTTTTTTTCAGACATTTACGTTACTAGACAAACGTTACAAGATCTCCCTCATACAAGATTGGAAAAACATTACAAGATATCCCTCATACTAGGCTATCAAGCGCCCCTCGACGCAACTAGATACTTCTTCTATACTAGAAAGGGCATTTGATACCCTATATTAGAGTTAAATCATCTTCAGATATGCTTTTTAATGGAAGGTTGTTCAACTTGAAAACTATCTTTATATTCATTAGTACCTTGGGTCACATTGCCACTCATATGGAGCCTCTCATCTAAGGCATGTACACGCATGGATTATAAAGAATATGTAATTGTGTTATCCATATTATATTTTATTTCTTCCCACAAATGTGTCAGAACGACATTTTTCATTGTACTCATCCAATTCACTAATTCGGTTCCACAATTGGGATATTGGTTGTCTCTCTTTTCATTCATAATAAATGAGTTCACTGGAAGTTTAACAACTACATAATTTTTTCCATGAATTTTTTCATAAGTATTTGTTCAAAATGATATTATTGGTTATCCTTAATATTTGCATGTCATCCACATGCAAATATTCTAGAATTGAGGAGGAAATTAAATCTTGGACCATTTATTTCAAGATATATCTTCAAATTTGTCTTAACTTAAAGTTACAATTTGTTAAAGTCCATATTAAGATTCATAATTAATTTACCATGTAAAATCTTTATGCTGAAAAATTGGCATCTTAGATTTAAACCATTTATATCATTATCAATACAAGTACAAAGTATAACATAATAATTCAAACATAAAGTAACATTATGGGAAACTCTTCTCAACCCGAATTATAATTACAAAGATTCTATGAATCCTATTGCTTAAGCTTCCTTTTGACATCTAGAATAATTTGTAGTCAACCCAAATTATAATTACAAAGATTCTATGAATCCTATTGCTTAAGCTTCCTTTTGACATCTAGAATAATTTGTAGCTAACAAATGTGTGAAATTCTAAGAAAATTATAATCCCAACTATAAGGTTCAATGTGGAGCTACGATATTGAAAAATATACAAAATTTGTCATATAATTTAAAGTCAATAAAGCTTTTAGCCACTTTTACACAAAACTGAGATTGTGATAACATTTATAGTGTCTCATAAGTGTAAGATTTGACATAAGCATTAAATATTGATTAAATATGAAAATTAGTAAAAAGATGCCCAAATGTGTGTGATTAAATATGAAAAGAATAGAAATAAAGGTCCAAATTATATCTATTATGAAAAAATAAAATGTTATCATTAATGATGTAATTACACTCAAACAAACACACAATGTGCCCAAGTTACCATTAAAGATGTAATTAAGACCTTTATAAAAAAGAATTAAGAAAACTTGTATCCTTCCATAAACTTAAAAAATGTGGGAGACAAAATAGCTAAATTCTAGATTTTCAACTCAAGTACAGGTGAAAATAATAACTTGAAAAAAAAAATCTGCTATGGTTCAAGCCAAAATAGTCCAAATCTAGATTTTCAGCTCAAATGCAAATGAAAATAAATTTAAGTGGTTCAAATTTGATATATGATGATCAAATTAAGTGACATAGATATGCAAGGTGTTGCCTATAATAATCAATGGAAAATGAAGGTTTGAATATGCAAATTAAATAACTAACAAATAAGGAGGTATGTATATGCAAAATAGATAACTATGCTCCAATTAGGAGAATTGCATGAGGGACCTTAATTTTAAAGATAAAAAATAAAAAATTGAAAATTCTCCTCAAATGGATCTCAAAGTTTGTGCAATTTTAAATAAAATAATTTTCAAACTCACCCATATTCCAAAACTTAATTTTAGCACCCACCCATTTTTCATAGTGAGCAAAGGAAAGTACTTTAATTGGAAGGCAAGCTCAATGTATGAATTACTAATAAAAATTGTTAATCAATTAACCCAATGCTATTCTAATGGAATGAAGGTCAAATTGAGGGAAAACAACATAATATTGTATAGGATAAAATATTAAATAGTGAATTTTGTAAGTAACATTTTGGATCAAAGCAAGAGCATAGAAACTTGAGTGATGACAAAGAAACTCGATGATGAAGACATGGGAGGAAACATCCGATAGAAACTCAAGTGCTGAAAGACATGGGAGGCAACATCCAATGGAAATTCAAGTGCTGAAAGACATGGAAAACAACATTCGATAGAAACTCAAGTGCTTAAATGATCTAGGTCGTGCCCAGGTGCACGTTGGGGACAAAAATCGATTGAATGAGTCGAGTTCTGTTATGGAGGAAGCATATAAAAAGGAACAACAAAGAAGGAAACACACTAGGTCGACAAGAAATATACACATAGACAATATGCAAGAATTCGAACCAATTTATTACTTCTGCTCCATGAAGATGAAGGTATCAGATGATGATCAGAAAGATGTCTAAAGTTACATAATGTGCATGCTTATATAGAGGATGTTGAGACATTTGGGTGACCCTACTACGTTCAGTTACAGAAGTTATAATGGTCAGAATTTCAACTGTCACAGAGCATGTTGATATGTTGTCGGCTGTGAACTTGTCGATTGAACATGTCGAGGCAAAACTGTCGAAGGTGAACCTATCGAGGAAAACCTGTCGAAAGAAAATCTGTCGGATGGCCAGGAGAACCTGTCAAAGATGAACCTGTCGATTGTTGGTTGGATCATTCATTCTTCCTTAAAAAACAATGGTCTCCATTGTGTATTCATTCAGGTGGGGAAACTTTTCAGCGACTTCATTAGCATAGCACCATTTTCCTTGTGCAGGGAGTTATCCATCTTTAGCCACTTGAAACAAGGGAATGGAGTTTGTACTTGTAAGTCGTATACGTCGTCCCACAATGGTGTCACAAAGAAGAGGTTTCTAAACATCTAGATGAATGTCTTCGGGTTCCGCTGTCTGCAAACCGTTATGTTCCAACAATGGTGCATGGTATGGTCGAAGCAGATCTACATTGAAAACTGGATGTAGGCCAAGGCATGCAGGAATGTAAAGCTAAAAATCATTTTATCCAATCTATTTACGGATACTGTATGGACCATATCGTGAAGGTTTCATCTTTCTGTATGGACCAGTGAAGCGCTCCTTCTTTAGATGTAACTAGACCTGATCCCCAATTTGGAATGAATGAGGAATAAGATGCTTTTTGTGTCGGGCTTTAGCTTTTGCATTTGCTTGTTGTGACATTTCCTGTGCTTGCTTCCAAATGTTGTATATTTGATCTCTGAATTTCAATGCTTTCTCCACTTCTCATCTTTTGAATTCGGTGTCCTTCGACTATGTGGAGGAACTAATTAAGCCGATAGGCATTGAGGGTTGAAATCCGTAACATATCTCAAATGGACTCTTTCCTATAGAGCTGTGTTGAATACGATTGTAGCTGGGTTGTATGTATGGAAGGATGTCATCCCATGTTCAACGATGCTTGTGGTTGTATATGCGAAGAAATTGTACGACTAAGTAATTTACAACTTTCGTCTATCCGTTTATCTATAGATGGAAGGTGGTCGACAAAGAAAGTCTCATGTCGAGTTGTTTCCAGAGATTTTTCCAAAAGGTGCTGACAAATCTAGCATCTCTATCAGAAATAATGGTCATTGGTAGGTCATCGTATTTCAACACATGTTCAAAGAAGAGTTGAGCAGTATGTTGTGCTATCGTAGTCTTCTTGCATGGTATGAGTATAGCCATATTGGAAAATCTGTCGAGTACTACTAGTATCGTGTCATGTTGATGTTTCGTAGTAGGATATTTCGTCAAGTAGTCCAAAGAAATAGATTCTCGTGGTCGACTAGGAACTAGAAGGGGTGTATACAGTCCTTGTCGTCGATTCGGCAATTTAGCAATGGCAAAAACCATGAATGATCAAATGTACTTGTTAATGTCATATTTAAGTGAAATCCAGTTGAAATACTTTTGGAGGATACAAGTGTTTTTGTGACTCCAAAATGTCCTGCAATCTTGCTACAGTGCACGTCCCAAATGAGCTTCTATCAATTCTCATCGATTGTACACAAAGTTGTCCAAGCTTGTATAGCAAGGTGTCCTTTAGGAAGTAGTCAGTAGTTGACAACTTGTCAGTCTGAAGCTGTTGATAAATTGTAGAAAAATTACAGTCTATTGAATACAATTGCGTCCAAGTAGTGGTGTCATAACCCTACATTCTTATCACTGTAAACAGTAGAGTAATGGGTGGTCTACTGAGACAATTGATTGCAACATTGGCTTTGCCTTTCCAATACTTAATTACCAACTGAAATTGTTGCAAGTAATTAATCCACTTTATTTGTCGGGTTGTCTGTAGTTTCGACTGAGTCAGAGCAAACTACAAAGGCTTATGGTTAGTGAGGATGACCGTTTCCCTGCCAAGAATATAGTGTCTCCAATGGTTAAGAGCTTGCACAATGGCGTACAATTCTTTTTCATACGTCGAGTACCTTCTGATTGTGTCACTGAAAGTCTTAGAATGAAATGTGACTGGGTGACCTGAATGAGTGATCACTGTGCTGAGGGAATAGTCTAATGCATCCGTCTCAATCTCAAAGGGTTGATGAAAATTAGGTAACAAAAGTATTGGTGCAGTACAAAGCTTGTTTTTTATTTGTTCAAAAGCTTATTGTTGTGTCGGTGTCCATTTGAAGACAGTTTTCCCATTTCTTTTTGTTAACTGATTCAAAGGCCATGCGATGTGACTGAAGCCAAGTATGAATCGTCGATAGAAATTCGGCAAACCAAGAAAACTTCTTAGTTCATGAATTTTTTGAGGAATGGGCCAATATTTGAGGATATGTACTTTTTCTGGGTCGACATGAATGCCTAAAAAGTCAATTACATACCCCAAATACTTGATGTTGGTCATCGCAAATGAGCATTTATCCATGTTCAGATACAACCGATGTTGTTGGAGAGTGTCGAAAACTTATCGAAGTTGCTTGACATGTTCTTCCCATGATCAGATGAAAATCAAGATATGTCGAGATATAAAAATGACACATTTGCCGATGAAAGGTTGTAGAAGGTCATCCATATATCTCATGAAGGTTGCATGTACATTGGTTAAGCCAAAAGGCATGAATAACCATTCAAACAGTCATTCCTTGGTTTTGAAATCCATTTTCGATACATCAGTTGATTCAATTGGAATCTCGTGGTATCCCAACTTGAGGTCGAGTTTCGTAAAGAACTTAGCACCCTTTAGATTTTCGATGAGTTCATCAATCCTTGGAAGAGGGTATATGTTCTTCACTGAAATTTTGTTGAAAGCCCAGTAGTTGATGCACATGCACCAAGTCCTGTCTTTCCTTGGAACTAAGCCGACTAGACTTCCACAAGGAGAGGATTTGGGGTGGGTATGGCCCTTGTCGATCAAGTCCTGGATTTGTCAAGGAATTTCTTCATTTTCAAGAATGGATCTTTTGTAAACAAATGCGTTAGGTAATGAAGAACCAAGAACAAGTTCAATGGAGTGTTTTACCTAACAATGCAGAGGTACTATGTCTGGTGCTTGAAATATGTTATGGTATTCTTCAAGAATCTTGTCGATCTGTTGTTTTTGTCAGGAGCTGTGCTGGTCGATGAGTCGACCCATTGTTACAATATTCCTGGAATGTTGAGGCTTTATCATGATTAATGCGAACTTTTGAGCATGATTGATAAGCTTCTTCGTTTGTTTGGCAAATATCATAGCAACCATTGATGTGGGTTGTCACTCTTGTATGCCATATCATTGGTTTTGGATTTTGACAATCACCTTCTCAGGTTGTGACTGATATGTATCGTGTCGATCCCATAGGTAGGGTTTACCAAATAGGGCATCGGCTACAGAAAGCGGTGCCATGTCATAGAGTACTTCATCTTCAAAAGGCTTAATGAAGTAGGTGATTCAGAATTGTCGTGTGATCCTTGGTTCCTGCCCACCCTTCATCCAACCGATAATGTAAGGCCAAGGATGTGGAGTGGTTAAAAGACCTAATTTCTTCACAAGATATTCAAAAACAAAGTTCTTTTGGCTATCGTTATCCACAATCAGATGTAATGGATTGTTTTGAACCCATATCTGTGTATGGAATAGGCGCTCTCATTTCTCCTCATCGACGATGGTCAAGGCTGTCAGAGTGGTCAAGGTTGAAGCTAGGAGGGTTGATGCATCTAGATCAGATTCTACCAGGGTTCTGTTAGACAAGTCGGATGTTGACAATTTTGTCAAAAATGTCTTTTGAGCTTTGGATTCTGATGTATCATGCCATGATGAACTGTGATAACCACACCATTTCTCAGTAGGGTTCTGTTTGATGTGATCCCTCTTTTCTTTCTGAAAGTTCTTCTTTTGATGATCAGGATTTGGCAGAGTCTGCTTAAAAAGATTCTTGAACTTGTCGGTGTCGGTTGGTGACTTCTTGTCGGATGTTTGACCTATTGGATTGTTCGTGAAACTCCATCTCTTGCTGAATGTATGTGGATAAACCTCTGATGTACTTCAAGACAAGCAATTTATCTTCTTCTTGGATGCCAAGTATAGCCATGAGTCGATAAAACTCATTGGTGTAACTTTGTATGGACTGGTCTTTCCACTTCCTTAGTTGTTGCCACTTCTTGTACTGCTATTCAATGTACTTAGGGGGATAGAACTCCTTTCGGACACGTTCGACGAATTCTATCCATGTATCAATGGGGTCTTCTTCTTTATCCATTTTTGTCGATAGATTCTCCCACCAGTAGTGTACAGACGTTGACATCTTTAAGGATGCAATGGTGATATTTTCTGCTTCGAAGAGTTGATTTACTGCAAGTAAGATTCCAACTGTTGCACCCAATTGTCGACGGATTCCGCGTCAATTTTGCCTTCATGGTTCGGTATTTCTAGATTCATTTGCACTTTGAAGGGGATGATTTTATCGAAGTGAGATTGTGTCAAGGATTCCCTAGAGTTTGCAGTGACTCTCAGGAGAATCTCACTGAACTGGGCAAACATTTCGGTTCGTTGGCGAGCTAATGCTTTTTCTATGAGTTGCTCTCTCTCGTCAGTTGCAAGTCTATTGTTTGTTTCTTCGATCATATTTTCTGAATTCAAAGGAAGTGTCTACTTGTATTGTTGGGCTTGCGAGAGTGTTTAAACAGGAATAAGTTAAATAACTTCGATGGAAGTGCTTATGTAACTTAAGATCTTAACGAAATCTTGCTCTTTTACCAATGATCTATGTCATGCCTAGGTGCACGCTAAGGATACCAGTCGACTGAATGAGTCCAGTTCTATTATGGCGGAAGCATATAAAAACGAACAACAAAGCAGAAAACACACTAGATCGACAAGAAATATACACATAGACAATATGCAAAGAATTCGAACCAATTTATTACTTTTTCTCCATGAAGATGGAGGAACCAGATGATGATCGGAAATATGTCTATATTACATAATGTACATGCTTATCTAGAGGATGTTGAGACGTTTGGGTGACTACCCACTACGTTGAGTTACAGAAGTTATAATGGTCAGAAGTTCAACCGTCGCAGAGTGTGTTGATATGTTGTCGGCTACGAACTTGTCGGTCGAACATGTGGAGGTGAACCTATCAAGGAAAACCTGTCAGCTGGTCAGGCGAACCTGTTGACTGCTGGTTGGATGATGAAAGACATGAGAAGCAACATCCACTCTAGCAACATATGCAAAAGATCAACACTATATGACTTCACAATTGTCATGAATGGCTTTAAAAACGATTAGAAGAAAAATAATTGTATTAAGCCCATCAACAAAAATGAAGATGCTAAAGACACCCACAATATATGCCAACAAAGCCATGAAGGTTATTTTTTGTTTATATAGATATATATGTTTATTAACAATTTTGGATTTCAAGAAATCAAGAAAAGAGTCTTATGTCCTCCATTTTGTCAAATAAATAGTGTACATATATATGGGCATTTACTATACTCAATTTGCTAAATAAGTGTGAAGGAAAGTCAAGTTTTATTCAATTTGTAGGCTAAAGTACATACATATTAATCCATAGCCCACAACATACCTTCCATTAGTAAGAGAGCCTATTGCCAGAGCCAAAAGCCGTGGAACAAAACAATATACACTACATTAAACTATATACAACATCAACCATATTTAATAATACAACTTTATAAAATGTATTATTATTCAAAAAAAAACAAATTTAATAAAACTTTATAAAATATATTATATTCAAACAAAAAAAATCAAAACTAAAACAAGCATAATGCCAAATGGTCAAAACACACTTATAATGTTTCAATTTCACTTTATAATTATAGATTAAAACTGAAACCTGTGATGTGATCCCCAAGATTGGACTAACATAAAAATTTCTATTCTTACATTTTTGTTTGAAAGGCATAATGAAAACAACAATCAAATAGGTTGATCCTTAATTGCACAAGAAAACAAAATATAGTCAACAATTCAGAACCAAATATCGTGGGGAGAGTGAGCTTGTTTCACCACTTAGAAATATTCGTGACAATTCAGAAAATATCAAAGATAGCAACGGTAACTCTTGGAATGCACTTTATTTGTGAGTGATAATATAGATAAATACTAGCACCATTAGTGAAGCTTTACTGAAAGCTTAAACATAATATCCTTCCTAGATTCAGTTATGAATTCATCAAAACTCACGTTAAGCACAGTATTGGAAGGTACAGATGTATATATTCGAACATGACTTGCTGCCTGCACATTTTCAGTGCTGCGTATGCTTCAGTGTAGTCTATCTGTGAAAACCTGTCAAATGCCTTTGCTAAAGATGTTTTTCATATAGCTTTGCCTTGTCTCCTTGTCTCCTGATCTATGTTCATAGTATTCAACAATGGCAGCTCCTGTTAAAGCTGCCAATGTCAAGGCTTGGGAATGCAGCCTGCATAGACAACATACACCAACGTATTCAACCAACCTGAAGCACAGAAATTCTAAAGCAAACTGGATAGAAACTCTACACTTCAAGCCCGGGATAGAAACCCAACACTTCAATTCCTCGTCATTTTTCCAAACAGAATTTCATACTAAAGTATAACTGAAGACCATTGCCATGACCAACATGTTTTATCTCATTTCTACTCCAAAATTGACAATAAGATTAAAGGAAAAGACTATACTTTGAAACAACCAGGTTGAGAGGTTCAGAGTTTAGTTAATTTATTAGTGTAGTTTCTCAAAAAAGTAGAAGAGTATATTTCCAAACGACCAAGTTAAGAGTTTAGCAAATTTATTAGTGTCTTTAATTATTAGTTTAGCAAATTTATTAGTGTCTTTTCTCAAAAATCAGTAAAGTCCTATACTTCCAAACAACTAGGTTGAGAGTTTAGTTTCTCAAATTGAAAATTACATGGGTTGAATGTTGGAAGCATTGACTGGACTCTCAGACCTTCAGAAATATACCTGATTTAAACCGAGAAACACTTAAAAATGTGCTTTGAAAAGACAAGTCTTTTCTCATGCTAGAAATTGGACCATTTAACCTGGCAAGCACTTTAAAAACTGTATTGACCATGAGTTTTTGTTTTTACAGAATACGTACATAACTTTCAACCTTTAGCTTAATATTTAATTAAAAAACAATAACTCATAATATTTGTGAGGGTAGCTGCCCTTGAAATTGCTATAAAAAGATCATAATCAAATATGTAAGACTTGTATTGGGCTCCTCGCACAATTATAAATAGATTATAACACTCCCATTACATACCATCATATGAAGATTAAAGCACTCCCCATTACATGCCATCATAAGATAAGTAGGTATTTACTAAATTTGACCATTTAAATTTTTATTATAAAGTCAAAAAAAAATGGGAGCTTTCGGTTCTTTTTTAAGACCTTGCTCTTTTATGGGTCAATTCTTATAGACAAAAACAGGGCTTTCAGTAAGCATCCAGTACATTATTTAAGGTTGTCTTTGCTGGATGTGAGTAGTTGGATTGTGGGAATTTAATAAACATTTTGCAGTGCAACATTTAATACTGAGCAGTTGGATTAATTGTTGGATGTATTTAATAAACATCTTTCAATATAGTATTTAATGTTGTGAAGAGTGGATGTGAAGAGTTGGATTGATTGTTGAATCAGATCCAACTTCTTACATCTCCACATCTCCATCCAGATCCAACAATCAATCCAACTGCTAGCATCCGGGCTGCAGGGATGTAAGGAGTTGGATTGATTGTTGGATCTGCCTGGATGTGAGCAGTTTACAATCAATCAAACTGCTCACATCCCCACTGCCACAACAGTAAATGCTACAGATCCAAGAATCAATCCAACTGAAGTGTTTATTGAATATCAAAAAACACATTAATAATACCTATAAGGCATAGCTGGGAAGGGATGTGAGCTGTTGGATTGATTGTTGGATATGATCCAACAATCAATCAAACTGCTCACATCCACACGGCCACAGCATTAAATGCTGCAGATCCAACAATCAATCCAACTACTCACATCCACACAGCCACAGCATTAAGTGCTGCAGTCAAAGTATTTATTGAATATCTAAAAACACATTAATAATACCTATATAGCATAGCCACATTATTAAATGCTGCACTGCAAGATGTTTATTGAATACCCAAACATAATAATGGAAAAAAAAAATAAGAAAGGGACATACTGTTAGCCAAAGTTAATAAATTCAACATTCAAAAATTTCGAGTAATTTTAGTGAGATATATTCCCAAAAATTATAGGTACCGATTTTTTTCCATTTCGTATCATATTCTATTCGAATATCAATTCAACCTTGGTAAGTAGTAACAACGGGGAAGGAGATTCCATTGGACATAAACTTGTAACCATCAAGTTGGCAAATGCAAACCAGTAAAACATTCACGAGCTCCACTTTGTTTCTTATCCTGTATCCCGGCTATACATAACTTCCAGGGCCAATAAAAAACCCTGGTATTTACTAAAACAAATATAAAATTTGCTCGACTTTAGAAACTTATAGATAGAGAATGGAGCACAGGAAGAAAAGTACCTTGCATGAATGATCTTGACACTGGTTTTCATGTTAGGTTGAGACCAATTGTAAGCAAAGGAACCAGCCAACCCAGACAGCCATAAGGTTCCTGAGAACACCAAAATCTTCACAATTCAATAAAGGATTCAACACCTAATTACAAGAATAACAGTCATCCATGGAAAATAGATTGAGATGCACTTACCAACAGTTCGGAGCTTGTTCTGGGAAACCCATGCTCTCGCAGACTCAATTGTGCTCTTGCTTTCTTCCGCCATTACAAGATGTTCTTCTGAATCAACCAGCGTAGTTTTCAATACTGGCGATTGACTGCAAATTTGAAACTTGTTGCGCTTCGGAGAATAGGATGTGAATGAAAAATAAGAATCCTGGTTCCGTTTAAATAGAGAGAAAGAAGCCAAGGTTTGTCTCCGATGGTTTATGACCTCGCTGGGTTTCAATTTCAACTACGATGGTTTACAACTTCGCCGGGTTTCAACTTCTACTACGGTGGTTTACAACTTCGTTGGTTTTCCGTTTCAAGCGGTTTTATTAGTCAATTTTCACGGTAGAAAGCCACCGAGGGGCGAAACGCGTTTTCCTTTGTCCACGCGACCATAACGCTAAAGCAACTATTATGTGATTGTGATTGTAAGCGAGGTGCTCTTCATTTTAGTATGGGGAAGATCTTGTCAAGTTAGTAGTCACGTTATGTTAGCCTACATAAATACAAAATATTAAAAAATATAAAAATATAAAATATAAATTTCATATCAACTTAAATAATAAAATATATATATATAATTTAAAGTAGCATAGATCCATTTTAAACCTAAATCTATCAAATACCCAGAGGGATCGAAATGGTAAAAAAAAAAGTACAACTCAAGAAATTGGATCCCTCTCAGTGCTTGATAGATCCTAGTTTAAAATGGATCTATGCTAGTTTACATTGAACATGAGACTTCTTGTGTAGGAATTAAAGAGACTCCCGGGGATGGCTAGCCCTATGTACATCTGGAAGTTCCGCCACCCACCTACGGAATTGTAAGGGCAAAGAAAGGTCACCAAGTTTTCTTATTACGTAGGATGATGATTAGACATAAGATTCTAAAGGCTCGTAGGGCAATACAAAGGTCCAACCAACTCTCCCAACAAATCACTTGGGAAGAAGACTCTCTATGGGAGGTCTAGCTTGTGTATATCGTGAATTTCACACACATACATCCACAAAGTTGTAAGGGCCTTCAAAGGCCATTGGGTATTTTTAGTATTCACAATGGGGATTGAACATGAGTTATTGTGTGAAAACAAAAGGCTTACCAAAGTCCCCAATGAATCTCTTTACAAAAGGAACTTAACAAGGGAGTCGTACACATATGTGCATCAAGAAGTCCACACACACACATCCATGAAATTGTAAGGGGATAGTAAAGACTAACATGTACTTGTTGAGAAGTCCACATACACACACTTGCATGCATAAAGTTGTAAGGACCTAAAAAGGCCATTAGATGCCCCTGGTAGTATCATAGATGGAGATTGAACATGAGACTTATTGTGTGACCACATGAAGGCCTAGTGAATTCCCTCATGAATCTTTTTAAAAAGGAGACTCCCTAGAGAAGGCTAGATTGTTTGTGTCACCAAGTCCACACACACAACCACAAAGTTGTGAGGGCTTAGAAAGGGCATTGGATGTCCCTATTATCCAAAGCAAGGATTGAACATGAGACGTATTGTGTGGTTATACAAAACCCAACCAACTCCCCCGACAAATCTCTCTATAAAATAGACTTTCTCAGGAAACCCTACACCTATGTGCATCAAGAAGTCGAAACACACACCCATGAAGTTGTAAGGGCCTAAAAAGGCCTAGCACGTGTTCATTGAGAAGTCCACACACATACACTCACACAAAGTCCATTGGATGCCCATGATATCCAAGACAGAGATTGAACATGAAAATTAATGCATGATAACCCTATGATATAATGAATTCCCCCTACAAATCTCTATAAAAAAGAGACTTCCCATGTAGGACTAGATTATGCGCATCACCAAGTCCCCACACACCTCCATGGAGTTGTGAGGGCCTAGAAAGGGCATTGGGTGTCCATATTATCCAAAGTAAGGATTGAACACAAGACTTATTTTGTGGCAATACAAAATCCCAACCAACTTCGCTAATGAATCTCTCTAAAAGAAAGACTCACTAGGGGATCCGAAACCTATGTGCATCTAGAAGTCCACTGTAACATCCCGGTTTTGACCCCGTTTGCATGATGTATATAATGTAATTAATCGTGGTGAGGAGCTAAAGGCAAAATCCCCACCATTGATTTGGTTGTGTATGTTTCGGCAATGGGGATAGTTGCCGATGGTATATCGTGCTATTTGGCACATTATAATTCGGCATCATATAAACACGCACATCAAATAAAACTAAAACCACAACCAGCTATGGCAGTGCAACATTGAATGAAAAGGGCATGGTTCCAAAGGATAAGGGGTGGGGGATGTCAAACCTTGGTCTATGGGGGGGAAACCCATGTGTTTCCACCTTGTTTTGTTTTGCCATCTTCCTTGTCTCATCCAACCTCTTTATTGTTTTATCCAACCACCTTCTGGGAGAATGGCTGCTGGTGGTTGGGGCAGTTATTGTTTTTGGGAGTGGGGTGGCAGGACTATTAGTCCCCTTGCTCACGTGCCCACTCCACCCATGATGGCATTCACTCAATCTCTCTCTCGCGCGACCTTCCATGCTCCCCATCGCGCGTTTCTCTCCATGGTCAGTTCATTCCTTCATTTGGCCTGTTCACCCTCACGCAGAGGTCGGGGCTGTTTTCCTCAAGCACAGGCGGAGAGTGTGTGGTTTCTTCCCCAGTGGGGAAATGTGTAAGTCTTCTCCATTTTCTTAATTGTCCAAGACGGACTATTGTTTGCCTTATGTGGTGATTGTGGTTGCTGCTGTGTTTGGGCTGTCGAGATTTGCTTGGAATTGTTTTCCCTGTCAAGCTGTAATGGCTGAGTAGTTACATGCATGTAATTGTTGGTCTTCGGACTATGCTAGGAGTTTGACTTCTTCCCTGTCTTAGGACGGTGCATAGCTGCCATCGTTTTCATTGTGTGTGGGGCTGTTGAATCACCCTGGTTTTGGGTTACTCTTGAGTTGTTTTGGCCATGCAAGGGCCAAGAACAACTTTGAGTTGTCTTGTGGCTGGAGCCACGTTTCACCTGTTGGTTTGGACGGTCACCTGTCGGTTGTCTTTACCTTCTTCACAGGGCTATGAAGGAATTTTTTTGCTACGTGTATGCAGTGGATGGTCTTCGGACTGTGCTGGCTTGGCCGGTTTGTTGATGGCCTGATAAACCCAGCTGTTTTGGGTTGCTGATTGTGTCCCTTGGCTATGTGTAAGCCTGCATTGACCCTTATCCTTGGAGGAATCATGCCCAGCTCAGGGGTGGCAGTGTTGCTGAGAGATTGATGAGCACGCTGGCCTATGGTTGGGTGGAACGTTGCAGCGACATAGCTGGTTGCAGGGCGAGTTCTTCATTGAAAGATAAGCAATGCTGACTATTTCATCTCTGCAATTATATTGATGTTTAATGAAATGAACATGTGGAATGCTAGAATGTATATGTTTGCTTCCGCTGAATGCTTTGAGGAATTATGCACCTGTGTGTGCTTGTATGTTTGGCATTCCTGTTATGCATCATGTTAAGCTTTTATTTTCAGCATTGATTTCTTTTGTTTATGTTCATGGGGTTGTTTGCCCATTTGTTTGGTGTGATGTTCGTCGCGTCCTCTTTGCTGGTCGGATAAGGGATGGGGACGTGACATCCACACACACACAATTGTAAGGGTCTATAAAGGCAATTGAGTGTCACTAGTATCTATGACAAGGATTGAACATGAGAGCATTGTGTGATAGCACAAAGGGATCCCTACATCTATGTTTGTCATGAAATCCATACACACACCCATGAAGTTCTAAGGGCCTATCCTATGTGTGTCAAGAATTCTAGACACATGCACTTATGGAGTTGTAAGGGCCTAGAAAGGCCAAATGCCCAACAAATCTCTAAAAAAGAGACTCCCTATAGGAGGCCTAGACATGTGTATCATGAAGTCCACACACATGCTCTTAAAAAGTTGTAAGGTCCTAGAAAGGCCACTAGGTGCCCCTTGTATATGGGACGGGGATTGAAATTGGCATGCATTTTGTAATAACATAAATTCCTAGCCAACCCCTTCAACAATTTCTCTTAAAACACAATAAAAATATGGTGTAACATATATATACGCTTGTATGCTTAAAAAAATAACATGGCATTGTCAATTGGGTATAGCCTAAGTGGTTGTGGAATGAAGTGTTATCCTCCATGCCCAATTTTTATTCCCATAGGTGACATGATGAGCTCATAATGCGTATAGTGTTATATTGACTTTGAGTCTTGTTGTTGACTTGTCCTTATGCCTTGAAGAATCTATGATTTAGCCTGGTTACCATCAGCAAAATGAGGGGAAGTGCCCAAAAGATTTGTCCAAATTTTATCTAAAAAAAAAAATTAGCATCAAATTAAATGTTAAAGGATAAATAGTGAAGTATTTTATTATCATCCACTTAAATAAACTTGGTTTATGGAACACGTGTTAAGTTTATTTGCTAAAGGAGGGAAACCAATTCTACCTCACCAAATATTTTCCATCACACACATATAAGGGTTTTTCACCCAACAAGGTTTGAAATTGAGTTGTTTGTATGCTTGTGCTCATCCCAACCACTTAATAAGGTGCATTTTCCAGTGCAGTGTAGATGAAACATTGACATGTATGACCTAAAGTAGTGTGAAGAAAATAAAATAAATAAAGATCCATAATTTGAAAAGAAACAAAATGAAACATTGACATGTATGACCTAAAGTAACGTGAAGAAAATAAAATAAAATAAATATCCATAGTTTGAAAACAAAAAAGAAAACTTTGAGGGTTAGCTTAAGTGGTTATGAGCAAGATGTGAGATCTCTCCCTTGATGTAAGGAAGGTCACGGGGTTGATTCTATTCAATTCATTCATGGAATATTTATCTTATATCATATTATTAATTTCCAGCCCCATGTTGTCTAATCCGTTAGATCACAAATCTGGAATATTAATTGGGATCGTGGAAATCTGATGTAACACCTTGGTTTTGACTCGGACTGCAATAAATGTATATGATGTATTATATTGTAATTAATCATGGTGTGGAGCTAAAGGCAAAAGCCCCACCATTGATTTATCGTTCTATGTTTCGGCGATTAAAATCGATGTCGATGGTATTTTGTGCTAGTCAGGCACATTATAATTATGGACACCATGTACATATGCAAATTAATTAAAGTACCCACAACCAACTATGTCAATGCAATAATAATGAGATGGGGGCATTATTCCTAAGGATAAGGGAGGGGATATTCAACCTTTGGGGCCAATGGGGAAAAGCCAAATGTCAGCAAAAGAACCCAAGAGAGTGGGAAACTACTTTCCTTGTCCTATTTACCAACCAATTTAATTCCCGTGAGTTAGTTGGGCAGTTATCGCCTTGGGAAAACATATGCATGGGCAACCGTTAGTTCTAGCAGAGCTGCAGGTCCTTGACCTCTTGTATGCCCAAAGAGGGGGATCGCATTCAGTTCCCTCATGTGGGCAAAAAACCCATTCTACCTTCATGCAGAGGAGTTGGCCAGAGGTAGTCGAGGGAGGGAGTCGCAGCTCACCATTCACGCCCGATAGATTTCCTCAAGTGCTCACGCGTAGGAAGACATTGTTGGATGCACTCACATGGTTGAGATTACTCTCATTTTTGGGTTGTTGTATGTTTCCCCTCACAAGGGAAGTCGTTCTCTGCAATTTCTTCAAGAAGGAATTTGTTTTTGGTGAAGCCAGTGTGTGGGAGGAGAGACCCACAAATTTCATGGGTGTTGTTGAGTCCGTTTTGGCCACGTTAGGGCCAAAACGTCCATGGAAAATTGAATTTGTACACCCTAGTGGAAGAAGGAACCTCATAGACAGAGCTAGAGGCCTGGATTTCTTCTTTCACACCCTAAATAGCACTGGAAGGGAAGGCATGTTCTGAGGGACTGCGTAGCAGAGAAGGGGATGCTTCCTTGTGTTGGGTGTGTGGATATTTTAGAAGCCGGGCTAGATCTAGGGCAGGTATCCATGGCTCTTTAATTGAGCTCACTAGCTTAGCAGTCAGCCTTTCCAGCTCCTCTTTAGCCCGATAAACCCAATTGTGTTGGCTTGGCTGAGTTTTGTGTATCCTTGTCTACGTGTGAGCCTGCTAGTGTTCCCCTTATTCCTAGCGGAAATCATGCCCAAATCGGGGGTGGCAATGTTGCTGAGAGATTGATGAGCACACTGGCCTATGGTTGGGTGGAACGTTGCAGCGACGTAGCTGGTTGCGGGACAAGCTTCTTTCAAGATAAGTATTCTTGTGTTTAAATCCTTGCAATTGTGTTTGTTTTGTAAATCAATATGAACATTTTAAATGATGTGAATGACAAGAATTTGCTTCCGTTGTATAATGAATTAGACATATGCATATGTATTTCATTTCATTTTATTATATATTGTGTTCATGGGGCTTAGTTTGCCTGGGTTGATAGCATCCTGGTCGTGTCCTCTCCGCTGAGAAGAGGGGTGGGGACGTGACATCTGAAAGATTAAAGGAGGTATTGTTTAGGAGGAGCATTATAGCATTGCTAGTATCAGCAACGCCACTGGATCTCGGGGCACAGGAACCCAAGGAAACATCATCTCCACCATACCAATAAAAAGCTTAAAAAATAGGCATTTAAGAAACTAAAAAAAATAATACACAACCTTAGTCTAACTTCTATTTTTTTTTCTAAATTACTACAAATTGCTCCAAATAATTATCTTAAGCAATTCATATGTATCCCCTTGTCAAAGACATAATTAAACAAAAGTTTCATGCATTGCATCTTTTATGTTCTCATCTTTAAGTACAAGTTTTGTGATATTTAAATACCTAAAAGAGAATGCGCTCATGTGGGTTTTAGGCTCTCATCAATGTTCACAAGCTTGTCATGATAAAAATCATTAATATGTGATTCTAACATTTTATCGATGGACCCTTCACTTTGTGGCAGAGGATATCAAATTAATCTTAAAGGGTTTAAAGATTTTTAATTTTTTTTAAGAAAGGTATAATTTAAAAAATTGAAATTAAAATAAAGTACAACATAAATAAAAGTGATAATGGTTAATATCATTTAGTCTTAATGGTACTCAAGGTTGAATAAATTGGTATAATAACTATGAATATCTCAACTACATCCATGTTTCAAAACGAGGTTACTAAATGCATAATATCAAACTTATGAGTAGAAAAGTAGCATAATGCCATAAATCAAAGCAGTTACACATGAAAGTGAAGATATATTTCCTTCTATAAACAATAACTATAGCTTTTTGTTTTGCCTCAATCTCAATTACAAGGTAGCTTGTTTTAAAAAATGAGAACCTTTTGTCTAAAGTAATTACATATTTTTATAAAACTGAGATGAAGATGATGAAGTGATTCAACTTCTCGAATCTTCATATACCCTTGACTAATCAACAACAATTTAATCACACATTTCTCGAAGCCCCTCTACAAAATCCTTTCAAACCTTTTTTTTTATCTAGATCAAATGAACTAGGGAAAATGTGTTGTTCAAAGGGGGCAATAATTATACTTAACACATGCTAGAGCCTTATGTCCCTTTTTTACTTTCAATATGAAAATATATAATAGAATTCCCTCCCTTATTGGGGCTTATATACTATCATTTTCTATTTCCTTTCTATTATAGGGTATGGACTCTTTCTTTTGGCTTTGAGCGTTACTAGTATATGTTATTATGTCCCTTTTTTACTTTCAATATGAAAATATATAATAGAATTTCCTCCCTTATTGGGGCTTATATACTATCATTTTCTATTTCCTTTCTATTATAGGGTATGGACTCTTTGTTTTGGCTTTGAGCGTTACTAGTATATGTTATTATGTCTTCTTGTGGCATGGAAGTGGCATATGTTTTGAATGCTTCAACTTTTCATTCTTATGTCACTTCTTGTCACTTCTAAGTATTGACTATAGTATTTCATTAGCTCTCATATGCCTTCATTTAATCTCTTTGTTGTATCCCTCCAGTAACTTAGCCTCCTATTGATCTGACCAATCTTCTCTGTCTAATGTATTCATTTAATATCTTTGTTGCATCCCTTTGGTAACTAAGTCTCCTATTGATTAAGTCAATCTTCTCTTCATTAAGGTGAGGAAATTAGGGAGGTTCTTCAATAAATCTTTGTTGCAATCGTGTTAGGGAATTTGAACATATTTTCCACCCTTCAACATGATACAAAGGATCCTCTAATTAGGTGGACAAGGTTTATGCTTCTCTATTGAACTCATGGATATCCAACACTACCTTTTAGAAATATTTGTGGACCTATGAAAAATCATCATGGATTTCAAGTGCATACTTGATGAAGTCATTGTTATCGTATTTTGCAGTCTTGCAGTACTCCATTTGATGTTTTAGATGATTGACGTCCTTCTTATGTTCCTCTATTTCTTTGGTTATCTTGAGGAAACTTTATTTGTTCACCTAAGTTGTGGTGACCAAATTTGTGCCCATTTCCATGGGATCCATATCACACATGCCCATTATTATGGTTTTCATTGTCTCAATTACACAATTCTCCATTGGTGTTTTCCTTTACTTATGTATGGAACAAACCATCCTCTTCTTCTTCTATTCAATTGTAAATGATTCTATGTATGTTTCTTCATCTGATTCTAGTTGTGCACCCTCTATGAAGTGTTAGAAACTCAACTTATGTAGTTTTGAGTGTAAAACCTCTCCATTGCTCCTAGTCCTAAGCAAATTTCTATTTGGTGGACTTTAGGTTCTAAATAATTATCGTGGATTCTTTAATACTTGTAGGAATTTCCCCTTCACTTGCTTAGTTTGAGAACTACCTAGTCACACCTCTGTTGTTGTGTGTACACCCATTGATTATGAAAATAAAATTTGTATTTTTCATGTTGCTTCTCTCCACTTAAGGGTTTGATGGATAAAGCTTAGTGTTTGTGGTCCCCTTTTATGATGTATAATCATATGATTTGGGCATTAATCTTTCACCTTTGTGGTATAGTTACTCTAAATCCATCCTTCCTTGATCCTTCTCACTAAGGAAAATTTTAAGGATTCATAATTTTCTTAAAGTTTAGAAACTTTAGAAAATCTTCTTGATTCTTAAATTTTAAACCATAAAATGTTTGGTGATATTTTTATAAAAATATTTAAAAATCTAAAGATTTCATATAGTTTCTAGACAATTTTGGCAATGTTTAGATTAAAATATGTTTATCCTATCGAATTTGAGTGAATTGTTTTAGGAAATGGAAATTGATGAATCTATTTTTTTGGAAGAAAACATTGAAAACTAGCCCATGGTCTAAACTTCACCCCCAAAATTTTCCCTACTCATTATAGTTCAAGGCTCTCCTCTTGACATCATCTTCTAGAATCTCTTCATTGGAATGGCTAAAGTGGACTTGTAGTTTATGACAATCTTGTGTGGAATGTGCATTTAAAATTTTTCATATTTGAATCTATGAAAGGCTATATTATTTGCTCCTGTTAGTGTGTAGTTATAATTTGGTAGTTCATATGCTCCTATAAGAATGGGATATGTTGTGAAACAATTTTTGTTTTCATAGTCAATACTTCATTAAACTGAAAGAAAATGGTTTAATACTCAATATCCTTGATCAACAATCTATTTGGAATGTAATTAGTTAATTTCTTTTTAAAATATTGGAGAAACCCATTGGGAACATCCCCTCCTTCCAAGGATGGTACCTAAGGTAAAATAATTTCTTCAAGGCTCAAAACCAATATAACATTATACCCATTAAGAGATCAAGATATCAATTGCATGAATTAATCCTAGTTGTGGGGATAACACTCCCCTTAGCTTACTAGAATAGACCTATTGTTAGCTCCATAGATTTTGAACAAACATGTTGTATTGTCTAAGTACCAAACTTATATATCTCAAGGATGTGAGTACATCCTTAGATAATCCAGTTCACTTTTTCCCAAATAAATACATATAACGAGGCTAAGAAGTGATAAAAAAATTCCTCCATAGGTTGGAGTGTATTTATGCTATGATAATTCCTTGTAGTATACATGGACAAAAGGGAAAAAGTTGTTCCAATTCTAGCCTATCCTTGGGAATGTGTTGGTTACACATAATGTCCAAGAAATTGAAATAGATTTAGAGGTCTATCTCAACACCTTCTTGGGGTAAAATTCACCTTTCTAGAGGTATTTTTTAATGTGTGTGAGAATATAGATGCCAATGGAAAAAATTCCACTCCTCAACTACCTAATATATGTTAGGTTAATCTTGACTTAGTTAAAGAGTACAAATTGGTTTACCATTGATGTTTATGAGCCCATGGTTTTTGGGTAACCCGTGGTATTTCCCATATTATTGCATGTGATGCAGCCTACTTAAGGGATTGAGTAAATCCATTTGAGATTGCCTAAATAGTGGTTAGTGATGATGGCCAGACTAGCCATGCATTGGCTAGAGTGGTTAAGAGTAATAGATATATTCTTGTTGGTTTTCCCATTTTTGGGTTTCTAAAGTAAAATTCTTCTTCTTCATTGTGTGCTTTCTTCTTATATGATTTCAAGTGAATAATTATTTCCTAACATGTGTGTCACGTCCCCGTCCCTTAGACCAGCGAAGAGGACGCGACCAACACATCAAACACAGCCGGGAAAACCGCCCCATGCACATAATAAAAGAAATCAATGCTGGAATTAAACTTACAAGAATACACAGAGGCAGAATGAATCCACATTCAGCGGAAGCAAACACATACATTCCAGCGATTTACATGTTCATCATGATTCCATATACGATAGATATGAATTACAGAGATGAATTAGCAGCAGTACTTATCTGTGGGTGAAGAACTTGTCCCGCAACCAGCTATGTCGCTGCAACGTTCCACCCAACCGTAGGCCAGTGTGCTCATCAGTCTCTCAGCAACGCGGCCACCCCCGAGCTGGGCATGATTCCTCCGGAATAAGGGTCAATTGCAGGCTTATACGTAGCCAAGGGGCACAAACAGCAATCCAACACAGCTAGGTTTCACAGGATTTCCACAGACAAGCCAAGCCAGCACAGTCCAAGGCTCAACCACTGCATACCAGCAGTAAAACAACTTCATTCACTGCTCTGTGATGAAGGCATAAACAACAAGGTGGCAACCCCAAACCAAAATGAGGCACAGCTCAGCCCGCTAAGCAACTCAGAGTTGGTTTTGGCCCTAACGTGGCCAAAACAACCCAGCTGCAACCCAAACAAGGTACTTCAGCCGCCCCAAACACACAATGAACAATAACACAAATCACAGACCACAACGGATAATCAACAGCACTCCCAGCATAGCCATGGGAACTCAACACAGACCACAATGGATAATCAACAGCTCACCCCAAATACCCAGTGGCCCGAAACGCAGTTGGACACCACAGCCAACAAAAACGCATTAGCATACACATTACCAGTGACGTGGGGAGCAACGACCCATTTTGCACAACCAAAGCTACTGGGAAAACGTATGTGGACCATAATGCAGACGAATTCACAGTTTCCTGACCTGTGCGTGAGGAACAATAATGCGGAACCCCACCTTCAACCCGTGAGGAAAAGATTCATCCACTCCATTCACCAATCAGCAGAGGAAAACGACGTGGGTAAAAACCCAGGAAATTCCTATGCGCAAAAATGAGAAACGGGAGGGAAATTCTCTGCGTGAGAGTGCACAGCAGTCGGGAGGACGTGAATTGCAAGTTCCCTGAGCGTTTAGCAACTCGTGGAGCCAAGAAAATGCCTGCGTGAGACCAAAATTGCCCAGAGCCTGTGCGTGAGGAGCCAACAGACAAAATCATGGTGAGAGTGAACAGGCCAGGGAAGAGTGCGTGAGGAAGAAGAATGGGCAGACGTGGGTGGAGTGGGCAGGTGGGAAAAGGACTGACAGTCCTGCCACCCCACTTCCAAAGGCATTAACTGCCTCAACCACCAACAGCCATTACTCCTCAGCTGCCCAACAAAACATTAAAGAGGTTGACAAGGGAAAATGGAAAATCAACAAGGTGACAAAACTTGGGTTTTTCCCCCATAACCAAGGTTTGACATCCCCCACCCCTTATCCTTTGGAACCATGCCCTTTTCATTCAACGTTGCACTGCCGTAGCTGGTTGTGGTTTATTTTAATTGATGTGCGTGTTTACATGATGCCGAATTATAATGTGCTTATAGCACAGCATACCATCGACAATTATCCCCATTGCCGAAACATACACAACAAAATCGATGGTGGGGCCTTTGCCTTGAGCTCCTCACCACGATTAATTACAATATATACATC